>JAVJIF010032845.1:0-78934 GCA_038442645.1 Agave tequilana
TAATTCTTTGTACTTTAGGTTTTTCTTTTCTGTTATGTAATTTGTATGTAACTTAGGGTAGAAGAAGTTCATGTAAGTAAGAAGAGAGGGGCTTATGTTGAGAGTGACACCGACGATGTACCCTACTCCTTTCTTTCATTGTCTCAGCAAGTAATAAAGGTAAATGCCTTGTTTGTTTTCTATTCTGCTTTACTTTACATTTGTTTTGCTTTCCTCTTCCTCTTCTACTTTACCTTGGTTGTATTTGTTGAGTGTACAAGTGAATTCCAAAGCAAAGTATAACCAAGCTACGTGAGGAGAGCCAGCGATAGTTCATGAAGACGTTCTCCTCTTCCAAGATCCGCATCACTTCGTTCTTCTTATGCTTGATGATATAATGTGCACGGGGACCGAGCTCGAGTTTATGATCTATGCGTTGAACGCCTCCGAAGCAAAAAGGTAGAACTTGCAAAAAGGTTTCCAAGTAAGTTATCAATCAACCTAGGTAAGTATCTCTTCACTTTTCTTTCTTTCTTTTCTTCTTAGTTTAGATCACCAACACTTCTTCCAAATCGTTTCAATTCTTCTTTCCACTTCATTGTACATAATCGCTTTCTTTTGTTTTCTGAATTTTCCAACTTCTTCATCCTCCATTTTTACTAACTTTAAACTTATACTTTTCTTTTTTCCTTTTCATAACTTTAAAAAGACAGAAGAAGAACCTTCGCTATTTCTAACGATTTCAATAAAGAACTGTTAAGCTTCCATCGCAAACCCTCCTTGTGATCACGACCCGTTATAGCCACTTGCTATAGCGGAAGAATTGAGCAGCAGTTGCACATATTCTTTCTTAAGTTCTATAATCTCGTATTTTGTGTGCAGGTTTAGCCTCAATCAAATTTTGGCACCGTTGCCGGGGAGGGTAAAACGGTTTTTTTATGAAATCTGAATTTTTCTTGAAAATTTTTTAGAACTAAACGAATTTTCTTCTCTGTTGCAGGTACAGGCAATCAAAGCAGGAATTAACATTGCAGTGATATACAAGTGGTATTGAGCCTCTGCTCTAGAAAGCAGAGACCCATTGCCCTCTGAATTGCCGCGTTTTCAAAGCAAAAGCCGCGGATCCGCGGCAAGGAGAGCTTACTACTAACAGCTTTTTGCAGGGCTGCTTAGTTTACAAATTCTAGTTTGCTAAACTTTAATTTTTCTTATATGCCATAACATAAGCCTGCTATTAATCAACAGTAAAAATATTTGTGAAAAGATAAAAAAATGGATTAGACATTTGCATTTTAGGCACGTGTCTTTTAATTCCTTTATTTTTTTTTACTGTTGAAGAGTGCTGGAGCAAGGTACGTATGCATTACATTTAGCATAGGACTCACTTCTGGTTGATTTATATCGCTTTGAGTGAATTAATATCTTGTACACTTGCACAAATTGATCTTAGGGCACTAAACCCATTAACAAGATAGGTGAGGATTTGATCACCCTTCCTTAGCCAAAAATCACATTCCAAGCACTCACTAACCCAAGCCTAACTAAAATTGAGTAGACGTTGGCCCTAGGGACATCTCGGACTCAATTAGGAGATTATCCTAAGGGGGAAAAATGTTAGAATCTGACTCCTGCAAAATCAGTGTCTAGGAAAGGGATTGAGGGCCGAAAGCCCGAAGGTTGGTGGTTATTTAATTAAGGAACGTCTTTGACGGAAAACCTCCCACCAACCTTGCCCTGACCTGGCTGATTAGCTTGTGGTCAAAGTCTACATTAAACTTCCCGTGACAGTCTAACCAGTTAGGAGTCGTCTAGGTCTAGGTCTACCCAACTTAGGTTAGAATTTTTTCTTTCTTGTTTGTTTATTTGTTTGCTTTTCTTTCTTTTTTTGTGTGTATTCTATTGTGTGATATGGCTTATAATAATAATTTTTTCAACTTTAATAATAATCATATTACACACTGAGTTCATTTTCGGATATTACCAACCCGACATATCAGACTTTAACCAACCTAGTGTGCCGGATTGGTCTTATCCGAATCAATATACCCATGTCCCCCATCTAATAACTATAATGTCCATAATAATTTCAAACTCTCACCGAGTCAGTGGGGATTCACTTCCCCCGAGCATAATATCAACCAACTTGTCCTCCTTCTCCACTAGTCCACAATATTTCAAGAGTCATACTCAGTTCCACCAGTCCAAAATAGGAAACCATCAATTTGGAAATGAGTATGCGTGAGTCCAAACGCAAATCCCAAAATCTGATGGACTCACAATTTCACTATCACTTCCAAGACAATTCTTCTTCTTTTCATCAAAATAATGAACCTATCAACTATGAAAAGATGCTTAAAACCATGACTCAGGTCTCAAAACACTCGTAATCGTGACATAGATATGATGGTCGAATCTCTACGTTCCCACCGTCCCGATGTCAGTAACTATTCTGTTAGAGCCGAAGAGTCATGTAGTTTTGGAAATCAAGATTCCATTTCAGCACAACCATTTGAACTTACCCAAACTCCAAATGATATTGATAGTTTGGCTAGTTTTCCTTTTCCTGAAATAGAACTTGAAAAATGATATGATCCTGAACCCCAACTTAGTGATTCAATTCTATTTCCTGATTCGATTATGACTCCGGTATCTTCACCTGATTTCAATCTTTTTCCCGGAGTCAACATTGAATCCTGTACCAATTCATAAAGAAATTGAATCACCCATCTTTGAGGATCATGTTGAACTTGACCAACTTTATAATTTGAAAATCCCATGAATAAATTGGCAAGTTCTCTATTTTTTGATATTGAACTCAATGAGATATGTGACCTAGATTCCCAAAATCTGTGATCCAGTTCAACTTTCTGAATCAATATTGACTCCTGTGTGTTACCAAACTTGAGTAATATTTTAGAAATCAGTTTGATTCCTCCACCTATCATTCCTGAACTGGAATCACCCAAATTAGGTCACATCCCATTGTTAGAAAATACATGGGACTTGAGTTTCAACTTCTTGACTTGGACCCGCTTCTTGAACCAATTTCGACTCCTGAACCTTTACTTGACTTAAGTCACCTTCCTGAGTCGGTATTAGTTCCTGTCCTTCCTGAGCCCAAGTCAACCGTTCTATCATTTCATACTCCATTCTGGGACGAGGTGGTTGATAATTTGACTCCGAAATCAATTATGGAATATGGAAATTAGATGGGGTGGTTAAATATTTCATAAAGATCCTTCATGGATCTATCTTTTTAATGGGTTATATTAAAGATATTTGGTGGGTTCCTCCGAGACCCAAGAAAAGTTGATTGGGCCGTTTCGTGGACCAATCAGACCACCACCAGAACCACCACCTTAAGGTAACCATTTTCCTTCCCTTTCTTCTTTTTCATGCATCTATGCAGTAATTCATACATGAGGACAATGCATGAGATAGGTGTGGGGGAGGGTCTAACATAACTTTTCTTTTTCTTTAAAAAAAAAAATTAACATTTTTTTTTACTTTTAAAAAACTTTTTGAAAAGTAGAAACATAATTTGACTTATTTTTGTAAGAAATTAAGTTAATCTTAAGGAATAGGAAAATCCAATTAGGATTCTTATACTTGGTCAAAATAAGATTATTTGTTTGATTTATAGGGTTAGGAAGATAATTTGTCAAAGTAATTTAGTCTTGATCTTTACCTTGATGAAATATGCACACTTCATACACTTACACACTTAGGGTTCAAAAACAAAGATTCTTATGCCTTATAAAAAATATATATATATATAAACAAATCTAATTATTGATTAGCTAGGTGCTTTGGCCTAAGAAAGCCTTAGTATTTATGCAAAAGATAATTAGATGACTTTAAAAAAAAAAGTCTAATTATTGATTAGCTAGGTGCTTTGGCCTAAGCAAGCCTAGGATTATGCGAAAGATGATTAGATAAGTTTGAAAAGAAAAATCCTCTGATTAAGCTGGGTATTTGTGCATAATAAAGCATAAGTATTCACGCCTAAAAGAGGTTCATATAATAAAAATCCTTAGTTTTGTGGCTTGTTTGCTCGAGTCCTTAAGTCCTTGGGGGTGTTTTCTCACCTGGTGCCTAAGACGTTTGGTTTGGGAGTCATCGATTAAAGGCTCGTTACAAGGGCAGATTAGAAAGCCTAATTAAAACTAAGGATAATACCACAAAAAACGTAAAAAAAATATATATAAAAAATAAATAATGCAAAGAGTTAGAGTTAATGAACCCTTAGTCAAAATTTTCACATTCACAAGGTGCATATGGACTTAGGGTAAAGTAATAGACTAGATGAGAAGCACAATTTGACTCCTTACTTTGATTGATAACAAATTTTTGAATAGAGACTAAGTTTAGGAATGAAAAATTCGGCTTTCCTATAACTTATAGATTGCTTAGATCTTACAATCATATTTCAATATTTTTTCTCTTTCAAAATGCTTTTCGAAAATACTAACTCTTTATTTCTCTTTCTTATGGATTTTGTGAGTGTAATCGCTGCTGAAAACCTCACGAGACAAAACTCGTCCTCTAGGGGGAACGTAGAGGTTTAAAGGCTTGTTGCACATGCTCAGTGCAATCGCGCGACCTGCGGAAAGTGGTCTAATAATCCTTAGTATAATTTAGTTGTTTTGCTTGAGGACGAGCAAAAGATAGGTATGGGAGTGTGATTGGTTGCTAATGTTGCATATTTAATGTCACATTTCCATACTTATTTTAGAATAAAAGCCTGCATTGTCCTAATTATTTGTTTAATTTATTTGCAGGGCCCAAAATCCTTAAGGAGATGAAGAGAAAGACCCAAAAGCCCACCAGAATTCTGAATTAAATCAGAGTTAATTCGTACACATAAAATCAGGGCAAAATCAAGAAGTTGAAACTGGTTGAGAAAGAATCCTCTCAGAATCGATCGGTTAAAAGCCAAGAATCCAAGGCCATTTCGTTAGAATCTGGAGCTCAAACGACAAAAACCAACAAAGGATAAAGCCAGAAGAAGAAAACCCCCGGAGAGACACCCACCAACAGGGTGTGGCCATCTGGCCACACCCTGGCCGCGGAAAACGCGGCTTGGGCCGCGTTTCCGCGGCAATCTGGGGAGTTAGGGGAGCTGTGAACTCCCCCGACCTCCCCGGGATCTGGTGGTTGGGTTTCTGCTATAAAAAGGCATTATGTGCACTGAAAAGGGGAGGAAGGCAGATTAGGATTTAGCCTAGTTTTTCATTTCTTAGTTTAGGTTTTTGCTTTCTTTTTCATGTAATTTAGTTTTCATTTATGTAATTCTGAGGAGATCAACTTTTATCGAAGAACGAGACTGAAGCTTGAGCTAAAAGTGACAATTGGTGTAAGGTTTTATTTCTTTTCTTCGATTGTTATGAAATCAAATCAATGCTATTTCCTTGTATGTTCTTTTAGTTCTCTTCTTCTTTTTATTTTTACCTTTCTTTTGGTACAACTGTCTTCCAAGTGAGTCTAAAAGCATCGAAAGAGCCTTGCCTTTGCGAGTGCCACCGATAGCTCATGACGATGAAATTGTGAGTCTCTCTGTATCATTTCATACTTGCGTATCTTGATGATGTAATGTGGAAGAGACCAACACTCGACTCTTATGGGCTATGCGCTAACTGCCTCCAATTCAAGGTAACATTGAAGCTAAGAACTCAAGGTAAGCTTTTGGTGAAAAAAAGGTAAATATTTGTTTCTTTTCTTTTTCATTTCTGTAAATTAAATCACTACATCTTCCAACTCTATCATCTCCGCTTCATTGTACTTAGTCGCTTTTCATCGTTTTCTGATTTTCCACTTTCTTCATCTTCCATTTTCTTTTAACTTTAAGATAACTTTCTTTTCATTTTCATAACTAAAAACAGAGAATAACCTTCGTTTTATTTTCTTAAAAGATTTTCAATAAAGAACTGTAACGCTTCCATCGCAAACCCTCCTTGTGGATCACGATCCGCATAGCCACTTGCTATAGCGAAGAATTGAGCACTTGCACATCTTCTTTCTTAAGTTCTATAATCTCGTATTTTGTGCGCAGGTTGTACCTCAATCAGAGTCACTTGGAAGAAAGCTTCAATTGTTTTAGTATAGTTTGTTTAGATCCATTGTAAAGTTAGATAGTGTGATATGCTCAAGTTCACAACACACACACGTTTCATGTTTATGGTTTTGGTTTTCGGTTTAACCGATCTGGTTTTCATGAATAGATAGAATCAAAACAAGTTTACATAGTTTAATGTATATTAGATTTGATCTATATATATATATCTATGCTTCACATATTTAGAAAAACTTATTTTGATACACTTTCATGTGTTTAGAGTTTTGTATTTAGACAAAACCTATTTTGGATTTAATGTCAAAAACATAGATATAATACCTTTCATGTATATTGGATTCTACCCATATACTATATGCTTCAAATTTTTTTAAATATCATGTTTTTGTATTTACATGTTTTGGAAAAATCGGATTTCCATTTCAAAATTCTATTTTTGGAAAATAAAGAATTGGTTTAAGGCAAATTTTTCAAGTCACAAAAATGGTTCAAAATGTTTGTAACATGATTTGATTTTTACTCAAACATGTTTGTATTTCATAGATATAACATGAACTGATTTTTGTTGAATTTATGTGATTTTATGGGATTTAATTGAAGTTAAAAAGACTAGTTTTTAAATCCTGAAATTTTCCCTGCCAGGCTCTGGCGGTCGACCAGGACGGTCGACCAGACCAGTGGTCGGTCGACCGGACCGGTCGACCGATGTGTACAAGACGTGCACAAAGACGAAGTGATTTGGCCGGTCGACCATGCAGTCGACCGGCCAGAGAGCAGTTGCTCTTTGGATCTAGCACGGTCGACCGGGCGGTCGACCGGAGGGCTCAACGGTCGAATTTTTGACCATTGGTCGGTCGACCGGAAGGGCATTCTGGCCCTTTTCAGCTGCCAACGGGCAGATTTCTAATGAGGCTATAAATACCCCATTTGAAGTTGGTGTTCAATAAGAATTTTTAAGAGCAAAATTTCTATCTTCTCAAGTGTTTTAATACAAGTTTTCAAAAGAGTTTTTAAGCTTAAAGATTTGATCTTTATTTGTTTTTCAAGGGTTGGAAAAATCAAAGAAAAATAGAGATTTGGGATCTTTGTTTTGTTCTTCATTTCTATCAAATTCTAATTGATTTCCCAAGTATTTTTCTTTGAGTTTTTGAGTTTCAAACACCTTGATTTCTCACACTTGAGCTTATCATTCTATCCTATCTATAGGATCTTTGTTTTAGTGAGAAAATTGGTTTGTGGTTGTTAGATCACCAAGTTGTAAACTTCCATCTTTGTGATATCCCTCTAGTGAGAGGTGATTGTGTTGGTATCCCTCTATTGTGAGGTGATAGTGGAAGTGATATTTGGCTCCCTCTAGTGAGAGGTGGAGATTGTGTTGGAATCCCTCAAGTGTGAGGTGATTGTGTTTGAGTGGCTTTGTGCCTTGCGTCTAAGTGTAGAGGTTGTATTTGTTGGTTAGAGAAGTTGTGTTCTCCCGATTGTATTTTCCCTAAATCCTCAGTGGAGGTTCCCTGTGTGGGAAGTCCTGTGTGGACGAGTTAGTGAAAATCCTTCTGTGTGAAGGTGGGGACGTAGAGCTGTGTGCTCGAACCTCGAAACATATCTCGTGTTTGCATTTGATCCACTTTCTCTAACTCTCTCTTATATTGTACCTTGCATCATTCATATTGCTCATTCATATTTATATGCTTGGTTGTGTTTGTTTGTGTGCCTCACTTGTGTTTAACCAAGAGAACTTCATATAGCACCTCAACTCTTATTCAGAGGAATCAAGAGGAGTTAGTCCAGAGCTCTTCACAAAGAATTCGGCTACACTCTTTGGTTACACTAAGTGTGTTGCAATTAAGTTTTTAATTCCGTATTATTGTTCATTAGATTAGCCGTACACCTATTCACCCCCCTCTAGGTGTACTTTCATTTTGGTTTTTTGGTTTAACCGATCTTGGTTTTCAATTCAAAAACATAGATATACTATATTTCATGTATATTGGATTCTATCCATATACAACTTACTTCAAAGTTGTTTAAATATCATGTTTTTGTATTTACATGTGTTTTTGAAAAATCGGATTTCCATTTCTAAAATCCAAGTTTCGAAAAATACAGATTTTGGTTAAGGTAAATTTTCTATCACACAAAAATGGATCAAATTGTTTGAAGTATGTGTTGAATTTTTATCACACATATTTGTATTTCAAAGATCTAATAAGAACTGATTTTTGTGAAATTTATGTGTTTTTATGGGATTTAATTAAAGATAAAAAGACAAGTTTTTTAAGTCCTATAATGGCTAGACTGGTTGTCTGCCGGTCGACCGGACTGGTCGACCAACACCGGTCGACCGTAGCAGTAGTCGGTCGACCGGTGCGGTCGACCGACGTGCACAAGTGTGAACGCCAGCTTGAGCTGGTGGGCCGGTCGACCGTCTAGAGAGCTCCGCTCTCTGGAAATGGCCCGGTCGACCGGGTCGGTCGACGGCAGAGAGCTCTGCTCTCTATATCCAGTCTCGGTCGACCGAGCCAGTCGACCTATGGCTCAACGGTTAAAAATATGATTGTTGGCCGGTCGACCGCTCAGTTGACCGGAAGGCCATTTCAGCCCTTTCCAGCTGCCAACGAGCAGATTTGAGTTTGTTTTTAAACAAGCTTTTAGAGAGCAATTTTTTCCACCTTTACAAGTGTTTAACAACAAGTTTTCAAAAGAGTTTTTGAGTTTAAAAGATCATTCTTTATTTTTTTTTTAAGAGTTGGAAAAATCAAAGAAAAATAGAGTATTTGGGATATTTGTTTTATTCTTCATTTCTATCAATTCTAATTGTTTTCCCAAGTATTTTTCTTTGTTATTTAATTTCCAATCACCTTGATTTTCTCACACTTGAGCTTATCTATCTATCCTATCTATTAGGATCTTGTTTAGTGAGAAAGATTTGGTTTGTGGTCTTTGTGATCACCTTGTGTTGTAAACCTCATTTCCTTGTTGTTGGTATCCCTCTTGTGTAGAGGTGATTGTGGAAGTTGAGTTGGAATCCCTCTAAGTGTAGAGATGATTGTGGTTGTGTGGCCTTGAGCCTAAACCCTCTAGTGAGAGGTGGATTATTGTTTGGCTAAGTGCCTATCCCTCATTTGTGAGGTTGATATTGTGTTAGTTTATGCCTTGCCTCTAGTGAGAGGTTGTATTGGTTGAGAGAGGAGTTGTGTACTCCCAAATTTTATTTGTCCAAGATCCTCAGTGGAGGTTCTAAAATCACCTAGGGGGTGAATAGGTGATGGCTATACTAAGTGACAAATAATGCGGATTAAAACTAATTAACAATAAACAACAACAATATTAAAACTTGCAAGGAAGTAGACAAATAATAGCAAGTAAAGGAGAGAGTAGAGTTTAGAGATACGTGGATAATCGCAAACTCGAGAATATGTTTCGAGGTTCGAGCCACTGCTCTACGTCCCCGCCTTCAACACGATGAAGGATTTCCACTATGCTTAATCCCACCAGATCGTCAATACAAGTTCTCACTAGAACTCTTCGGACACACTTGTCCTCTCTCACGGTGCCGCAACACCGACTTAGAGCTCACTAGCTCGCTTGAGGCCGCAACCTCTACAACTTCTCAATATGAGGAAACGGTGATCAACACTTGACCACAAACAAAACTCACATGCACAATCCTATAACCAAGATGAGGAGATGAAACTTTAGGGATTGTGTGGTGCTAAAACAAGTAGAGAAGTAGAAGAGAAAGCTTCAAGCTAAAACACAAAATGCTTGAAAATTTGCCTCAAGAAAATTCTTTTTGCTAAAAGGCAACTTTGAGAAATTTTGATTTTACTCTTGTAAATGTTGTATTTTAGTTGTATAACACTCCCACTATTTATAGGGGATGAAAAAAGGGTTAAACAAGCCAAAATATTCATTGGGAGAAGCCCCAACAAAAGACAAACCAAAATATAGCAACCAACGGTCGGATTTCTGACCGTTGGGAAGCGGTCGACTGGGTGGTCGACCAAAGTCCCAAACAGAGAGTGACCACTCTCTGTCGGTCGACCGGACCGGTCGACCGGCACAAACAGAGAGCTCTGCTCTTTCTGCCGGTCGACCCGAACGGTCGACCGATGTGCACAATACACATTGGTGCATGTCGGGCGACCGACAGAGCAGATCTGCTCTGCCAGCAGTCGACAGTGCGGTCGACCGGACAAGGCCAAATTTACAGTTTTGAAAAACTTTTGAAGTGTTTAATTTTTCGATAAATTTTCTTTAGACGGGTAGAAACAAAATAGAGTTCTAGGGCTAGAAAAGATCATAGTGTGATCATAGATCAACACTAATAAAATTTGAACTATATTTTGATAAAAATTCTTTTTCTAAACTAAAAATCGTTTTTCCAAAAACTTGTTTTTCCAAAAATCGATTTTTCTAAACTTTCTTTTTCTGAAACTCGGTAAGAAATTTTGTAATAAAATTTTGTTTGAAAGCATGAAGCAATATCAAATGTGTGTGTGGCAATCCCAAGGTTATCAACCTCTATTATCTCGGTTTTGACAAATAGACTATATATCCTAACTAAAAAGAAAAATGCAAAGATACAAATCTTGTATAGTCTTCTTAACTTGTTTGATTGATCCTTGAGCTCTTCTAGTGTGCTAGGCTCTGGGATCTAAATCTTTACGGCTTCCAAATGTGAGTCTTGTGTAGGAGCCGTCAATCAACCTATGTTTTTACCTAAAACTTTATTTAAACAACTTTGTTAATACCTAACTACATATGGTTTGTAATCATCAAAACTTAGGGCTAATGGCCTTTGGGCCAACAGGTTCCCTGTGTGGGAAGTCCTGTGTAGACGAGTTAGTAGAAATCCTTCTGTGTGAAGGCGGGGACGTAGAGCTGTGTGCTCGAACCTCGAAACATATCTCGGTGTTAGCGTTTGATCCACTTTCTCTAACTGTCTCTCTCTTATATTGTGCCTTGCATCATTTCATATTGCTCATATCATTTATATGCTTATTATTGATTGTGTATGTTCCATACTTGTGTTAAACCAAGAGAGCTTCATATAGCACCTCAACTCTTATTCAGAGGAATCAAGAGAAGTTAGTCCAGAGCCCTTCACAAGGAATTTGGCTACACTCTTTAGTTACATTAAGTATGTTGCAATTAGTTTTTAAATTCCGCATTATTTGTCATAGATTAGCCTTACACCTATTAACCCCCCTCTAGGTGTACTTTCATAAGCATGGTAAGTAACGGTGTCAGATATCAAGTGATAAGTATAGCATGGAAAGTACCGGTGTATACATGTCAGGGTCAGGTAATTAATATATCGGTGAGAGTCGCAGCATCAAATACTCGGTATCAACCGGTCAAGTAACGTGGTACAGGAGAACGGCATAAACATTTCAAACACTTCACAATATTATTTCTAATAATAATAAATTCATTTATTTATTAGCCATGCGAAGCTGAGTGAAGCGGGAGCAGATTTAGGCATACCCGGTATAATATCGGTTCGATAAAGTATAATAATGGCCGGCAGCTATTTATAAACTATGATAATCATTTATATAACCTATACTAACTTGCATAAAGAGACATCACATATTAAAAGCCAGATAATAATTATTAAACATGAAATGTGTTGGCCCAAGGTTACAATCACCCGTGTTTAGTGTGTTTTGATGATTACAAAACATATTAGTTATTTGTACTAATAATGTTTGTTGTTTAAGTGTGTTTCAGGGATCTAACTCAACTATAAGGGTTCTTCCCTAAAGGAGAGTATTTTGGACTCAAGTCAACTCAAATTGGGCTCAAGAATCAAGCTTTGAAGATCATATGGTGAAAAGCCCTCTTGAAGCACTTGTAGTACTTAGAACAAATGTAAGAAATAGGTTGTTAAAGTTTGAGTTTTGAAAATTGGATCTAGGATACACACACACGTTTTTGTATTCAAGTTTTCATTGTCAAAACTTTTGTTTTATGCCTTAGTAAATATATATACATTTACAAATATAAATATCATGTTAGATCATGTATGTGTACTATTTCCAGCATATTACTTAGCTTTCCTTACTTTAAAACATTTTTTTACAAAATTTTCCAACTTCAAAAATCCTGTTGTTTTTCCTGTTTCAGGCTGACCGGCCGACCGGCACGGCCGACCGGCGCCAGTTCCAGGACGTGCACGTTTGTGCACGTCTGTCGGCCGACCGCCCGGGTCGACCGACTGTAAGCAGTTGCTCTCGGGTTTTCTGGGTCGACCGCCCCGGTCGACCACCCGAAGAAAACTGTGTTTTCTCTTAGAGGACGGTCGACCGGACCGGTCGACCCGAGCCCAACAGCTCTTTGCCAACAGAGCTGGCGGCCGACCGGCCCGGTCGACCGCCAGGCCTGCAAAAGCCCAACGGCTCTTTCCTCTTTTGTGCAATTCTGAAATCTGTCTTTTTAATCTGTTTTGGCAGACTTTTTCTGAGGTTTTGGAGATCTTTTTCAGAGCAAATAAGCTTAAAATAAATTGTTTTTAACATTTTTCTCTCCCTATAAATAGAGGAGAAGAGTCTCTTACAAAATACCAAGAAAAATCCTCAAGTTTTCATAGTTTTCAAAAAGAAAAGAAAAGTGTTTAAGCTCTTCATTTCCAACTCTTTCTTGAGCTTGTTTTCAGTTGTGTTCTCTAGCATAAATCATCCTACAACTGAGTGTTTTCTCACTACACTTCTTAGAGCCAAAAATCCCTTACTCATTCTATAAGGAAGTTGTAAAAGAGTGAGAAATTGTAAAGAGTTTAGTGATCTTGTTGTGATCACTTTGGTTACTTGTGTTCTTCTTGTTCTTGTGGAGACACCTCTTCGGTAGAGGTTATTGTACTTGGTGGAGCTCGGTGCTCGGGTCTTCGGTAGACCGTTGTAATCGTCCTCGGTGGATAGTGGAAACCCTTCACGAAAGTGAAGGCGGGGAGTAGAGCGGTGGCTCGAACCTCGAAACAAACATCTTGTGTTTGCGATTGCCTTGTGTCCATTTTGCTTTAAATTTCTCTTGCTCTCTATTGCTTTCAATTACTTGCTTGAGATCTAGTTTTCTTTCCTTGTGATATTGCCTCTAGTTTGTGTTACTTGTGATATATTTTGTGTGCATTTCATCATTGCATATTATTCATTCTTGTTCGATCAATTCTCATACAACAAGGTTGCATTGCGCACCTCTAACCCATTCAAGGGGAATTGGGAGGAAGGAGTTCAGAACCTCTCACGGGGTATTCGGCTCTTAGTCTTGTTTTGAGAGATCGTTGCATCATTCATCCATCTTAGTTTTAAAAAGATTGTTAGATTAGCAATTACACCTATTCACCCCCCTCTAGGTGTTTTTCAATTGGTATCAGAGCTTGGACTCTAGGCTCTGGCTTAACAACCTTAGAGAGATCCAAATTTTGCTAATCACTTCATTCATTCTTCATTCATTCTCACTTAGTAAAAATGGCCGATGGAATTAAAACCCCACCTAAGTTTGATGGACTTAACTTTCCCATATGGAAGTTAAGATGACCGTTTTCTTGCAATCTCTAGGTAGTCGAGTTGCAAAGGCCGTGACCAAACCCTTTAGTGCACCCCCGGTGATGAATCCACTTGGTCCGAAATTGAGACTAAGGAATTTGATGCCAATGCTAGGGCTCATTATGCACTCCTTCAAGCCCTTAATGATGATGATATAGCTAGAGTTATTCATTGCAAGTCCGCATATGAAATTTGGACACACTTGCTAGTTACACATAAGGGGACCTCACAAGTGAAGAGGGCTAAGATAGACCTTCTTTGGTCCCAATATGAAAATTTTTGCATGCAAGAAAATGAAACCATAGATGATATGGTTACAAATTTACTAAAATTACTAATGGACTTTCTTCTCTAGGTGATGCTATCGACAACGATCAAAGAGTTAGAAAGATCATTCGGGCTCTTCCTCCTTCATGGTAAGTAAAAGCAAAACCTTGAAGGAACTCAATGACAGGAGGAGATGAAGCTAATCGGTCTCATTGGGAACCTCAAACCCATGAGATGGAGAGAAAAGCTAGGGAGGACATGGCTCCTTCCAAGAAGAAAACAATAGCCTTTAAAAGTCAATCATCACACTTCGACGAAGATGATGATGAAGAAGATGACGAAGAGCTCTCACTTCTTGTCAAGAATGTTCGGAGGATGTATAACAAGGCCAAGTTCCAAGGTAGAAAGAGATGGCAAGGAGGTAAAGAAGAAAGGAAGATTATTTGCTTCAATTGTCAAAGGCCGGGACACATAGTGGCAGAGTGCCCGGATAAAGTAAAGCCTTCCACCTCCAAGAAGCCCTACAAGAAGAAGGCAATGAAAGCTACATGGATTCCGAGAGCGAATCCGAGGAGGAAATCGACACCGCCAACATGTGCTTCATGGCCAATGAAAGCACAAGCAAGGTAACCCCTTCCACTTCTCCTAATGATGAACTTTCCATGGATGAACTAGGAGAAGCTTTTGTAGAATTATCACATAACTATGATTTTCTTAAGAAAAAGTATTTAAAAATGAAAAAGGAAAATGAATCTCTTAATCATCAAGTTTTTACTCTTTCTAAAGAAAAAGATGAATTACTTTCCACTCTTGTTTCCACCCAAAAAGATTTGACAAATATAAGATTTCTTGTAAAGGCAAGTCCCCCACTAATTGATTCTAATGAGATTACCATGCTTAAAGAAAGAATAGACTCATTAGGAATTGTTTTGAAAAATATTGAGCTTGATAAGAAGAAAATAGAGGCCATGTTTCCTAAGAAACAAGCCCCTAAGAAAAATGTTTACCATGCTCATGCTCATGTTCATACCACACAACCTTTACATCGTGGCAAACCCCCAAGACATGCTCACACTTCACACACACATCATGCATTTATGTATGGAAGAGTGTTCTCATGTTCACATTTGGGCGGAAAGGGCATTTAGCTAATTTTTGCTATGATAGATTAAGTGCATCTTATCATAATGTTTGGGTTCGAAGCACTAACTTTCAAGGACCCAAGAAAATTTGGATACCAAAGTCAACAATTTTGTTAAATGATGTAGGTACCTTCCAAGGCCCAACGACGTAGAGGATTGTGGTATCTTGATAGTGGTTGCTCAAGGCACATGACTTGGGACATCAACAACTTTGCAACCCTATCAAGATACCATGAAGGTGGCACCGTCACCTTCGGAGATGATGCCAAGGGTAAAATCATCGGTATTGGTAATGTAAAACTCGGCACATCCCCTTTAATTGAGAATGTTGTTTTAGTTGATGGCCTCAAGCATAACCTCTTGAGTGTTAGTCAACTTTGTGATAAAGGTTTTGATGTAGTTTTTGATAATGTAGCTTGTAAAGTAATTGATAGAATTTCTAATACTTGTGTGTTTTCCGGTTTTCGTGAAAGTAATGTTTATATGATAGATATGTCTAATATGTCTTGTAATATTACTTGTTTAAAAGCCCTCGATGATGACTCTTGGTTGTGGCATAGAAGGTTAGGTCATATTTCATTTGACCATATATCTAGGTTAAACACAAAGGAAATGGTGAAAGGTATTCCTTGCTTGAGTTTTGAAAAGGACCGAGTTTGCGACGCATGTAAATTTGGGAAACAAACTAAGTCTTCTTTCAAGTCAATTAAGGATATCATGACATCACGTCCTTTGGAGCTAATTCATATGGATCTATTTGGCCCTACACAAACCAAAAGTCTAAGTGGAAATAGATTTGCATTTGTTTTGGTTGATGACTTTTCACGGTTTACTTGGTTTTTCTTTCTTGAACACAAAAATCAAGCATTTTTATATTCCAATCTTTTAAGAAAAGAGTTGAAAAAGAAAAAGATGCTTCAATTTTAAGAATAAGAAGTGATAGAGGAGGTGAGTTCATTAACCTACCCTTTACCACTTTTTGTGAAGAACATGGAATTAAGCATGAACTTTCTTGTCCTAGAACTCCACAACAAAATGGAGTAGTTGAACGGAAAAATCGAACTTTACAAGAGATGGCTAGGACAATGCTAAGTGAATATGGTCTACCACATTATTTGTGGGCCGAGGCCGTTAATACATCATGCTATATATCAAATCGTGTTTTCTTGTGTAAAAATACTTCAAAAACTTCTTTCGAAATGTACTTTTCTAGAAAACCAAATGTTTCATATTTCAAGGTTTTGGATACAAATGTTTTGTTTTAAATACAAAAGATAATTTAGGAAAATTTGATGCTAAAGCTTATGAGGCAATTTTTGTGGGTTATTCTAATTCAAGTAAGGCTTATAGAATCTTCAATAGATCATCTTTGACTATTGAGGAATCTATACATGTTAAGTTTGAAGAATCTAACTTGTTTGTTAAGAATGTTGTAGAAATAGATGCATTGGATGAATGCTTGGAGAAAGTGACCTTGGAGGATACACCTACTATGGGAGACAAGCCAAAGGATGATGAAGGAAGTGAAGCTAAAGTAGAAGAGGCTCAAAGAAATGAACATCAATCAAATGAAGTGGAGCCTACTCATCAACTTCCAAAGGATTGGAGATACAATCCTCATCATCCCAAGGACCTCATCATAGGTGAAGTATCAAAAGGGGTAACCACTCGCTCTAAACTTCATGATTTTGTGGTCATTATGCATTCATTTCTCATGTTGAACCCAAGAACGTCCTCGAAGCCGAGGCCGATTCATATTGGTTGCTAGCCATGCAAGAGAAACTCAATCAATTTGAGCGCAACCAAGTTTGGCACCTTGTTCCTAGGCCCCACGATAGACCAACAATTGGTACTAAGTGGATCTTTAAGAACAAGTTGGATGAATCGGGTAACGTTGTTAGGAATAAAGCTAGGTTAGTTGCCCAAGGTTACACTCAAATCGAAGGAATCGATTTTGAAGAAACCTTTGCACCCGTAGCACGGCTTGAAGCCATACGGATGACACTAGCATTTGCCTCATATAAAGATTTTAAATTATTTCAAATGGATGTTAAAAGTGCTTTTCTAAATGGTTTTATTGAAGAGGAGGTGTATGTTGAACAACCCCCCGGGTTTGTTGATCCTACACATTCGGATTTTGTGTTTAAATTAGATAAATCTCTTTATGGTTTAAAACAAGCCCCTAGGGCTTGGTATGAAAGACTTTCTTCATTTTTAATTTCAAATGGTTTTAAGAAAGGAAAAATTGATACAACATTGTTTACAAAACATGTAGAAAATGATATTCTTATTGTGCAAATTTATGTAGATGATATTATTTTTGGTTCTACTAATGAATCTCTTTGCCAAGCTTTTGAATCATGTATGAAGGAAGAATTTGAAATGTCTATGATGGGGGAACTCAACTATTTCCTTGGACTCCAAATCAAGCAAAGGAAGGATGGGATCTTCATCAATCAAGCCAAGTACACTAAGGAACTAATCAAAAGGTTCGGGCTTGAAGGATCTAAAGTAAGCAAAACTCCCATGGCAACAACTACCAAGCTTGACAAGGATGAACAAGGTAAAAATGTAGACATTAAGCTTTATCGTAGCATGATTGGTAGTTTATTGTATTTGACGGCTAGTAGGCCGGATATTATGTTTTCCGTTTGTCTTTGTGCACGTTTTCAATCTTGTCCTAAAGAGTCTCATATAATTGCGGTTAAACGCATAATTAGATACCTTAAGGGCACTATTGAAATGGGTTTGTGGTATCCGAAAACCGGCCAATTTTCAATGACGAGTTTTTCGGATGCCGACTATGCGGGTTGTAGGGTAGATAGGAAGAGCACAAGTGGAACATGTCAATTCCTAGGTAATTGTCTTGTATCTTGGTCTTCCAAAAAGCAAAATTCGGTAGCCCTTTCAACCGTCGGGGCGGAGTATGTTGCAGCCGGAGCTTGTTGTGCACAAGTTCTTTGGATGAAACATACTCTCCTCGACTATGATTTACACTTTGATCATGTTAAAATATTTTGTGATAATACTAGTACTATTCACATGACAAAGAATGCAAATCAACATAGTAAAACCAAACACATTGCATTAGGTATCACTTTCTTAGAGATCATTATGAGAAAGGTGATATTGATATTGATTATGTTTCTACCGATTTTCAACTTGCCGATATTTTTACTAAACCATTAGATTATGCTAGATTCTCTTTTATTTGTGGTGAGTTGAATGTTTGCATTATGGATTCTTAAAGATAAATTTTTATGTCTTTGATTGCTTGTTTAACCCTTTTTGATGTATGACAAAAAGGGGGAGAAAAAATATAAGGGGGAGAAAAAGTATAAGTGTGTTTGTTGTTTTGTTTTGTTTATTTATTGTGTATTTTGATGTATTTGAGAGATGCATTTGAGTTTTTAACAAAACTATGTGTTTTCAATGCTTTATGTATCTTACTCATTGTCATTATTTATACATAGCATTATTTGAGGGGGAGCTTTCCAAGCTCTTCTTCCATTTTTGTTTAAATAACCTATATGTTTTGTCATCATCAAAAAGGGGAGATTGTTGGCCCAAGGTTACAATCACCCGTGTTTAGTGTGTTTTGATGATTACAAAACATATTAGTTATTTGTACTAATAATGTTTGTTGTTTAAGTGTGTTTCAGGGTTCTAACTCAACTAGAAGGGTTCTTCCCTAAAGGAGAGTATTTTGGACTCAAGTCAACTCAAATTGGGCTAAAGAATCAAGCTTTGAAGATCATATGGTGAAAAGCCCTCTTGAAGTACTTGTAGTACTTAGAACAAATATAAGAAATAGGTTGTTAAAGTTTGAGTTTTGGAAATTGGCTCTAGGATACACACACACGTTTTTGTATTCAAGTTTTCATTGTCAAAACTTTTGTTTTATGCCTTAGTAAATATATATACATTTACAAATATAAATATCATGTTTAGATCATGTATGTATACTCTTTCCAGCATATTACTTAGCTTTCCTTACTTCAAAACATTTTTTTACAAAATTTTCCAACTTCAAAAATCCTGCTGTTTTTCCTGTTTCAGGCTGACCGGCCGACCGGCACGGTCGACCGGCGCCAGTGCCAGGACGTGCACGTTTGTGCACGTCTGTCGGCCGACCGCCCGGGTCGACCGACTGTAAGCAGTTGCTCTCGGGTTTTCTGGGTCGACCGTCCCGGTCGACCGCCCAAAGAAAACTGTGTTTTCTCTTAGAGGACGGTCGACCGGACCGGTCGACCCGAGCCCAACAGCTCTTTGCGAGCAGAGCTGGCGGCCGACCGGCCGGTCGACCGCCAGGCCTGCAAAAGCCCAACGGCTCTTTCCTCTTTTGTGCAATTCTGAAATCTGTCTTTTTAATCTGTTTTGGCAGACTTTTTCTGAGATTTTGGAGATCTTTTTCAGAGCAAATAAGCTTAAAATAAATTGTTTTTAACATATTTCTCTCCCTATAAATAGAGGAGAAGAGTCTCTTACAAAATACCAAGAAAAATCCTCAAGTTTTCATAGTTTTCAAAAAGAAAAGAAAAGTGTTTAAGCTCTTCATTTCCAACTCTTTCTTGAGCTTGTTTTCAGTTGTGTTCTCTAGCATAAATCATCCTACAACTGAGTATTTTCTCACTATACTTCTTAGAGCCAAAATCCCTTACTCATTCTAAAAGGAAGTTGTAAAAGAGTGAGAAATTGTAAAGAGTTTAGTCATCTTGTTGTGATCACTTTGGTTACTTGTGTTCTTTTTGTTCTTGTGGAGACACCTCTTCGGTAGAGGTTATTATACTTGGTGGAGCTTAGTGCTCGGGTCTTCGGTAGACCGTTGTAATCGTCCTCGGTGGATAGTGAAAACCCTTCACGGAGGTGAAGGCGGGGAGTAGAGCGGTGGCTCGAACCTCGAAACAAACATCTTGTGTTTGCGATTGCCTTGTGTCCATTTTGCTTTAAATTTCTCTTGCTCTCTATTGCTTTCAATTACTTGCTTGAGATCTAGTTTTCTTTCCTTGTGATATTGCCTCTAGTTTGTGTTACTTGTGATATATTTTGTGTGCATTTCATCATTGCATATTATTCATTCTTTGTTCGATCAATTCTCATACAACAAGGTTGCATTGCGCACCTCTAACCCATTCAAGGGGAATTGGGAGGAAGGAGTTCAGAACCTCTCACGGGGTATTCGGCTCTTAGTCTTATTTTGAGAGATCGTTGCATCATTCATCCATCTTAGTTTTAAAAAGATTGTTAGATTAGCAATTACACCTATTCACCCCCCTCTAGGTGTTTTTCAAAATGATGGTAATAAAGCAAGAAATATCAAAAAATGTACTCGCCTAATACCAGAACGAAATACCGAGCAAAACCCGGGAAAATCCGCGAACACGCACGAGCAAGCTATTAGCCCATAATTATATATTAAAATATATAAATATAAATATAAATATATATATATAAAATTAGAGAGGGAATGAGAGAGGAGAGAGAGGAGAGAGAAAGTTGTAGGAAGGAAAGAGAGAGAAAATAGGGAGTTTTTAGTAAAGGATTTAGTAATTTAAAGGGGGGTATGGTTGTAAATATAGGGGAGTAATTTGAGGGAGAGGTGGAGGGTATTTTAGGGAGTGAAGAAATGTGGGTTTATTTAGGGAAAAGAAAGAGAAAAGAAAGGAAAGAAAGAAAGAAAAGAAGAAAAGAAGAAAGAAAGAAAAGAAATGGAGGGGGAGGAAGGTTGGCCGGCCACCGGCGGCGGCGGCGGTCAGGCGGTGGCGGCAGCGCCACCGGGGAAGGGGAGGCAGCGCTCGCGGCTGGGGGAGGGGAGGGAGGTGGTGGTGGAGTTGTTTGGTTGGTGGTGGTGTTGGTGGAGGTGGTGGTGGTAGTTGGTGATGGTGGTGGTTATGGTGGTTGTGGTGGTGATTGGTAGTGTTGGGGAGTTAGATGAGGAGGAGGAGATGATGATGGGGTGGTTGGAGTGGTGAATTTGATGGAGGTGGTGGTGAATTTTGGAGGAAGGGAGGTGGTGGTGATGGGTTATGGTGAAATTGGAAGTGGTGGATGGTTTTTGGAGGTTGAAGGAGGTGGTGGAGTGGAGAGGAGGTGTAAGGGAGTGGATGCCGACGGCCTATGGGGGGTGTGGCGGTTGTGGTGACGGTGGAGGCGACGATGGTGAAGATGAAGGAGTTGGGTTTAGTTTGAAGGAGATGGGATTTGAATTATGAAATGAAAAGGAAAATGGAGATGGAGGTTAAATAGAATGGAAAATGAATTGATGAAAAGGGGGAAAGAGGCGCTGCAGCAGGCGGCGGTGCAGGGGGAGCAGGCGGCAGGCGCAGAGAGGGGCAGGTGGCTGGAGCAGAGGGTGGGGAAAGTCAAGGGAAAGAAAAGAAAAAGAAAGAAAAGGAAAGACAATTAAAGAAAAGGGAAAATTTTAAGAAAAAGAAAAGAAAATAATATAAAAATTTTATTGTTAATTAATTTATTTATTATAATATCCGGGAGTATAAAGTAGGAGAGTAGAGAAGGAAAAAGCAAGAAAAGAAATCATCGGTAAAAATATTATTATTTTAATAGGGCGAAATTTTGACTGTTTCTGAAACGTTCCGAAAAATTCTCAAAAATAGAAAATATTATTTTAAGATGCTTGGTGAAATTAGATTTGAGAAATCTAATATAGTTTAAATTAAAAATCTTGAAATCTTCCGGCGATACCGGCCTACACCAGAATTGGTGAAATTTGATATATTTAGAAAAATTCCAAAAAAATATTTTTAGATAAAAAATAAAATTAAAAGAAGTAATGTGAAAGCTATTTTGAAAATTCTCCCATTTAAAAGCTAAAAATTCAGGAATCAGTCATCGATGCCGATCGACACCGGTTTTGAAGATTTTGTAAAATAATTCTGAAAATTTTCAGAAAATCATGAAAAATCTAAAATATTAGAAAACAGTGTCTGAAACTAAATCGGTTAAATCAGACTATCATAGAGGTCAAATCGGGCGATATACCGGTATCAGGTTCCCGGTCCGGGTCCGGGCTGACTCTAAGACTAAAAATCCAGATCCGAGACCAAAAACATGAGAAATCACAACTTAAAAACAAATACTGGAAGAAAATTGCAATAATACGGTCAAAAAAGTCAGGACATTTATCTGGGTACGTATTCCTGGAACGGGGTGCTACATTATTCTTGATGCTCTATCGAAGAACATCTGCTATACTTCGTCCTCTGAAGTTATATTAGATTCAAAAACCTCATCTAGAATGTCTTCGTGAAGTTTTGAGCTTTCCAGCACCGGATGAGCAGCCAGGAAGTCTGTAAGTGCCTGGCCTTTTACTACCTTTTGAGGGACAAAGAGCATGTACTGAGACAAAAGGAGTGCCCACTTAGCTAGTCTTGAATTTAATGATCCTGGTTTCATCATGAGGAGACGCAGAGGATTCACTCTGGAAATGACATGTATGGTCTGGCCAACTAAGTAATGCCGCGTCTTTTGAATAGCAAAGACAAGAGCTAAGCATTCCTTCTCAATAGGATTATAGCAAGATTCAGCCCCTATCAGAGTTCTACTCAGATAATAAATAGCCTGTTCGTGACCAACCATCATCGTCTTTTTGAGCAAGCAGAGCACCGCGAGAATGGTCCATAGCTTTCACATAAAGCAGGGATGATTTTCCTGATATAGGAGCCACTAAGACCAGAGATTTAGTGAGGTATCTTTTGATATCCTCGTAAGTTTCTTGACAGGATTGATCCCATACAAAAGAGACACCCTTTTTCCTGAGTCAGGTGAATGGTTGACAACGGCCTGAGAGATTTGCGATGAACCTTCTGATATAGGCCAGTCTACCTTATAGGCACTAAGTTCTTTGAGATTCTTAGGTGGATGCTTGCTCTGAATGGCTTTGACTTTGTCTGGGTCGAGATGAATTCCTTTTTATGTAACAATGAATCTCAGGAACTTGCCACTCGAACCCCCAAGAAGGATTTTGTCGGATTCATTTTCAGTCGATGAGCCCGCATTATATCGAACATTGTTCTCAAGTCACGAAGATGGTCATTCTTATCACGACTTTTGACTGTAATGTCATCGACATAACATTCTACCGTCTTTTGGAGATGGTCGTGGAAAATTATACTCATTGCACACTGATAAGTTGCTCCTGCGTTCTTTAATCCAAAAGGCATCACGCTATAACAGTATACCCCAAACAGTGTCTAGAATGAAGTATGTTTCTCATCCTCTGGATACATCTTAATTTGGTTATACCCTGAAAGCTGTCCATGAAGGACATTCTTTCGAATCTGCAGGTATTATCAATCATGACATCGGTGATGGGCAATGAAAATTTGTCTTTAGGACAGGCTGTATTGAGGTCACGATAATCAATACAGATCTGAATTTTTCCATTCTTCTTAAGAATAGGAACAATATTAGTAACCCAGTGATAAGCTTTCACTTATAAAGATGAGTTTAGGGTAATCTTGACTACCAAAGTTAATCTGGATCACCATGTCTTTAGTAGGTGGTTCGCGCTGTTCGAATCGCTTTTCCCACTGGAAATCCAGTTGCTAAGCCCATGGTTCAACATCAGTAGCTTCCAACGGCTCCAATTGGCTACTTGAAGTCATATTAACGGTAAGATTCTCGAACATCGTTCCTACACTAACATCCGAGTCCCATTCGGAGGAAGAGGCAGAGCGTGACGGGATTGGTTTGTTGTCTTTGGGTCGAACCGATGTAAAAGGTGGAGTTGTAACGTATCCCAACCCCCTACGTGTTTTATCATAGTAATTTGCTGGTTTCCCTTTTGACACAAAATTACGCAGAAAATTCCGTCGTCCTTTTTCGAAATTCAGACCATTCCCACGCTGCAGGCTATGTCCCATTTTCCTTATCATATGTTGTGCTTGTCATGCATAATGGAAAAATTGCAGGGTCTCTGAGTCTGAACTTGAATCTGTGACCGCAGACCTTTACAGTTGGGTTCTACCGAATATTATTGGTGATTGACCCTTTTTGGACGGAGGAACCACTAAAACGGACCCTTCTATGCATTCCACAGATGTACTTGATGTGCTTGGTTAATGCAAGGGCATGTGTAGAGAACTATTCGTGACAGATTCAAACAGTTCGACACACACAGAATAATCCAAAGGAAATATTGTCATTAATCACCCATTCATCATCATCCTCAGAATGAGTATTACATTGAGGATTATTGAAACATGTTACAATTGGCTCACCGATCAAAGTAGCTGGCGTGTCTCCTTCAGACTCTGAATCCACCTCATTGCCACTGTCATCGTTGTCAAGCAATGGTTCTTTTGATGTTTCACCAATTTCCTGATATAGGAGAGCATCGGTAAAATAGTTTTCCACCCCCTTGAACGGTTGTTTCTCAGCAAACACCGTTCGTACCGTTGCATCATCTTTAACATATTTGAAGCACTGGTGCAAAGTAGGGGGGACAATCCAGTTAGCATGGATCCAAGGTCATCCTAGCAACAAATTGTATGACATATCAGCATCAATAACGTAACACGTCATTTCTGATTTCAGGTCCCCGATTCGGCAACGGAGTCAAATCTTTCCGAGTGGGTGACTACTCCCTGCGTTAAAATCGTATATCGTTATGGTGGTTGCAGATAACCGATACAGTGGTATGCGAAGGAAGTAGAGTAGCGTTTTGGGGATGATACTGAGTGCAGACCCTGGATCAACCTGTACCCTTTCAATGCATGTCGAGCCCATGTACCTAGTATAGTACAAAGGTCGATCGTGTTTATTATCCTTGAGGAGAATATCCTCAGCTGTGAAAGTAATAGCAGGTACTTTAGACTGGGAATGATGACATTCAAAACACGAGGGTGAGTGTCCTCCCTAGGGGTTCTGGCATATGTCTCAGAAATGATTCTGAATTAGCAATGCATCTCTAAGTGCTTCCCTTGTCTCCTTCGAGAGACGAAGCAGCTCGTGTATGGAGATACGAGTGGGGATATTGGCCAGTTGGGCGTATGTTAAAGCGAAAAGGGATGTTAAATCTCGGGCCTGAAGGTTTTTTCAGGATATGGTCAAACCGGACTTCTTTCTGCTTTTCTTTTCCCATTGTCGGGGCTGGAGTTGGTATGGGTACTTGTACCGACGTCGTTTGCTGTTGTATCTCGTCGGTAATTTGCTTATACTATTTTAAGTATGATTTTTCAGATGAGTACCCGTCGACTGAGGTGCATCGGCTTGTGTTGTGCAAGCATGCTTTTCCCCCTCAGAATCGCTAAGAGAAGCTGATGTCACATTGTCGTCATCCTGCAAGATAGAGATAACATTGCAATATTTACCCTTTGACTTGGATTTCTTCGAATCCCATTGTTCGTCTTGGGCAAGGTCTGGGTCTATCCACATGATTTCTCTTGTTTCCAATGTCAAGGGAACAAGACCCTTAGTCTCCTGATTTTTAGCTGAAGGATCTCTTACTTCTAGTCGTGCTTCAGGGATGGGAAAGACCCATCAGGAACTATGACTTTTGGGGTCTTGCCAAACTCGAGGTCACCATATTCGCAGTGACTTTCTTTTGTTCTAACTTTAGCGTCAAAACCCCAGTATCGACCAAAGCCTGAATTTTGTCCTTTAGGACAAAGTACTTGTTAGTAGGACGATGGACCATCCTATGAAAAGGCAATAGTTGGGATCATTTGTGTGTCCCACTTTATTAGTGCATCAAGCCTCTAGCAGTTTCAGTTTATTTCCTTTATGGAGTAAATGGAATATTGTAACCACCTGGTCGTCTTTGAAGGAGTATTGTTTCAGAGGAAACTTAAACTCCTGATTATTGACGCCACTCTTCTTTGTCTTTGGATGAACATCCCCTGACAGTTCGACGGACATAGTCCTTTCCCTTTGGCTTGGGAAGACTGTGCCATGTCGCCGCTCTCCTTATTATTCATACCCCACTTGCCTTTAGGGGTAGATGGTTCGAACTTTTTAGCTTAGCTTGTTCGACTAGCTCTTTTCAGTTATGGGTTTTGACGGATCCCATACGAATCTCCACTTGGTCCAGGAAGTTATGCCTACATGTCTGCAAGAGCATGGGTAATGGCATCCCTACTGGACACATCAGCGATATATTTCTGAACCGCTCAATGTAATCACGGACAGATTCTCCTTTCCTCTGTACAGTGGAGAGAAGTTTATCCATGGTTATCTCAGTATCGTCCTCGGAAAAACGAGAAAGAAATCAAGTCTCTAAGTCAATCCGGGAGTTGATGAGCCTGGAGGAAGGCTTTGAAACCAGTCAAATGCTACCCCCTTCAGGATGCCAATGAATAGTCTGGCCATAATAGCACCGTTACGTACTGCATTACCGATTTGTGATCAGAAGTAGTAAATGTGTTGATTTGGTGAGCTCTTGCCATCATATGAGTACAGCGTTGGTGGCTTGAACTTTGGAGGATATGGGACTAAGTCCCATTCCAAGGGTAAGGACGGGCTACCCCTACTTTCTTCAGTTTATCCCTTTAGGCTAGGGAAGCAATCTGAACTTGGATGCCTTTAAGAACTTCAGCGTCCATAAAAGAACTTTCCTTTGATTTCTCCATCTTAGGTTGCTCTTTATCATTATGTTCCTCCTCATTATTATTACTCCCGGTATCATTATTATTTTGGTTAGTGAGGAGTTGAGCGAGCATCTATTGAATGTTATCCAAGGCTTCTTGTTGGGCCTTGGAGGTTTGCTCCTGAGCTTCCAACCGTCGACGGAGGTCATCGTTACCGTTATCAGCCATATGCACGGATGCTTTATCCATTTGTATCGAGCTGACTGTCGCCGAAGAGGCATACCCACTATCTTCCTCCTCCCCATCAGATTATTGGAATAATCTTCTCATTGATTCTGGTTATGTTACTCCAGTTGGGGAGGATGGCTGCTCATAACTGTAGGGTATTGCAACCCTAGATCTGGTGCTTCGGAACACACCTTCTTCTTCCACCAAGACTTGGCCTAAGCCAGGGCTGTAGTCCGGGTCTGGAGAACTAAAAGAAGGGGAGTTAGCACCACGTGGCACTCACCTGCCTCTATGCTATTCACGTCCCCTTCTGATCATGTTGACGGATGCAGAGGGTAGATCTGGTAAATTTTGCAACATATTCCTTTTGTGATGCTTTACAGGAGATCGTACCGATAATCGATTAAAAATTGACTGTCGGTTTGGAAGAGTGGTGGGGACTGGTCCTAGTCGACAATGGACTGAATGGACCGTCACCAACTGGCATCCCACTTGCTCATAACAAGAGGGAGAAGTTTGGAGTAGTTTCAACTTCCGTTTGTTTGTTAAAAACTCTCATAGGTCGGATTTAATCGAGCTTAAATGACTCAGTGCAGAGACTCGGGCGGATCGTGCATTGATCTCTTCAGGTGACTTTGACATCACCTTTTTACTCATAGCTTTATGAGGGATGAACTTAGCATCCGCAGGCCTTGGAAGCGAAGCACGGGACGGTGCCTCGTTCTTTTCATCACCACAGGGGCAATTGGCACTAGATAGTGCTTTAGTTCTAGCTTCGCGGCTGAGAGCTTTGGTAGCACCCTTAGGCGCTGAAGCTGCATAAGCACTGCTATCAGCACCCAGGGATGATCCCTTATCTTTGATTCGAGGAGTGAACTTAACGCCTGAAGCTTTTGAGAGCGAAACACATTGCGGTGCCTTGTTCGCAGCCTTATTGCGAAGGTGTTTAGCATTGCTAAGTGCTGCAGGTCCAGCCTTGGTGCTGAGAATTTTGCTCGCATACTGAGATAATGGCGTCGAGTTAGCCATGCCATCTGAAACTTCGCTCGAGAGAACGAGGTTGGCACAAGGAGTTACTGCTCCTAGATTAGGCGAGGGCAGAGTCACCCTCACTAATCTAGCCTCGCGGTTAATGGTCTCGGCGAAACTGCCAAACTGGATAGGCGCTTTACCGTTATCTTCGCATGATAGGCGAAGTTGTGGTGGAACTTCGCCTGGCGAGACTTCGCCTGAAGCTTCACATGGAGCTTTCTACTTTGGCCTCCACATCTGCTTGGGAAGTGAATTTTTTGGTTCGCAAAAAACCTGGTTAGCCTTGGTTAAGGCACTGTAGCCTAAATGGAGGCTGAGAGGAGTTGGGAAGAGGTTCTTCCAGCTATGCACCCGGCTAGGGCTGGCTTCTTCTTTGAAGCCTTGGCTACGGAGATCTTTCTGTACTTCCGAGTGTGGAGCACTAGACTACCCTCTGAGAGCAATTTTTTGAATTTTTCTTGGTCGAAATGAATGACCAAGTTTTCAAACATAACCGACTCAAGACTCTAATCATTGCATTGCGACACTGCCTTCTTGTTGCGCCAAAAGACTGATTTTCCCAACGGAGTCGCCATCTTATATTCCATTGAAAATTGCTCTTCAGTGGGAAAAATTATAAAAAGAGATCGAAGAGCGAAATTACAAGTATTTCTTTTAAAGAAAGAAAAAAATAAAATTACAAGTAGATCTCCTCTGAGATTTCTGAGAAAATGTGTCGGTAGGAGTCTGATCAGCGCGCGATCACTTTATCCCTTTGACGATGCAATCGATCTGACAATCACATTGCCTCCTGATAAGATTTCTTTCTCACTTGGTTCTGAAAATCCAAGATTTGGAAGCAGGAGAGTCGAAGAACCCCTTTTGTTAAGAATTCCTTCTGGAAATTTGTAGCCAGTCTCCCTTGTGTCCCCCTTGTCCGCAATCAGTAAGGGGCCTATTTATAGCCAATGTGGGGTGTAACCGTCCCCTTGAATTCAGCGAGGCTGAATCAGCCATCAGCTTCGCACGAGTCTCACAAATGACCTTGCCGCGAAGCTCTTTAAGAGCTTCTAGCGAAGCTAGAGAGCTTGTGCGAACATCCTCCTGCCGTTATGGCTGAATTGTCTCCACTTATGTGGGACGAAGTGGGCGGGTGTAACCACCTACTTAAAGTGGCGTTAATCCCACTAAATTAGTGGGGTTCACCCATTAATCCCTCGTGAGATTTTAAAATGGTCAATTTGATGACCTGACAAAGCCCATTATGGAGCTAGATCATGCGGAGCTAGATCATGCGAAGCTAGATCCTGCAAAGTTGAATCCTGCGAAACTAGCTTAGCGAAGCTAGCTCATGCGAAGCTAAGACTTAGCTCATAGCATTAGGCGAAGTTACCTTCAGAGCTTTGTGTGAAGCTGAGACTCAGCTCATAGGAAGTTATGACTCAGCTAGGGGTAAGGCTCCTGGTGCGAAGCTCCCAAATTAGCCCTTGGGGGGGCTAAATGGAAAGCTTCAGGCGAAGCTAATAGTTAGCCTCAAAGTGAGGCTACCAACAAGCTCAGGCGAAGCTGTTAGTTCCATGCGGAGTTATATGAAGCTTATCTTGGATTATACCAGGCTATGTATAGCATTTTAGGCCTGCTTGGGTTTCTTCAAAGGCAACTTTGACTCACTATCTGCTCTACTGGATTAGTAATCTCCATGTTGCTGCCCTGTCTCTGGTCGTTAGCTTGTCTTTGACTTATCTTTTGTAGATGCCAATAAGTTAGACGTTGTTCAGACTGGCTGAAGATGAATGCGGGAGTTCTGTCTTTTTTGAGTGTCAACAAAGGGGAACGACCAAGCAGAGATAGATTTTAGACTAGTTTTTCATTCTTTTTAGTGTAGATTTTTATTTTCTTTTTATGTAATTTTTTTATTTCTTTGTAAGAATAGATTAGACTGAGATTCATGTAAGTAAAAGAGACTTATGTTGAGAGTGATACCGATGTAACCTCCTCTTTTCTTTCATCATTTCTACAAATAAGCACAGGTAACATCTTTATGCTTTTCTGGTTTATATGTTCTTCTATTCTATTTCTTCTCTTTTTGGCTTTGATGAATATCCATGTGAACCTAGAAGCATCAGTATAGACATGTTTGTGTGAGTGCCACCGATATTTTATGATGATGTTCTCCTCCTCAAGATTTCGTATCATTTCATTCTTGTTCATCTTGATGATGTAATGCGAATGGGGACTAAGCTCGATCTTATGGCTTATGCGTTGATCGCCTCCGAAGCAAGGTAAAACATGCAAGGTTTTCAAATAAGTAATCAACCAGAGGAGGTAAGTTTTTCTTTTAGATTTTCTTTCTTCTCTTTTAATTCTTTAGTTTAGATCACCCCAATCTTCCAGCCATCTTTATCACTCTTTTCAATTTCTTTGTATATAATCCATTTTCCCATCTTCTCAATCTATCACATTCTTCCTAACTTGATTGTAATTTATTTTCTTTTTCTTTTTAAGAACTAAAATAAGATCTTTAACCATTCTTTGTAACTTAAAAGAGAACTTATTAAAAAGCTTCCACCACTAGTCCCTTCTTGTGGATCACGACCCGCATAGCCACTTGCTATTGCGGTAGCATTGAGTACCTTGCACTCTTTATTCTTAAGTTCTGAAATTCTATATTTTGTGTGCAGGTAAAACCTCAATCACGTCACTGCGATATATATACGCAGGTCAGAAATACCCTCACGTATATATGCTAAGCATCATTACAGGTAAACATCAGAGTATGGAAGCACAGAGGTAATATACATTCTAACAAAAAAGTACAAGTACATAGTTATCTCAGAGAGTGACACAATATTATAAGAAGATTATATCACCAGAAAATACAAAAATACAATACATGAAGAGATATACAAAAGCTGAGAGGTGCTCACAAGTAGCAAGAGGGCCTCGGGGGCCAAACAGGAGAGGAACTGGGAGGAAGAACCACGACGAGGTCCTCTGCTGCACTCTGATCATCATGGAAGGATCCGCTACGCACTCTGATCAGCTACAGTAAGGCCACCAAGGTCCGGTCTCTAGGATCTAGACATGAGAATCTAGGGTTGTCAGATATAACCCCGTGAGTACATATGATAAAGCTAAGTGGCATGCATATCAGGCACACGTGTACATGATCAAGTGATGCGGTTCAGACATGCAAGGTACAAGCAATAACAAGAAACATAAGAAAAATTAAAGGAACGACATGTATATCAATGAATCTGAAACGAAAAACATGCATAGAAGGCAGTATGAAGAGCATAAGTACATATAAGCATGCAGTAAATAAATTAAACATGGGTTAAATACAAGTATGGACAAAACTAGTTGTACAAGCTTAGATTCTAGATTCACGAGATTGATACGTCAAGGGGATAATCCAAAGAAGGAAACCCTCATCTATATATCACATATCCCATGTCGCCATCATCCGAGTTCACACAACTTGAGTTGCCCTCAGAGTAACAGAACTAAAGTGTGTCTGGAGTAATCATCATATGTTATAAAGCAGGGTGTCAACTCAGGGCATAACACTATAACTGGAGAATATAAAGGTGTTGCATTTTAAGTTATTCAATAATAATAATCAGTACTGTTTGATATTTCAATCGCCTCCCTATTAGCGCCTTACATCACTGATAGTCTATACTAGAGTTCGCACTCTAGTAGAACTTACTCGGGTCTGATATGTGAGTACTAGGACCTGAACAAAGGAGAGACCAAATATCACACGTTCCTAATATTATTATTGTTTGGTTGTTTTATGTTATTCATCCGATCCATATGCTTTTGTATGTGCTACCAGCACATACATCCACTTATGATTAAGACTAGTTATTATTTAAAAACTGATAAATCTGATGGTTCATATTTATATTGAGTCTCGTCTCTGCCCGGGACTAGCTCAGGAGTACAGGCTACAGCTTCCGGGGACTTATCATTACGCGTCCCCACACGACACTTTAGATATCATGCTACTGCTTTCAGGGACTTATCATTAGCGCACCACACGACACTTCAGATATCAGGCTACTGCTTCCGGGGACTTATCATTACGCACCCCACACGACACTTCAGAAATGTCACCATTATAAATATGACATCATACCGGTATCTATTAGTTTTTCCCACCTAGTGTAAGTTGACTTTATTTTTTGTGTGTGTGTGCATATATTGCCCAAAGATAATGTCCATAAGTGTATACAGTAATCCAATATTCATGATTATCTAATTACAGGGATCAACAGGAGTATAATATCAGGAACATAATATCAGGAGTCTCCCTATTACAGGGGTTCAGGAATATAGGAGTTCAGGAGCACAGGAGTTCAAGAGTACCAAATATCTGGTAATAGTATAACAATCATGTCAAATCCTCGTAAAAGTGATAGTCATGAATATGCAAGTAATACAGGTGTCAGGTATAATAGTATCCAGTCAGGTGTCACAATATCAGGTCAAGTGTACTAGTACCATGTGAAAGCATGTCAAGTGAGTGATAGCATGTCAATCGTCAAGTGTTATATAACAGGAGTCTGGTATCAGGTGTTAAGTGATGACATGTCAAGTACCGGTATCAGATATCATGTGTCAAGTATCAGATGTCAAGTATAACATGTCAAGTACCGGTGTCAGATATCATGAATCAAGTATAACATGTCAAGTGCTGGTGTCAAGTGTAACATGTCAGTGCCGGTGTCCAGTATCATGTGAGCATCATGTGTCAGGTAATCATCCGGTCATGTAACATGGTACAGGGGAACAGTATAAATAAACATTTCAAACTCTTCACAACCATATTTATAACAATAATAAATTAGTCTATTTATTAGCCATGCGAAGCTGAGCGAAGCGGGAGCAGATCTAGGCATACCTAGTATAATACCGGCCGACAGACATATATAAAACATGCTAATTTTAGAAATCACTCGTATATCATATACCAACTCGCAAAATGAGACATCATGTATTAAAAAGCAAGATAATAATTATTAGGCATGTAATGATGGTAATAAAGCATGAAGCAAATAAGAAATGTACTCGCCTAACATCGGAATGAAATATCGATTAAAATCCAGGAAGTCCGCTAACACGCGCGAGCATGCTACTAGCCCATATATATTAAAATATATACATATATATAAATATTAGAGAGAGAATGAGATAGGAGAGAGAGGAGAGAGAGAGTTGTAGGAAGAGAGAGAAAGAGAGAGAAAGAGCGTATTTGTTTAAAAAGAAAAGAATTAGGGAATTAAAGTAGAGGGGTATGATAGAAATTTTGGAGAAGTAATTTAGGGGATGAAGGGGAGGGTATTTAAGTGAAGTAGGTAAAAGAGTTATTTATGGAAAGAAGGAAGGAAAGAAAGAAGAAAAGAAAAGAAAGAAAGAGGGGGATGGTGGCCAGCCAGCCTCCCGTCGGTGACCCTGGGCGGTGGAGGTGGCGTCGTCGGTGGTGGTGGGGGCGGCGCCTGGCCCGGGGAGGAGTAGGGAGGAGGGTGTGTTGTTGTTGTTGGTATTTAGTGGTGGTGGTGGTAGATGGTGGTGATGATGGTTGTGGTGGCTGTTGGAGATGGTGGGGAGTTAGAGGAGGAGGAGGAGGTGATGGTGGGGTGGTTGGGGTGGTAGAATTGGTGGAGATGTTGGTGAATTTTGGAGAAGAAGAAGATGGTGGTGTGTTGGGTTTGGTTGAAATTGAAGAAGGAGAGATTTTTGGGGATGATGGAAGTGGAGAAAGGAAGTGGGGAGGTGGGGATATGTGTAGCTAGCGGCTAGGGGCGGCGGTGGCGGCGATGGCGGAGGCGGCGGTGATGAGTGGGAGGAATGAAGAAGATGATGGAGAATGGGAGGAAGGGAAAGAAAGAAAGGAAGTTAAATAGAAAGAGAGGGAGAGGGAGAGGGAGAGTATGGGAGGAGAATAGGGGATGGGGTGTTGCAGCTAATGATGATGTTGCTGTTGCAGTTGGTGCATTTGCAGGGGATGGTGTGGTGCAAGGTATGGGGGGAAAGTAAGGGAGAAGAAAAGAAAAGAAGAAAAAGAAAGAAAAATAAAGGAAAAGAAAAAAATAAGGAAAAATAAAATAAAATAAAAATAATTATATTATTAAATAATTAATTTATTAGAATATCTTGGGAGTATAAAGTAGAGGAGTGGAGAAGGAAAAAGTAAGAAAAGAAAAGGACGGTAAATAATATTATTATTTTAATAGGGTAAATAACGTTTGTTTCAGAAACATTCCGAAAAATTCTCAAAAATATTAAATATTATTTTAAGGTGCCTGAAGAAATCAGATTCGAGAAATTCAATCTATTTTTTAAATTAAAAATTCTGAAATTTTCTAGCGATACTAGTCGACACCAGAATCAGTCAAATTTTGATAAATTTAAAAAAAATTTAAAAAATATATTTTGATAGAATATGAAATTCTAAGAAGTAAATAATGAATGTTTCTAAAAATTCAATTCCTTTGAAAACTAAAAATTCGAGAATTGGTCAGCGATGCTCACTGGCACCGGTTTTGAAGATTTTGTAGAAAAATTCTAAAAAATTCTAGAAAATTATGAAAAATCTAAAATATTAGAAAATAGTATTTGAGACTAAAATTGGTCAAATCAGACTACGAGAAAGATCAAATCGGGCGGTATGCCGGTATCAGATTCCCGATCCGGGTCAGGGCTGACTTTAAGTCTAAGAATCCAGATCCGATACCAAATAACATAAGCAATCACAACTTAAATACAAATACTGAAAGAAAATTGAAACAAAATGGTCAAAGAATTTGGGACACGCATCCGGGTATGTATCCCGGGAACGTGGTGCTACACAGTGCCAGAGCCAAATCTGAATATCAAACGCGGGCGTGAGCCTCGCGTTGGCGCTTCTGCTCAGAAAAGACTTAAGATAACTCTTCAACTTACTTAATGGAGAAAACCAGTTCAAATGGTTTTTTTACCTGAAATGGGGGCTTCCTACGTGAAAGAGCCGCCCATTTGAGCCTCCAGAGCGACAGCGCTCGACGACGAAGCCACAGGCTTTGTTTATGGGGCCATTTCAACCGTGAGTTCTGTATAGAAGATGAGAGAAAGAAGAAAAAAGCTTGAAGCTTTTCTTAAGTTCTGAAAATCCTCGACGCATGGCTCAGCGGAGAAGAAAAGAGTCTAATGATGACTCTTAAAAGACTGATATCTTTTATAAACACAGTAATCCACCGAGATACGCAGCACATTTCTCGAGCCCAATCTTCGCCTGACGCGTGGTAATGCACCTCAAACGCGAGCCTCGCGTACTAAGAGAACGGCGTCTCTTCAAGCTTCGCCAGACACATAGCAATGCACCCAGAACACGAGTCTCGCTTTTCATAGAGCCGCGTCTCCCCAGCATAGAGAAGTCCGCGTCTCCACCCTGAAGTCTGTGTTACTTCAACTAAGTGAGAGCCGCGTCTCCACTTCAATACCCGCGTCTCTCTGATGAATGGAGCCGCATTTTTATTTTAGACAAGATCCGCATTTCTAAAGCAACATGACCTTTGCGTCTGTAAGACTTGCGTTCAGTCTTTATTTCTGCAATCAGTTCAACAGTGCAATAGCGAAAGCAGATGATTATTTTCCCTGATTTAATAGTGCACCAACAACCAGCTCAGAGTACCAAGGAGGTCCGGGCTGCATATCCAGACACTCACGACGATCATCTCTGGTAACCTAAAAGAATTTAACAGTACACTCATAAAGATCAAAGTCTAGACAAGATCAAGCTCAAGATATTTCAGAAGATTGCCAGTCCATTCTTGAGAGCTTGCTGCCAAGAGAAAAATCCAAAGTATTTCAAAACTCGTCCCAGTCAACCGCAGAGTTTTAAAAACTTTAGAGGGGGTTCTGTATACTATTTAAAAATCAATGAGGACAAGTCATCAGAAAGTAGAGTTTATACTCTAGACGCAGGGCTAATCATAGCCACTCGCGCGGTACTAAGACGCAAAGGTCGAAGCCCGCGTCTCAACATCACAGCGATGGCCAAGACGCAGAGTTTAAAGGTCATGCTTCAGCATCACTGCAGTACCAAGACGCAAGGGTCAAAGCTTATGTCTCAGCTTCACTGCAGTGGCTAAGACGCAGAACTTGAAGCCCGCGTCTCAGCCATCTATGCAAAACCAAGACGCAGAGCTCGAAGCCCGCGTTTAGCAGAGTTCGAAACCCGCGTCTAATAAGGTTTGAAGTCGGCGTCCAACAGCACTATAATATAATGCTAAAACGCGAGGCTCAAAGGCCGCATTTCAACTGCAGAGAAGCCCTACTCTCGGTTATAACTGCCCTCATTACTGGGTCAATTACTGCCCATGTAATGAAGGGAGTTAACCCCATTATGGAGAATTTTTAGGAGATAGTTTTACCCCGGAAACCCCTATAAATAGCTTAGTTTGCTATTGAAAGGGGTCAAAAAATCTTGGTGAGGATCGAATTGGAGAATTTTGATCAGAATTTTCAGCTGAGGAATACTAAAGAGTTCAACTCTTCTGTCAACTTACTGAGTCAAGTTTTTGCGCAAGTCTCTTTGAGATTCTGTTTAGACATGAGTTGTATTACTTCATCCATAATCCGAAGAGAAGGTTCCCAGAAGGCCCTAGTGTTCACTTAGCCAACGGAAAATAAGAATCACTTTTCACCGCTACATCAAGAACCTAGTATTAAACAATTAGGAGATTTGAGCTTGAATATCTCCTCTCTCTCTCTCTTGTAATCGTAGTATTGATTCGTCGTAATCTTCATTCATCTAAGAAAATTTTATGATTCACATTTTTAATTTTCTGACACGAAACAACAGACTCTGCATATATCGACATAACACACATCAAATGTAATATCAGATCGAGTGATAGTTAAGTAAATTAGTTTACAATCATTCATCTGTACTTTCAGTGAGTGACTCTCTTAGGTTTTGATCAAAATGATTATTAGGATATGTAAGAGTATAAATAGAATTAGATCCTAATGTACCAGTTTCTTTCAGTAAATCAGTAAGGTATTTTCTTTAAGACATAGAAAGATCTTCGGAGAGCGAGCAACCTTGATCCCTAAAAAATACATCAGGAGCCTAAGATCTTTCATATAAAAATAAGAACTTAAATAAGCTTTCAACTGAATAATATTGTGATCATCTCCAGTGACAACAATATCATTAATATAAACTGCAAGAATAATAGTGCTGGCAGAAAATATCTTATAACTATAAATTGATCAGAGGAGCTCCGTCTCAATCAGTAATGTACAAGAAAAATACTGAATTTGTCAAACCATGCTCATTGAGATTACTTCAAATCATAGATTATTTTTTTAAGTTTGCAGACCTTGTCTATTCCCCCTGAACTTTATAATCAGGGGGCTGAAGCATATACACCTCCTTTTGAAGATTTTCTTGCAAGGATGTATTTTTGATAACTAACTAATACAAAGATTATTGCTTTACCACCGCAACTAATAAAAGAAAGCGAACAGAATGCAGACGAGCTACCATAGAAAGTCTTAAAATAATCAATATTGTAGCCTTTGGCAACCACCTATATGTTCAAGCGCTCAATTTGTCCATTAAGAAGAAATCTGATAAAATATATCTATCAATAACCAATAATTTTTTTTCTTTTGTAGTAAAAAAGTTAATTCTCATATTTTATTAGCATGCAAAGCAGTCATCTTTTCATGCATAACACTTTTTCATTTAGGATCCAATATAGAATCACGATAAGATTTTGGGGGAGATATAAAAGATAATGCGGTTGCAAAACTAAAATATAAACTAAAGTATGCAGGAGACAAATGAGAGAAAGACAACATTTTAGCTATAAGATGTTGAGTATAAGAATGAATACTTTTTTGAAGAGTTATAAGAAGCTCAAATACTTCAGTGAAAGTAATTGACTGATGAGGAGGTAAGTTGTCAGGATTAGTGATAATCTTCTTACATCGTTGATACACTTGGAGTGAAGATGAGTATTCTAGTGGTATAGAAAGAGTAACAAAAGTGATCAAAGGAGTCATAGTGGAATTTAGAGAGGCTAAAAAGTAAAGTAAGTTTTCAAAAAAGTTGACATTCACACAAATCACATACTTCTTGTTGTATCAATATCTTTTTTGTGTCTGAGAATATTTTGAAAACACATACTGAACTACTCGATGATCTAATTTATCATGTCCTTTTTCAAGAATTTGAACAAAACATGCGCACTCAAAAATCTTTGGAGGTAAATCAAACAGTTATTTTCAGGATAAAGAACTGAGAATGAGGTTTTTGTCATCTTAAAAAGAAGGAGCTCTATTTATTAAGTGACAAGCAATAAAGATTGTATCAGTCCAAAAATACTTGAAAACATGTATATGAACCATTAGTGCTCGAGCAATGTCAAGTAAATAACAATTTTTCTTTTAGCAATATCTTCTCTTAAGGTGCAAATGAAATTTGATGAATTATACTATGAGAAATACGATAATCTTGAAGAGCATGTTGCATATATTTTAAAGCACTATCAGCTCGTAAAATCTTAAGCGAACAATTAATTTCAGTACTAATCTTTTTATAAAAGTTTTTTAAAAAATAGAGAGAATTTTATTGCTATCTTTCATTAAAAATAACCAAATCATACTAAAATAGTCATCAATAAAAATTATAGAATAAGAAAAACCAAACATAATTTTAATTGATTATAACTCCAAATATGAGTGTGAAAAACTCCAAATAGAGAACTACAACGAGTAACTACCCTAAATAATCAATTTTAAAAATGCATGACATAAACGTAACTGTCACTACATCACAAACTCATCACATGGTAGAGCAAAAGCGGCCACTTTAGATTGATCATCGCATTGAAGATAATATAAACTATCTTGCTCATACCCCCTACCAATCATCTTTTTCAACTAAAGTTCGTGAAAAGACATGATGAAAGAGAAAAAGTTATAAAACACTGAATATTTTTGATCAAACAACTCGTAAATACAAGATTAAAAGAAATATGTGGAATATAGCTAATATCAGTGAATACGAGAGAAGTAAGATTGCACTACATTTAAAACTATCATCAGCAAAAGCTATAGAAGACGCAAAAGATATTGTGTGAAAAGTGAAATGAATGCAGATTTACCAGTCATGTCGGTTGATGCACCAGAATCAATGGTTCAAGATGAAGGTTAAACAAGAAATTTATGGATGTGCCAAGATAACAATGTCTGAATTAGAAACTGAATGCATCTATAGAATTAAGGAATCATACTATGATTTTGATAGTCGCAAATTCATCAACGAAAGTACCATGAGTATTAGAGTCATGTGCAATAGATGATCCAATAATACCAGACAATTAAGTAGTTCGAAGAGGCCAGGAAGATTTGCCATGCAACTCCCAATATCGATCAATAGTGTGATTAGTTTGATTGCAATGAGTACACCTTCGAGAATTATACTGACCACGACAAGAACTCAACCTCTAGTAGATAAATTACGATCACAAAAAGACATACCACCACGGTCTCGAGAAGTGTTACATTGACCAGTTAAGAAACTAAGAAAGAGCCCTCAACTGAAGATGGACCAGAAGTTATTGTAAAAGATTTTTGAGATTGAGATAGTATGCGAAAGTATTTTGCAGAGCCTGCTAGTAGCTGTCTTCGAAATGGTTTGAGTTGAGAACTAAGCCACAAAATAAACTTACAAAAATATAATTTTTCACGCTGCTTTTTTAAAACATCAATATCATTAGTGGCTGAATGATACTGGTTAAGTTCATTGATCATACCCCTGAAGTGTTGGCCCAAAGGCCCATCACTCTAGTTTTGATAATGATTAACTCATGTAGTTATAGTACTAATGATCTTGTGTTTAATTGTCTTAGATTTGTGATCAAGATCTTAGTAGGTGTTTAGCTTCAACAAAGGATTTAAAGTCAAGTTTTGGAGCTAACACGGTTTGATTCTAGAGCCTATGTATCAAGACCACATCTAGTACTCAAGAGGAGTCTAGCTCTTTAGATTAAAGTTTGGACCACGTCAAGAAGGAGAAGAAGACTTCAAGTGAAGACTTCAAGAGAAGACTTGAGTTTAGGTTTGTTTTGTTAAGATTTTGTTTTTAGATAAAATGTAAAGGATAGAATAGTTGGTGGGTTGCTCAAGTATACCATATACACTCACACACAAGATTTAGATGTATTTTTATAAAAGAGTTTCTATTTTAGAAAAATACAAAAGATTTTTCATTTTGAAAAATACTGTTTGGTTTTTGGAGTTTAATATATACATGTGTTTTAACCAAAACTATTTTAGTGCTTATTGACAAAAACATAGATATTTCATTATGTATATGTAGTGGATCATATCCATACACTCTATGCTTTAAAAGTATTTAAAATATCTTGTTTTTGTATTTGGAGAAGTTTTGGAAAAATCTATTTGGAAAAATACAGATTTTGTTTTATGCCAAAATTTCTAAGTTATAAAAATAGTTCAAAATGTTTGTAACATGTCTTGATTTTACTCAAACATGTTTGCATATCGAAGTTTTATACTGAACTTATTTTTGTAGATTTTTAGAGATTTTATGGGATTTTATTAAAGGAAAAATACCAAGTTTTCAATCCCTAAAATATTCTAGTTTGGCTTCTGCCGGTCGACCGGGTCGGTCGATCGAGCTATGAGTCGGTCGACCGACGTGCACAAACGTGCACGTCAGGTTTGGCTGAAGGGTCGGTCGACCGACCCAGTCGACCGCCAGAGAGCTCTGCTCTCTGGAAAGACCCAGTCGACCAGGTCAGTCGACTGGCAAAGAGCTCTGCTCTCTGTTCCAGGCCACGGTCGATCGGAGCGGTCGATGTTGGCTCAACGGTCAGAAATCTGACCATTGGCCGGTCGACCGACAACCGTCCAGGCTGTTATTTTGCCCCAACGGCTAGTTTTTCCTAGCCTATAAAATGGGGTCTTCTATGGACTGTTTTCAACAAGATTTTTGGAGAGTTTTAAACCTAATTTTTTCTATCTATTTCAGAGGTTTTCTCCACTAGTTTGTGAGCAAATATTTCCAATCCAAAAGGAAGTTTATCAAGAGTGTTTTCAAAAGAGTTTCTTGAGTTTTTCACCACAACTTCCATCCTTGTTTTTCTCATAAACACTTGAGCTATCCATTGATATATCTATCTTATAGGAGTGCTATTGTGAGACTGATTTTAGGTGATCAAAGTGTTGTGATCACCAAAGTTCTCATTCTTGTTTTGAAGAGGAGGACTTGCGGGTTCGCAGTGTTTTGAGTTCTAGTGAGAGCTCATTGTAGAGGTGCGACCTCGGCAAGCTAGTGGGCTTGCGGTGTGTTGTTCTTGCGGGAATAAGAGAGGGACTAGAGAGTCCAAAGAGCTTGTAGGTGTTGCGGCACCAAGTGATCCGATGGAATCGATTTTAGTGAAAATTCTTCATAGTGTTGAAGGCGGGGACGTAGAGCAAGTGTGCTCGAACCTCGAAACAATTCTCCCGTGTTTGCGATTGCTCTCTCTCTCTCTATCTCTTACTTGTCTTTATATCTTGCATGCTTATATTGTCTTTATCTTTATATGCTTGATATATTGTGTGCTTAATTGTTATATGCTTGGGGATTGTTTACTAACACTTGTATTCAACCAAGAGAGCCAAAGCGGCACCTCAACTCTTATCTAGAGGAATCTTGAGGAGTTAGTCCAGAGCCCTTCACGGGAATTCGGCTACACTCTTGTGTTATACTTGGTGTATTTAGCTTAAGTATTTTTTGTTTGCATAAATAGTTTTAATATCGCATTAATTGACCATTAGATTAGCTAGTCACCTATTCACCCCCTCCAGGTGATTACAATTGGTATCAGAGCCACGTGCTCTTGATTTGGGTCTAACAACCTTGAGTTAAAGATCTTCATTTATAGCTAATGACAATATTTGTACACACATGGATTTCATGTCCCACCCACCTTTGACATTCTTAACATTCAAACTTGGAAGGTTATGATGTCTATGTACCTCAAAGGCCTAGGCATTCATGTTTATCTTGCTACTATTAAAGATTCATATGTTAATAATAGCAAGTATATTGAGGCTAATTCAAAAGCCATCCATGCTTTAAAGAGTACCCTAAATAATGATTATTTATGTAGGGTTGCTAATCTTGACTCGGCTTTTGTAGTTTGGAACACCATCATCTCCCTTGACGAACAAGAACAATATTATGCGGGGAGCGACTCGGATGTTGGAAGTGAGGCTTCCAACGTATGCTATAGGTCCAAGGGGATAACCCCCTTGAGGTAAACACCGAATCTGAGCTAGAAGAGGATGTTGATATGCCATATAATGAACTTGTATCTTTTTGTCAACAACTTCTAGAAAAATATGACATGCTTAAAAAGGATAACAAGAAAATGAAAAATAAATTTGATTGCATGTCAAAAGAAAAAGATTTTTTTCAAACTAAATTTGAAAATGTTTATAAAGAAAATGAATGTTTGAAAAATGAAAATATTTCCTTGCTTTCTAAATTAAATGATCTTTATGAAGGAACTACTTCATTGAAAAATAAAATTGTTTTGGTGGAAAAACAAAAGGAAGTTGCTTTGATTGAAAATAACTCTTTAAAAAGAAAAATTGTTGAAAAAGAAAAGTTAATATTTCTAAAAAGAAAAAGTTTGTTGATCATGTTTTTCATGCCACAACTATTGATAAAAATGAAGTTAAATTTTTGAAAAATAAAATAGATTGTTTGAGCTCAACTTTGAGTAAATGTGCATTTAACCATTCTAGACTAGAAATCTTGTTTCAAAAGAAAAAAGTTCCTCATGTTCATGCGCGTCACCCACAACATACTTATGTACATTTTGCACGCCATAATCATACTCATTCACATGTGCATAGTAGAGTGTACAAGTGTACACATTACGGCGCAAAGGCCATTTAGCAAAATTTTGTTATGATAGAATTAATTCTTTAAATTTTGCTAATAAGAATGTTTGGGTTCCTTACAATACTAACCCTCGTGGACCCAAAAGAAAATGGGTACCAAGATCCCCACTGTTTTGTATTTGATGTAGGTGCGGGCTCTCACAAAACGTGAGAGAGTTGGTGTCTTGATGGTGGATGCACATGGACTTGATGGACATACATTTGATGCACCGCTATCAAGGAGGTTTGGTGGGACAACCACCATATTTTGGAGATTTAGAGTATAGTTCATGTGTTGGTAACTATCTCTAAAACTCCTAATTTATTTACATGCTTTTATAATTGATGATTTTTTTTGCATGTGTTAGTTTTATGTTTAAATATTCATGTTTTGTATTTGTGCTTCATGTGGTAAACACTTGTTTAGAGGTAGTTTTTATCAAAATTTATCTTTATACGTGTACAAGTATTGAGCAACATTTGATTCATATACGTTTGCACTTTATTGCTCATTTGTACTCATTACATGCACATTTATAGTCTAGTTTTGATGATTTCCTTATTTACACTTGTTTTGCCTATTTTTGAGTATGGTTTGCTTCATGTATATGCAATTTTTATTCAAATCTAATAAATATACATGTATACCCCTTGAGTCATTTGCCTTCATGCAATTTATATTATGGACTCTTTTTATGTGTTGGATATGTATGCTTATTATTAGTTTTGAATAAAAATATACATATACCTAGAAGTTTGTTTTTTAGATGAAAAATGAATTTTTATGATTTTCATCTTTATATGAAAAATGAATTTTCATGTTTTTCACTTGTTTGATTAAATGATATTTGTTTTTGAGCCTTATTGCTTAAGTTCATGAAAATGCTAATTACATGATTCTTGTACACTCCCACTTTATTTGTTTATTCATGACTTTATTTCATGATTATTTTTTAGCCTTATAGATTTCGAGTGTCAACCTTTATGTATTTAGTATGTTTCATGATAGACATATGATTTGGTTTCATATTTTGAAGGATCTTTAACTAGTTTTTCAAAAATTAATTTAACTAGTTATTTATTCTTCAAATGGTAGTGTTTTCACAATAAAAATATTTTCGACCTCCTATTTTTGAAAACCTCTACCAACCCGTTAAGGGCGGACGGATAGGCGAACATGCCTTGTATGTCTTATTGAAAATCTTTTATCTTGTGCATGAAAAGGATGGTTTATTATGAGTTATATACTTGATTTACATCTTATTTTTAATTGGTATCTCAATTGATATTTTTTTTTGTATATACTCATATTTTTTCTATATATGTATACTTCAGTTCATATAATATCAATTTCTATTGGTATTCTCTTTTCATACATATATATGATTTGTTTATGCTTGAGTTGCAAGATATTTACATATTTAAAGCACAAAGTATGTTTATGCTAAGCTTGAATTAAATCTTGATTTCAATTGATTTCTCATTTGGTACTTTTTATAAGCTTGTGCATTATTTTCAATAGATATTTTTATTGATATCATAATTTACAATATACTTCAATTGGTATCTATTTATTTCAATTGGTATCCATATATTTCAATTGGTATCAATATATTCCAATTTCCAATTGGGTTTAAATTTCATTTGGTATCAATATATTTTACCTACTTGGTATCAAAATTTATCATGTATTTCTATTGATATTAAAATTTAATGTAAATTTAAATTGGTATCAAAATATTTTCTTTCCTTGGTATCAAAATGTAAAATGTTTCGATTTCAATTTTTCGATTTCAATTTGGTATCACACATTCCCTATTTCATATGGTATCAAAATCTTGTGATATCTCAATTTGATCTGTTAAAGAATTCAAATTTTGTATTGTTTATTTACAATTAGTATCTTAAAAATTTTTGTTTATTTACAAAGGTATCTCAAAATGTGTTTTATTACCTTGAGTAAATATCTAAATTTGTGTTAAAAATGTTTTGATATGTAGTGCCTATATGCAAGGGGAGCTTCACATCTCTTCTACATATAGATTCATGTTGAGTATATCCTATTTTGAGGAGCTTGACAACTCTTCTTTATGCGATACACGTGTGTAGGGGGAGCTTCACATCTCCTCTTATGCATTGCATAATATGCGTTATGTGGGTTAGGGCTTGTCATCCCTTCTTCATGAAATGCATGTATGTAGGGAAGTTAACTTAGTGTCTTCCTCTTCATGAATGTATATCGCATATATCTCTTTATTGGTTGATTTGATTTCACCCCTTTGTTGATTTTTGTTTTTAACAAAACGGGGGAGAACATTATTTTGTGCTTTCTTTAACCCCTTTGTTGATGATTGACAAAAAGGAGGAGAAAGATTTTGAGTATATATATGCATATTTGAGTTTTTGCATATATTGAATTTATGCATCTTGTGTTGTTGCTTTACAAAATGGGAAAAATGATTTTGAGAGTTTAAACAAAAAGGGGGGAAGGTTTTTGAAAAATATGTTTAATTTATGCATGTTTCTCTCTCCTAGTTGATGCATACATTTATTTAGTTTCATGTGCTTCATTGAATATATATTTTTTTATTGTTATGCATGAGTTAAGGGGGAGTTTCTATGAAACTTAACTTTAATCCATACATATGTAACTCCATGAGTTTTGTCATCATCAAAAAGGGAGAGATTGTTGGCCCAAAGGCCCATCACTCTAGTTTTGATGATGATTAACTTATGTAGTTATAGTACTAATGATCTTGTGTTTAATTAGTCTCAAATTTGTGATCAAGATCTTAGTAGGTGTTTAGCTTCAATAAAGGATTTAAAGTCAAGTTTTGGAGCTAACACGGTTTGATTCTAGAGCCTATGCATCAAGACCACATCTAGTACTCAAGAGGAGTCTAACTCTTTGCATCAAAGTTTGGACCAAGTCAAGAAGGAGAAGAAGACTTCAAGTGAAGACTTCAAGAGAAGACTTGAGTCTAGGTTTGTTTTGTTAAGATTTTGTTTTTAGATAAAATATAAAGGATAGAATAGTTGGTGGATTGCTCAAGTATATCATATACACTCACACACAAGATTTACATGTGTTTTCATAAAAGAGTTTTTATTTTGGAAAAATACAAAAGAGTTTTCATTTTGGAAAAATACCGTTTTAGTTTTTGGAGTTTAATATATACATGTGTTTTAACCAAAACTATTTTAGCGCTTATTAACTAAAATATAGATATTTCATCATGTATGTGTAGTGGATCATATCCATACACTCTATGCTTTAAAAGTGTTTAAAATATCTTATTTTTGTATTTGGAGAAGTTTTAGAAAAATCTATTTGGAAAAATACAGATTTTATTTTATGCCAATATTTCTAAGTTACAAAATAGTTCAAAATATTCGTAACATGTCTTGATTTTACTCAAACATGTTTGCATATTAAAGTTTTATACTGAACTTATTTTTGTAAATTTTTAGAGATTTTATGGGATTTTATTAAAGGAAAAATACCAAGTTTTCAATCCCTAAAATGTTCTGGTTTGGCTTCTGCCGGTCGACCGAGTTAGGAGTTGGTTGACCGGGTCGGTCGACCGACGTGCACAAACGTGCACGCCAGGTTTGGCTGGAGGGCTGGTCGACCACCAGAGAGCTCTGCTCTCTGGAAAGCCCCGGTCGACCGGGTCGGTCGACTGACAGAGAGCTCTGCTCTCTATTCCAGGTCACGGTCGACCGCTGGCTCAACGGTCAGAAATCTGACCGTTGGCCGGTCGACCAGGCCGGTCGATCGACAGCCGTCCAGGCTGTTATTTTGCCCCAACGGCTAGTTTTTCCTAGCCTATAAAATGGGGGCTTCTATGGACTGTTTTTAACAAGATTTTTGGAGAGTTTTAAACCTAATTTTTCCTATCTATTTCAGAGGTTTTCTCCACTAGTTTGAGAGCAAATATTTCCAATTCAAAAGAAAGTTTATCAAGAGTGTTTTCAAAAGAGTTTCTTGAGTTTTTCACCACAACTTCCATCCTTATTTTTCTCACAAACACTTGAGCTATCCATTGATATATCTATCTTATAGGAGTGTTATTGTGAGAGTGATTTTAGGTGATCAAAGTGTTATGATCACCAAAATTCTCATTCTTGTTTTGAGAGGCGGACTTGCGGGTTCGCAGTGTTTCAAGTTCTAGTGAGAGCTTATTGTAGAGGTGCGGCCTCGATAAGCTAGTGGGCTTGTGGTGTGTTGTTCTTGTGGGAACAAGAGAGGGACTAGAGTGTCCAAAGAGCTTGTAGGTGTTGCGGCACCAAGTGATCCGGTGGGATCGATTTTAGTGGAAATCCTTCATAGTGTTGAAGGCGGGGACGTAGAGCAAGTGTGCTCGAACCACGAAACAATTCTCCCGTGTTTGTGATTGCTCTCTCTATCTCTTATTTGTCTTTATATCTTGCATGCTTATATTGTCTTTATCTTTATATGCTTGATATATTGTGTGCTTAATTGTTATATGCTTGGGGATTATTTACTAACACTTGTATTCAACCAAGAGAGCCAAAGCGGCACCTCAACTCTTGTCTAAAGGAATCTTGAGGAGTTAGTACAGAGCCCTTCACAGGGAATTCGGCTACACTCTTGTGTTATACTTAGTGTATTTAGCTTAAGTATTTTTAGTTTACATAAATAGTTTTAATTCCGCATTAATTGACCATTAGATTAGCTAGTCACCTATTCACCCCCCCTCTAGGTGATTACATGAAGTGATTGTAGTAGTCTTCTAAACTCTTGTAACCTTGTCGGAGACTGAATAGGCTCTCATACACTTCAAAATATCGAGAGGCATTCTTCTTCATGGAGTAAGTATCACGAAAAACTTTCCAAATTTCTTTTGCAATATCTAAGAACATAAAGTTGACAGTAACTCTAAATTTCATGCTGTTATAAAACCAAGTCATCATCAAACAGTTGTCTCATTCTCAATCTTCAAACGCCTTTTCAGTAGAGGCATGTTTCGCAAAAGTAACTATTTTCAATTTGCCTCTTGCATCAAGAAGGACACAAATTTCTCTTATAACAAAAAGTTTTTGTCATTCAACTTCACAGTGGTAATTGAATACCGACGAGTTCTTTGATTCCTTTGATATCAGCTGTGAGAACATGAAGAACAGGAACAAGATGTTTATTACAGTAAAATTAAAATTTTACTGCATAAGAAAATTAAGTAGATGTCCCTGAATTTTTTTTTCCAGTTCATGATGAACATTACCTGCGACTATTCACATGAACATCATTTTTTTAGGTGAATATGAGAAAATCTAGGGTTAAGGTTTTTTAAAAAGAAGAGTTTAGAGTTAGAATTTTTACTCTGATACCATGTTAAGGTGAAGAAGATGAAGAGAAGACCATATTCCTCCAATTAGAGTGTGGTCATTTATTTATAGAGAATAAAATACATGCCGTAATAGGATTAAAAGAATACACAATATCTTAATTGGAGTAGGAGAATCCAAAATAAAGAAAAGAAAAATCATATTTCTACTATAACAAAGAATCCTATTTTTACTTTAATAGTATATTTGATTTTTTTTTAGTGGCATTTTAACTTTTCTGCAAATCCATGTCATTTTGGTATCGTCAAGTATTTTCCCTTTCTTCTAAGCATCTAAGCATCTCCATAAAAACCCTACTTGCAAAGCACATTGCAGAATTCAGATGTTATAGGAACCTTGACTCAAATCGCCCTACGCAGATCTTGCTCAGGCCAAGCCCATTTTTATGCATAAATAAACATCTTTTCTATCAAATTGATTTTCTGATCGCTTATATTAAATTATTATGTTTTAGCCATCAGGTACTCTCTCTTTTCAAATACATGCATTCTACTTGACAGCAGAAATGTGCGTTCTCTATCAGTTTTCTTGTAAGAATTAGTAAAGGGCAACCAGATGCATCTACAGAAAAAAAATTCATTGCTGAAGTTTTTACTACCAACATAGCTTTCTTAAAACCAGAGTCCTTACACTGGAGGGTCATGTGGACACAATAATTTCTCTGAAAGAATTGATCATATTATTTCTGTATGAAGCAGAATATCATACAGCTTAGCTACTTGTTTTGCTGGATTTATGCTTCAGCTTACTAACCTCTTGTAGGCGCTCTAGGCAACGCTCAAGAGTTCGTAAACTTCAATATATGTCTGAGCTTGAGAGGATTGTTGATGCATATAAGGTGATTATTTAATTGCTAAATTGCCTGTTTAGGACTTCTATTTTACTTTAATTTCCTGATGTAAATAATAGGTGAACTTGCTTGTTGTTTATTTACTATTTAGGTTATGGGAGCAGAATTGGCAGGCAATGTTGCTTCTTTGTACCAGCAGCATGCTATCCTGTCCATAGAAAAAAAAACTGAAGCAGCAGATTTTGAGTCTTCAGCAACAAAACATGATAAAAAAAATGGTGAAGAAACTTAGTTGACTTCCTCTATTGGTCCGTATGATTTACCTCTAATGTTTCTTACATTAAATTGTCAATCTCTTTCAGAAATCCTAGAAGAATCATAAGACACAAGAAAGCTTTTACCTGGTTTATCTCAGCATTCAGTGATGAAGTGCAATAGTTTAACGAGAAAACTAGTGATGTTAATATTGCATTTTCTTGTTTCTTGTCTTAGTTAGAAGACTATTTCTCATCTTCTGCAGAAGCTATATACAAACTTTGTTTCAAACACTTCACTAATGTAAACACAGCGCACGTAGAGTTCCATCTCTTTGAGATTTAGAATGCATCTGCAGATGAAATTGCATTCTGAAACTTATCATTTGTCAATTAGATTACTAACTTTTTTAGTTACTACATTATACTCCTTAGCCACTCATATCATATAGCTATGACATTTAAGCAACAACAACAATCATAACCTTTTAGGATTCTCATAATTGGTGCCCTTATCGGCTGTGTTCACGTTTTATCCACAATGGGAGCAACCTCTAACTTCTCATTGATGCACTCGTGTCTTACAGTGTCTCTTACTATATTGTTTCTTGTCAGTCTTAACATTCTTAGTCTGCTGCATTCGTTTGTTTTACATCTCATCTTTAATACATTTAAAATACTTTCTTTTTTTTCTAAAGAAAAAAGGGAATAGTTACCCATTTTTACTGAGGCTATGTAAAACAAAGTATCCAGCAACTACTGAAAGACCCAGAACTTAATGGAAACACATACGTCTTGTCTAATGAAATAGCTAGCTTAACTCACGGTGTAGTTGGGTGTAGATAGAACTTATTATTGTGAATTATTTTCATTAACTTGGATTAAACTACAGTTTCCATCACACATTTTACACTATAGGGTCTGTTTGTTTCCCGCAAAAGGCCGTAAAATCGTAAGTCGTAAAACCTCTTTTCTATTTTTCGCTGTTTGTTTCGCTGCAAAACAACTTACAAAATACAATTCTCATTTCCCACTTGCAGTTGCTACAGTTAAATTTGTGGTCATGTAAATCTCACTTTTACACTCACATTTTCCCACTTGCAATTGTTACAGTTAATTTTGTAGTCATATAAATTTCACTTGTAGTACACTTGCAGTCCCAAAGCAGTTACTTGATAATCAATATATAATTTAACATTTTTAATAGTTTTTAATATTTTTAATAGTGTTTAATTTCTTATCTAATTATTTTATATTTGTATTTTTTAGTTTTTTATTATTTTTAATATTGTTTTAATATTTAATATTTAATTATTTTAATTTAATATTTTTATTTAATATTGTTATTTAATATTTTATTATTTTATTAATATTTACACAAATTTTCTTAATATTTTATTTAGATTTAATATTTTATTAATATAACAATAATATACTTTAATATAAAATTATTATATATTTAATTAATTTATTTATTATATAAATAATTACTTTATTAATATTATAATATACTTTAAAATTATATTAATATTTTATTATGTTAATATTGTAATAATTCATTATAACAATATCATAATAATATTTTATTATTAAATTTATAATTATATTTTACTTTGTTTATTTTATATTTTATAATATTACAATATTATTATAATAAAATTTAATATTATAATAATCTTAAGTATTTTATAATATTTAATATTATAACTATATTTTATTATTTTTCTTAATATTTTTTTAATATTTATGTTTATTAGTATCCTTAAAATTTTATTAATGTTCTTTATATTTTCTTAAAATTTTATAATTATTTATTTAGTTAATATTTTAGTAATTTTACTAATTTTACTAATATTTTATTAATATTATTGTTATAATTAAAATATTAAAATTATTAATATTTTATCTCAAATTTATTAGTGCAATTTAATTTTTAATAGTATATTTAATTTAATAGTATTTATAATATTTAAATCACTGCTACAGTTAATTTTGTGGCCAACTTTTCCACTTACACTTTTAAGTTACCAACTAAACACCGTAAACACATGTACTTTTTCATACTCATTTTTACTTTACCAACCAAATACCGTAAAATAAAATATACTTTTCCATTTACAATTTCACTTTACCAACCAAATACTGTAAAACAAAATATATTTTCTCTGCAACAGTTTACTTTTTTCATTCTCATTTTACGACTTACGACTTGCGACGTTTTACGGTGAAACAAACAGGCTCTATAAGAGGTTACAAGGTCATGCCTGGTCAGTAAAAGTTGGATTGGCTTATGCTAGGTCTAAATGCAATGAAATTGCTCGAGCCAGGTTAGGTTGGACCGTTGGATTGGCTTTTCTAGTAAACCAAATTCTGTTCTGTCCAGTCAGATTGAGTTCATTTAGGTTTGGTTATGCATGTTACGTTACTTCTGACTGAAGCAGCCCATCATGGTTCGAAGTCGCGATCTCGATCACCGACTCAGCGGGTACCGTTTCACCATCGGTTGCAGCGTCGCGGCCCCCGACTCGGGGGAGACGCGCAAAACGCTACACAGAGGGCTCAAAAAATTCTGAAAAAATCACGATAAATCTTATATATATATATATATATATATATATATATATATAGACATTGAAATTGATGTATTTCAAAACATATCATCTAGCACACTAAATATAAAGATAATGTAATAATACATGAGTCACAGTATTAAAATATCAAAATAAATATACATAATTTAGTAGATTATATGAAATTAATTAAATTTAAATTAATTACTCTTTTCACAAAGTAAAGATTAGCTTTACCTTTCTAGTAAAAAATTTAAATTATATGAATTTAATTATTTAAAATTTTGGCTTGACTCGGTCTTGACTAGGGGCTGACTTGGCATCGACTCGGCCCCGAGTCAAGCAAAACAATGCAATAGGTTGACTCGTGGACCGGACTCGAAGCAGAGAGGGACGTTCCGGTTCCGACTCGGCCGAATCAGAAAAGGAACGGATGAGTTTTTGAACCTTGCACCCCATAGCTGAAAAAACAGTGTTCTTGGATTGCATTCAAGCATTTTTCTACAGTCAGAACAGGATAATGGGAAACTTTTCTGTTTGCACAAAATAAATGAAAAATTGGCGTTAATCTGGTACGATGTGGAACGTGATTTTGCTACCTCTATTTGGATCAAAATCAAAAGAACCATCTTTTCCCCCAGTTAATTCTGAAAGCAAAAGGAATACTGATAATTCTTCTTCATTTCCACTTGTTATTAGTGCAGTTAACTTCTCTCGCTTTCAATATTTTGATTTTGCTCTGAATGTGCAGGTCAGTACCAACATCTGAAGAGTGAACTGGAGAGACTGAAAACGTTGTATGCACGACTTCAGCAGAGCAAGAAAGCTTCAAATTTCAGAGGAGTGGGAACCTCGGAGACATCCAGTACTAGAAACAGTTGGCAGATTTTGGATCTGGGAAAACTTAGTCTTGGTGGGAGCCAATGATGATGAAGATCAAATAGAAAATCGTTTGATAGATCAAAGCAAGAGCTGGCTCCAGATTTTATTAATAGGTGTAGAGAATTTGTCAAAGGTTAAAGTTAAAACTTCTCATTTCAGTGTAGTCTTCTTCAATATTCCTTCAACAAAATATCTGAAACTGATGACATATCTGTTGATGCTTACACGTAAAAGAGATCGATGATACTAGGAGGTGAGGTAGCATGGACAGCCGTGGATGGGTTTCTGTGCTTGTTGCTGACGCGCTCGCTAACAAACTCTTCGTTCTATGTTCGGGTCGAGGATGAGCTCATTCGTTGATTGCACAGAGAATTTATCCCTTGTTTCTGTTTAATTTTTGTGTTGGTATAGGTTCTTGAAGAATCAGATTCATGGATTTGTCAATCATAATATCAATGTGTATTTCTTTAACATTTCAATCATGGTAGGCATACAGGATCATGAACTGGAAATAGAAAAACGTCCAAATGCTCATCACAGAGTTGTTACCCCTCTCTTTGGTGTGTGATCTGAATACAACAACTCAACCCACAAGATTTGCTCTGAGTCAAAATCCAAGCTGGCATGCACACTAGTGTGCTTCATTGGCATTCAAATCTTAAAAGTAATTTGAATCTTAGGCTTTGAGAGGGTCAATTGAATCTGAAATTTTTGTACAAGACATTGCATCTCTGTAATCTTTAAATGCAGATAGAGAACAAAATCTGCCTCCTCAGAGAGCTGACAGAGAACCAGTGCTCAGAGTGAAGAAAGACATGGGTGGGCCATTAAGAAAGGCATCCAAGGGACCAGGTCCATGGACCAGGCCCTTGTTGGGCAGGACAAATATAGAGAGCACAGTCTGTCCCTCTCAAGTGCCAAATCAATGACATAAATTAAATTTTAGGTTGATGAATGGATTATGGCCTCCATTTGGCTTTCATACCCAGGATATCTGACTGCCTCGCCTACTGGTTATACAAGTGGGTGTACTTATTTTTTTATTTTTTATTTTTAGAAAAACTTGTCGTGTTTCTTAAAAGAATTAATAAAAATAATTTTAAGCAAGTTCAAGAACTTAAACTCCCTCAGAAGTATAGAAACTGTGCCCGCGCAGGTGCCCAGATATAACTAAAGGAACTAAATACAAAGAAAAAAAAACTTTCACCATCTCTTTTGCTCTTGTCGTGTTTGGTTAGGGGTGACAGTGAGAAAATGAGGAAGTAGTAATAGTTCCCTTTGAGACTTGGGAATTGGTTATTAAGTTTTCCGATGTTTAGATGTTATTAGGAAGTGCGGTTTGAAAAATGTTATGTTTTTTCAGTGTTTGGATGGTAATGTGAAAGTGAAAGTGAAAAAGTTGACCACAAAGTTGACCGCAAAATAATATTAAAATAAAAATTAATTAATAAAAATAAAAATTAGATTGTAATTAGAATGCAAGTGAGATTTACATGATCAAAAAATTACTTGTTTTGAGTTACAACTTATTACAAATGAGATTTACATGACCACAAAATTAACTGTAGCACCCTGAAAATGAGGAAGTGATTGTGTAAAAAAGAAAAGAGAAAAGAAAAAAAGGTTTTCTCATTTTTTTTTCCTGGGGTTTGAATAGATAGGAAAGTGAGTGAGCAATTATACTTCCCCGTTTCCTTACTTCCCCCGCTTCCTTGCAACCAAACACGTCCTAAAATAATTTCAGAATAGTTATTGTCGCAATGATCTTAATTCATAAAAAATCATATTATACCACGTTTAGTTGATTAATTATATAATTAAGAAATGTGATTAGATAGTAATTGGATCATGACAGCGAGGTGAGGCGGTGGGAGGCCTCTCCTCCTCGGCCAAAATATTGAGAGCTTTGTGGAGCCCATGAGATCCCAAGGGACAAAAGTGGTCAACAGGTTCAGAGCCCAACTTGTCTTCTGCTTATGATTTTGTGATTTGTAATTTGAAGCATTGAAATAAAATGCTAGGGGAAGGGACTAAACTTAAGTACTTATGATTAGTGTCCCGTGCTTCATTAAAAAGTTTTTAATGAAAATACTTCATTCAAAACATCAACAATAGAAGCAAAAGTTCTTTCAACTAAAAAAATCAGATGCACTCGCAAGTGCCGCAAAAACAAAAACAACAAGATCCATAAAAGAAAGCACCCGAAATAAAGAGTTAACGTCTTCAGCATCCAGAAGGCACCAATCAGAAATGATCAGAATCGGATTCATGCCCGGCCCCTAATCTAAATGTTCTCAGAAGGACACAAATCTAATTTACTCTGGTTGGTTTTAATTGGAGTTTAGTACCAAATTGCCTTCTCAAATATTTTAATCATTGTGATTGACCTAATTAAGATTGGAAAGTAGCGGTGAGCATCAAGCTATTGGGAGGAGAAGTGAAATATCCCTAATCTAAACTACTGTATTTTTCTTTTTCTGAAGTATTTATTTTATTCTACTGGTGATATTATTTTATTTATTATTATTAGTATGGTCATGTAATGTTATTGGCATTATTATTATTAATATTTTGGTTAAGTAATGTTATTGTTAATATTGGATTATTATTTTGTAGTGGTATTTGTAATATTTCCTTTCCCTTGATTTTTATTCATGCCTTATCCCTTGTCCCTATACCCGTTATCTAATCCATACCCAAACTCCACTACCTGTATCCTCTTTTATCCCCATATCATGATCCAAACCCTTGACTCGTTATCTGATCCTATATCCATTACCCAAATCCAATTCATAACCCAAACCCAATACCCATTAGACCCATAACCCAAACCCTTTTCCTATATATAATCTCATATAAAACCAAACCCTAATTAATTAACCCTAATCACCATCTTCTCCAAATCTAGCCGGCAACAGCAACCCCGCACACCCAACCTGCTTCCTCTCTCCATCTCTGGCCGGATCCACCCAGGCGACCCCCCCCTTGCAGCTCCCTCCTCTGATCTGCGCGCCCAGATCCAGCCGAGAACCTCCTCCATTGGCCGAGCTCCCCTCTTCTTCTCCACCAGCCCGGATCCGACCATAGAAGCAGCAGCAGCAGCCGCGCAGCAGCGCCCAAGCAACCCGCAGCAGGCCGCAGGCCCTGATCAGCCGCACCCCTTTTCCCTTGCCAATCCAGCAGCCCACGCAGGGCACACTAGCATCCAGGCAGCACACCATCCCAACCCGGCGGCAACAGCACCCCGAGCCAATCCGCATCTGGCCGCAAGCCCCGCCCCCAGCAGCAAACCAGCCATCACCAGGCGCCCCTCTCCAGGCCAGGAGCCCCTCCACCCTGGCTGCCCTGCAGACCAGCGCAAAGAGCAGCAGAACCAGCAGTCGCGGCAACATCCTCCGCAGTCCAGCAGCAGCACCTGATCCTCCTCGTGGCCATGAGCACCTGTTCCTCCACCCTTGTTGGCTGCCCTTTCCCCGGCAGCAGCCCGCGCGAGCAACCACCAGCGCCACCAGTCCAGTAGCAGATCCAGCCCAGGATTTCCCCCATCTCTTGGCCGGCGCACTCCCCCCAGCGCAGCAACAGCAGAGCTGCTGCCCACCAGATCTGCCACGGCAACTACAGCAGCCCGGGCTCCCTCCTTGGCCGTGTGCACGCCCGAGCACCAACAGTGTGGCGCACAGCAGTACGGCGCAGCAGCATCCACAGCCATGTCCCCAACAGCTCCGTGACCTCCGTTGAGCCACCGGAGTTGTCCGCGAGATCCGCCGAAGTTCCGACTTCATTGCCGTGGCCTACTCCTCCCCGCTACGCCTCCAGGCCATGCCTTTGACGTGAGACCTTTCTCCTTCATTCTCTCACTCTGTGAATTTATTTTCGGGGGGGGGGGGGGGGGGGGGTGTAGGTTTTATTATGATGTGTGAGTATTAATGCATGGGAGTATTTTTATATTTATGTACTTTTAATTATGTGTTGTATAATGTGTGTGTGGGATGTCATTTTCCGGCTCTCCGTGGATCGCCGTGGATCATTGTAGGCGAGTGCGAACGCACCCACGCCCTTCACGGCGTGATGCTCTATCCAACGACACCATCCGCGATCCCCGACGCCTCCACCGGAGCCTCCGTCGGTGCGCCGCAAATCACCACATTATTATGTGAGTCTTCTCTTTTCCCTTCTCTATTATTATTTTGTATGTACAGTGTAGTTTAGGTGTCTTAGTGTGCTTGCATGTTAGTGAGGCTTTATTTTTGGATGGTAGTATTAATAATTAACTTTAGTGTAAATAATTATATGATGGGAATGTACATGCATGTATTAGTTAAGTGTGCTTGTTGTGTGCGTTGAGGATCTTGTGTATGTGGCGCTTTATTTGAGTAATTGTATTGATACATGCATGTGTGTATGTACAGGTGAGTTTGGGCTGTGTGTGTATTCGTATATGTATATGTAACGTATATGAGTATGTATTTGTATGGGCGTATGCTTGACAGTGTGCTCGTGTCTGTAGAGTGTATGTGCCATACGTATTGTATATGTATACGTGTGTCCTTGATTGTTCGGTGGCATGTTGCGGCGATCTGGACCCGTTGCAGGAGACCCGGACCCGATTCGGATTCGTGCTCGTTGTAGACCCGATGCACAGGCGATTTAAAGACCGGCTCATGAGATGATCCGTAGATCAGTGCCAGTTCGTGCAGTGAAGACCAGATGGCAATTTGGTTCCGAAACCACGTCATTTCATGTGAGTGTTCGTTCATGTGTATTTACCGTTGTCAGTTGCATTTACATGTTGCTCTTATCATTTCATGTGATTTCCTGTTATATTTACTAGTTTCATTACTGAAGGTTCACCTAGAGGGGGGGTGAATAGGTGATGGCTAATCTAATGGTCACTTAATGATGAATGATGCAAATAATGCGGAAGCTAAAAACTATTATGACCAAATTAAACTTTACACTAAACACCACGTATAACCAAAGAGTGTTGCCGAATTCCCCGTGAAGGGCTCTGGACAAACTCCTCTAGATTCCCCTTGAATGGTTGAGGTGCCGCGTTGGCTCTCTTGGTTAAATACAAGTGTTAGCAAACAACCCAAGCAAGTATATATCAATTATGCACACAAGATATATCAAGCATGTAAATGTAAAGACAATATAAGCTATGCAAGATATAAGTAAGGGGGAAGAAAGAGAGAGAGAGAGAGAGAGAGAAAAGGCAATCGCAAACACAAAGGGTTTGTTTCGAGGTTCGAGCACACTTGCTCTACATCCCCGCCTTCGACACACGAAGGATTTTTACTATGCAAGATCCCAATGGATCTCTCCTCGGTGCCGCAACACCTACAAGCCCTCGGACTCCCTAGTCCCGTACACACACAAGCTCACTAGCTCGCCGAGGCCGCACCTCAAACCACCGAGTTCGCACCCGAACTCAAAACAACGCGGACACACACGTCCGCCTCCTCAAAGTACAAAGAAGAAGTCTTTGGTGATCACAACACTTTGATCACCTAAAAACAATCTCACTACAACACACTATAGGATGAATAATCAATGGATAGCTCAAGTGTGGTGTGAGAAAAACAAAGAAGAGAAAGGTGGAGGAAAACTCAAGAAATCTCTTTTAACACACTCTAAATAAACTCCCTTTTGATTGGAAGTATTTGCTCTCTATTTTGTGGAGAAAAACTTCTGAAAAGAGTGGGAAAAACTGGCTCTAAAAACTTCTCCAAATCTCTTCTTACAAAACAGTCCACAAACCCCCAAATATATAGGCTGTTAAAAACTAGCCGTTGGGGCTTTATCAGAACTGCCGGTCGACCGGTGCGGTCGACCGCCAATGGTCGGATTTCTGACCGTTGGAGCCACGGTCGACCGCCTGGGTCGACCGACCCACTGGAGCTGAGAGTCCAACTCTCTGTCGGTCGACCCGTGCGGTTGGCCGAACTTTTCAGAGAGCTCTGCTCTCTGGAGCGGTCGACCGGCACGGTCGGCCGTCCTCCAGTGCACAAAGGCGTGCACGTTTGTGTACGTCGGTCGACCCAGCCGGTCGACCGACTTCAGGATTAGTCGACATATAAAGGCTATTAGTCGACTTATCCGAAGCCTGAAACAGTTTTCTGGGATTAAAAAGTTTGTCTTTTTGGCTCAAATAAAATCCCATAAAATACATAAAAATCTACAAAAATAGTTTAACTAATATACTTTGATAAACAAACATGCTTGCACAAAATCAAGGCATTTTATAAAAAATTGGACTATTTTTGTAACTTGGAAATATTTGGCTCATGATAAAAACTGTATTTTCCAAAACATGTTTTCTAAACTTTATTTTCCAAAACATCTTCAAATAAAAACTAGATATTTTGAACTCATTAAAGCATAGTGTGTATGGATATGATTCACTACACAAATAAGATGAAATATCTAAGTTTTTGTCATAAAGCTCTAAACTTGGTTTTGATTAAAAGATAAGTATTGAGAAACACCAAAAATCAAACTTGTATTTTTTCAAAATAAAAAATCTTTTCTAAACCAAAAAATCTTTTATGAAAACAATTCTATCAAGAGTGTGTGTGTATATGTACTTGAGCAATCCACCACTATTCTATCCTTTACATTTTTAACTAAAACAAAAACAAAATCTTATACCTAGACACAAGTCTTCATCTTCTTGAAGTCTTCACTTGAAGGCTTCTCATCTTCTTGACTTGGTCCAAGCTTGATCCAAAAGCTCCTTGGATCACACCGTGCTAGCTCCAAATCTTGACATTTATCCTTTGTTGAGCTATGCACCTACTAAGATCTTGATAATGAATCTGTCACTAATTAAACACAAGATCATTAGTAAACATAACTTCATGAGTTGATCATCATCAAAACTAGGGTGATAGGCCTTTGGGCCAACAATCTCCCCCTTTTTGATGATGACAAAACTCATGAGGTTATATATGCATGGATTAAAGTAAAGCTTCAAAGAAGCTCCCCCTTAACTCATCCATGTCAAAAACATAATAAGATATGACAATGAAGCACATGAATAAGTATGCAAATGATGGAGATGAAACAAAATAAATCTTTTTCTCCTATTTGCAAAACAAAACATATATGCATAATGAACAAGAAAGACAAATACTTCCCCCCTTAAGCAATGAAAACATGCATATAAACTCAAATACTTCTCCCCCTTTTTGTCACTCATCAACAAAGGGTTCAAAGTAAAATCAAATCAAACAAATTTTTCTTCCCCTTTTTGTCAAAACAAAGAGATCAAGAAGGGGTAATACAAATCAATCAATAAAGATTTATATGCGATATACATTCATGAAGAGGAACACGCTAAGTTAGCTTCCCTACACATATACATTACATGAAAGAGGGATGACAAGCCCTAATTCACATAACGCATATTATGTAATGCATAAGAGGAGATGTGAAGCTCCCCCTATACACGTATATCATATAAAGAAGAGTTGTCAAGCTCCTCAATTTATAATATACTCAACATGAATCTATATGTAGAAGAGATGTTAAGCTCTCCTTGCATATAGGAAATACATATCAAAACATTTTGAATTTTTTTCTAATTTTTTCTTTAAAAAAATTTTTAAAGGTATCAGAGCTCTTGTAAAGCAAACAAATTTTTAAGATACCAAATTGAAAATAATCATTATTGTAAAACATATTGATACCAATTGAAATTTAACAAATATGAAGTTGAAGCATTTTGATATCAATGGTAAACATAATGATCCAAAAATTTTATTTTTCATCATAAACTTTTTTTTTATAAAAAAATGTGAGCCAATTGTAAGTTAAGCACATGAAAATCATATATATGTATGAAATGAGTATACCAATTGACATTGATACATAATATATAATAAAACAAAATATGAGTATACACAAAAATTATCAATTTAGATACCAATTGAAAGAGTCCAATGATACCAATTGACATAACAATAAGATCAAGTGTATATCTCATAACCTACCACCCTTCATATGCTCAAGATAGAAGATTTGTCAATTAAGCTTACAAGGCATACACGCCCATCCATCCTCCCATAGATGGTAGGGGTTTCAAAAATAGATTTGAAAATATTTTAGCATTGAAAATCACTACCAAATGAGGAACAATAACTAGTTAAAATAATTTTTGAAAAAAAACTAGTTAAAGATCCTTCAAAAACATGAAATCAAAGCATGTGTATTTCATGAATCATACTAAGTACATAAATATTCAAGCACTCATAGTCCATAAATCTCAAAATTATTTTGAAAAATAAAAGATGAGTGTTTAAAAATCATGTAAGTAGCATTTTCATGAAAATAGACATTGAAGCTCAAAAGTGATCATGTATCAAATTTTTTTTTTACAAAAATATGAAAAATCATTTTTCAATAAAACAAACAAACTTCTAGGTATATGTATGATTTATCCAATCCTAACAATATACATACATATCCCAAATATAAAAGAGTCTATCAAATGTATTTGCATGAAGGCAAGAGACTCACGGGTATACATGTATATTTATTAGATTTGAATACAAAATACATATACATGAAGTAAAAACATGAAAATTGGCAAAACATGTATAAATGAAAGAATCATCAAAACTAGCCTATACATGTGCATAAAGTGAGTACAATTGAGCATGAAGTGCAAACATATATAAATCAAATGTAACTCACTATTTGTACATGTATACATGCAAGCTTTGATAAAATCTACATTTAAACTAGTTCATACCACAAGAAGCACAAAAACACATGAAACTAAAACATGAACATGCTATATGATTTCACAAATGAATAAGCATGTACAAAAATAAAATGGGAGTTTAGAGATTGTTACCAACTCCAAAGCTCCAAACATGGTGGTCATCCCACCAAAACTTCCTTGATAGCGGTGCATTCAATATATGTGTCCATCAAGTCCAAGTGCATCCACCATCAAGGCACCATGTCTCTCACATCTTGAGAGATCCCTCACCTACATCAAAAACAAAAGGTGGGGACTTTGGTACCCATTTTTTCTTGGGTCCACGAGGGTTAGCTTTGTAAGGAACCCAAACATTTTTATTTTTAGCAAAATTAAAATAATGCAACTTGTCATAACAAAATTTTGCTAAATGGCCTTTGCGGCCACAATGTGTACATGTGTACACCTTAGGATGCTTATGTGAATGTTTGTGATCGTGTTGTGCAACATAAGCAAATGCATGATGTGAGTGTGCATGAACATGGGTAACTTGTTTCTTTTGAAACAAGGATTCCAATCTAGAATGATTGAATGCACACGAGTTCAAAGTTGAACTCAAACAATCCATTTTATTTTCAAAATATTAATCTCACTAGTGGTGGCATGTAAAGCATGGTGAGATATAGAATCATTTTCCTTTTTCTTTTTAGAAACAGAATCTTTTTCTTTTTCAACAATTTTTCTTTTTAAAGAGTTATTTTCTTGAAAAGCAATTTCCTTTTGTTTTCCACCAAATCAACTTTCTTTTTCAAAATAGTGTTTCCTTCACATAAATCATTCAATTTTGCAAGCAAGGAAACATTCTCATTTTTCAAATCTTTATTTTTTCTAAGCATGCCATTTTATTTTCTAATGAATCTTTTTCATCAACCATGGCATCAAAATTCTTTTTCAAATTTTTGTTATCTTTTTCTAAACATGCAATGTTAGATCTAAATGTATCATGTTCTACATGCATGCAAGCAATGTTCTTTTTAAATTTTTTATTATCTTTCTTAATCATGTCATATTTTTCAATTAGCAAATGACAAAAAGTAGAAAGTTCATCATATGACATGTCTACATCCTCATCCTCGAATTCGGTAGTTACCTCAAGGGGGTTATCCCCTTGGACCATATAGCACTTGTTGCAGATGTCGCTTCCAACATCCGAATCACTCCCCGCATAGTATTGATCATTTTCGCCAAGGAGAGGAGGGTGTTCCAAACTACAAAAGCCAAATCAAAGTTAGAAACCCTAGATAAATAATTATCATTTAGGGTTGGCTTTAAAGCATGAAGGCTTTTGCATTAGCCTCAAGATTCTTACCATCTAAACAATATGCATTATTAGTAGTGGTAAGATAAACATGATAACCTAAGGCTTTGAGGTACAAGGACATCTTCACCTTCCATATATGGATGTTAACAATGTCAAACATGGGTGGTGACATGAAGTCCATGGTGTGTGTACAAAATATTGTGATTAGCCTAAAATGAGGATCTTTAACTCTAGGTTGTTAGACCAAATCAGAGTACCAAGCTCTGATACCAATTGAAGGTTCACCTAGAGAGGGGGGTGAATAGGTGATGGCTAATCTAATGGTCACTTAATGATGATGATGCAAATAATGCGGAAGCTAAAAACTATTATGACCAAATTAAACTTTTACACTAAACACCACGTATAACCAAAGAGTGTTGCCGAATTCCCCGTGAAGGGCTCTGGACAAACTCCTCTAGATTCCCCTTGAATGGGTTGAGGTGCCGCGTTGGCTCTCTTGGTTAAATACAAGTGTTAGCAAACAACCCAAGCAAGTATATATCAATTATGCACACAAGATATATCAAGCATGTAAATGTAAAGACAATATAAGCTATGCAAGATATAAGTAAGGGAGAGAGAGAGAGAAAAGGCAATCGCAAACACAAGGGTTTGTTTCGAGTTTCAAGCACACTTGCTCTATATCCCCGCCTTCGACACACGAAGGATTTTCACTATGCAAGATCCCAATGGATCTCTCCTCGTGCCGCAACACCTACAAGCCCTCGGACTCCCTAGTCCGTACACACACAAGCTCACTAGCTCGCCGAGGCCGCACCTCAAACCACCGAGTCCGCACCCGAACTCAAAACAACGCGGACACACACGTCCGCCTCCTCAAAGTACAAAGAAGAAGTCTTTGGTGATCACAACACTTTGATCACCTAAAAACAATCTCACTACAATACACTATAGGATGAATAATCAATGGATAGCTCAAGTGTGGTGTGAGAAAAACAAGGAAGAGAAAGGTGGAGGAAAACTCAAGAAATCTCTTTAACACACTCTAAATAAAACTCCCTTTTGATTGGAAGTATTTGCTCTCTATTTTGTGGAGAAAAACTTCTAAAAAGAGTGGAAAAAACTGGCTCTAAAACTTCTCCAAATCTCTTCTTACAAAACAGTCCACAAACCCCCAAATATATAGGCTGTCAAAAACTAGCCGTTGGGGCTTTGTCAGAACTGTCGGTCGACCGGTGCGGTCGACCGCCAACGGTCAGATTTCTGACCGTTGGAGCCACGGTCGACCGCCTGGGTCGACCGACCCACTGGAGCTGAGAGTCCAACTCTCTGTCGGTCGACCCGTGCGGTAGGCCGAACTTTCCAGAGAGCTCTGCTCTCTGGAGCGGTCGACCGGCACGGTCGGCCGTCCTCCAGTGCACAAAGGCGTGCACGTTTGTGTACGTCGGTCGACCCAGCCGGTCGACCGACTTCAGGATTAGTCGACTTATAAAGGCTATTAGTCGACTTATCCGAAGCCTGAAACAGTTTTCTGGGATTAAAAAAGTTTGTCTTTTTGGCTCAAATAAATCCCATAAAACACATAAAAATCTACAAAAATAGTTTAACCAATATACTTTGATAAACAAACATGCTTGCACAAAATCAAGGCATGTTATAAAAAATTGGACTATTTTTGTAACTTGGAAATATTTGGCTCATGATAAAAACTGTTTTTTCCAAAACATATTTTCTAAACTTTGTTTTTCCAAAACATCTTCAAATAAAAACTAGATATTTTGAACTCATTAAAGCATAGTGTGTATGGATATGATCCACTACACAAATAAGATGAAATATCTAAGTTTTAGCTCTAAACTTGGTTTTGGTTAAAAGATAAGTATATGAGAAACACCAAAACCAAACTTGTATTTTTTCAAAATGAAAAATCTTTTCTAAACCAAAAAATCTTTTATGAAACAATTCTATCAAGAGTGTGTGTGTATATGTGCTTGAGCAATCCACCACTATTTTATCCTTTACATTTTTAACTAAAACAAAAATAAAATTATACCTAGACACAAGTCTTCATCTTCTTGAAGTCTTCACTTGAAGGCTTCTCATCTTCTTGACTTGGTCCAAGCTTGATCCAAAAGCTCCTTGGATCACACCGTGCTAGCTCCAATCTTAACATTTTATCCTTTGTTGAGCTATGCACCTACTAAGATCTTGATAATGAATCTGTCACTAATTAAACACAAGATCATTAGTAAATATAACTTCATGAGTTGATCATCATCAAAACTAGGGTGATAGGCCTTTGGGCCAACAATTACTTGTATTCGTTCATGAGATATCTATGATTGTTCACTTTAATATCTAGTTAATAGGAGCTTGCATCAATATCTTTTCATGTGTTGATAGTTTTAGCATTGTTGGCTTAGGCCTAGTTTTGATATACCTTTAAACTGTGACTTGACTCGATCTATTGATTGGATAGATTAAGTGCATAGTTGAGCATCAGATATATAAGGATCTTGTATTTGGACATTGAGATATTAGAGATATATCATTTCATGAATAGATGATTACTGTTTCAGACTGGGGCTAATTGTAAAGGAACTTGGACTGTATACTAGATTGATCTTATGTTAGATTGGTTCAATATTGTGGTTTACTATCTACATTTTATCTGAACAATTATCAGACTTGTTATTCCTTACTTGGTGATAATTCAGTTAAGAATTTATTCGGGTATTTGAGGACATATTGGATATGATCTTACTTTATTAAGGATTAGAGTTCTTGACGATTGGATCGGTACATGGACTTATTCAGAGTTGGACTGTGATTTGGACTGAACTTGAGTTATAGATGACATTGGATTTATGTTCTTTATAATAAAGTCTGATCTGCATTAAGATAAGGTTGATGTAGCTGAATTTATATTTGTGAGTATTTGAGATTTATTTAGATGATATTTTGTTGATATTAAGTAACAGAAGTAGATATTCTAGACTATATGTTGTTTGAGGATGATTCCTTACTTCGCTATGATTTCAGTATCTGTTGACTTGTTGATCTCGAGGACATACCATGTGCTTCATGTTTAGTTACTGATCAATTTAGTTAGGGAGAGAGAGTTATTATGAGAGTGATTTTATTGATATCGGTGATTATGTTACATGTTCGGAGTTTTATGACGCTATTGATTGATCAGATTTATTGATGACTTAGATGATGGATATATCGATGACTTTGAGGATATTAGTTGATTCCATACATTACCCGGATTATTCTATCCATGACAGTAGATCATTACCCATCTTAGATACTTGATTTACCTGAGAAACCTGACTGATTATACTTGGTATCTCCTGATAACTATCTTGTCCATATTACTTAATTGCTGGGAAAAATATTATTACACAGTAACAACACCCGCATGTTATACTTGTTACATATTCCTGTTATACCGATATCCTATTCCTTTGATATTATATATTTCTGTTATACCGATATCCTGATTACATGTTGATATTGTTACCGTGACTACCACCGAGTTATCCCAGTGATTTAAGTAACATGCATATTAAATAATCTTGATAAACTAATAACATGCTATTAAACAACTTACACTGGGATTGGGGAGATTGATGGAGGAGACAGCGTCTGTATTTTGGGTGGACCTTGGATTTAGGTTGCGCAGCCAAAAGAGGGTTCCACTGCAGGGTTCCCGTGGGGTGACTGGCACCCCGTCCTATTTCCTGTTCCTGTTTACATGTTCCTGACTACCTTGCGGTAGGTCCTGATTCAGCGCCAGGAGTCTGGGCCGTGGTCCTGGGTATGCCGGGACCCACCTAAAGCATGGACAATGTCTCCAACCGATCAGTTTCAATAACTGAGAACCTCGATTGGCATATGTGGTAGGCGTAGTATGGGATGCGTCTATTACATGTGACAATTGGTGTTCGCTGACATAATCAATAATAAACTGTTGATGTATTGTGACTGACTGTAATCACCTGATTGTATATCTATATATATCATTATGATAGACACATGATTGTAACCAGGACCAGATTATGTACTAGGTTAGTAATATTGCTAGGATATACACATAGACATCTGTTGTTTGTTACAGTTGTTTTATTTGTCTTGTACCTGTACTCTTATTCTTGCTATTGTTATTCAGTTGCTTATGTATCATGTTATTTGATTATCTTATATCTGCAGTTATTCTTGTTATTACTTTATACACCCTGTTTATATGCACGAGCTCTCCCCTTTTACACACACACTCACTAGGTCGCTTTCTGACGACCCTGGATTTACACGTCAAGATATTGGACGCTTGTTCTTTTGTGCAGATGTACGATGAGACTGTACGACTTGCGAGGAACCGGACTCTCTCTCTCTCTTTTGATTCTGTTATTCTTTCCTTTCTTTATTCCTGCTATTATTCTTTGATTCCTGTATATCACCCTTGGCTTCTATTCTGTTCCTTATTTCATTCCAGATCATGTATAGTCTCTATATGTATATTGTAGTGATCCTTAATTATTATGGTTTACATTTATAGCTTGTTCAGGTCACTTTAGGCTTAGCGCGTATACGTGAGGTATTTTCCTTGCGTATATGCGTCGCCGACTCTCGTCGCGACTCCGTTTTCACGTATTTGGGAAACGGGCGTGACAAGAAGAATGAGAATTATTCAGTTGGTAGTAGACTACATGCTCAAGAAAACAGAGAGAGAGATTCTCAATTAGTTGAATTTTTTATGATTAAATTCTGCCTTTTTATAGTTATGTGTAATTATAAGACACTGCTCACATGAAAGCAGGCCAAATTTTTTAGAGAATTAATATAATATTAGTGCAGTTGTAGTTGGGTAGAATTTTTTTATTAAAGTTGTTTAATTAGTATTTTATTTATCATAAATAAATCAAAATGAACTACAAAGTCATCTTCGTCATGTAATTATTGAATTATAGTGGCAAATTTTAATCTAACAATTCATTGATTATCCAGAAACCGATAGCAAAGTTTTTTACTCACCCGTTGAGGGATGACAAAATTAATGCTTCAAAATTGTCATTCCCCATTGGAGGCATGAGCAAAACACATTAAAATTTCTTGAAATTTAGTTTCTAGATAATTAATAAGTATTATCTCTCATCTAATTTCATTTGTATCATTTAATTTTAAATTTAAGGTAACAGTATTTACATTTTAAGGTGTGTTTGGTATGCGGAAATTTACTCGAGAATTCTATATTCTCTTGCAAAATTCTCGTGGTTGTCATAAACTTACTTAACATTTGTGTGAATATTGGATTCCCATGGGAATTAAATTCCCTCATTTCGTAGGAATATATTTTCACCGTGCAAGGTGAGTGTTCTATATTCCCACATGAGAGGAATTCATAAAAAAAATTATTTTCCTAAATAACTTTATTTATTATTCTCATTTTTCATTCATTCCTCATTTTATACCAACATGACAATCATTGTCATCATCGCTACCGACAATCACCACTGACTGCCGAACGCCACCATCACCACTCCAATCGCTGACCACTACCATTAACCACCACCACCGACTGCCAACTGCCGCCGTCACCGCTAACGCTCCCGTTGTAACATCGGTGACTGTAGATTGCCTATCGCGGCCGCCGCCGCCCCATCACCGACCACCGCTATCCACTGCCAACACTGATCGCCAATCACTGCCACCGACATCGACCCCCCCCCTAAATTGCCACCACTGTCACCAACTGCCATCACTACCCCGACAGCCGACCTCCACTACCCCTGTTGGGAAATATGAAGAATAAATGTGAATCTTTGAGTTGAATCACGGCGAGATCCGTTGATAGAATCATTGGATAATAGTTGGAGTGTGTTCTCCTTCCATTGAGGATGAACGTGGTATATTTGTAAGTCACCTAGAGGGGGGGTGAATAGGTGATGACTAATCTAATGGTCACTAAATGCGGAATTAAAACTATTATGACCTAAACTAAAATTCTTACACTAAACACCACGTATAACACAGAGTGTAACCGAATTCCCCATAAAGGGCTCTGAACTAACTCCTCTAGATTCTCCTAGATAAGGGTTGAGGTGCCGCGTTGGCACTCTTAGTTAAATATAAGTGTTAGCAAACAAACCCAAGCATATACAATATAGCACAATAAGAATATCAAGCATGTAAAGATAAACACAATAGAAGCATGCAAGATATAAAATAATAAGGGGGAGAGAGAGTAAGAGCAATCGCAAACACAAGGGATTTGTTTCAAGGTTCGAGCACACTTGCTCTACATCCCCGCCTTCGACACAGGAAGGATTTCCACTATAATCGATCCCACCGGATCACTCGGTGCCGCAACACCTACAAGCTCTCGGACTCTCTAGCCCGTACACACCGCAAGCCCACCGGCTCGCCGAGGCCGCACCTCAAACAAAGAGTTCACACACGAACTCGAAACAACCGCGAACGCACTCGTCCGCCTCCTCAAAGAACAAAGAAAAGATCTCTGGGTGATCTAAACACTTTGATCACCAATAAACACTCTCACTACAACCTCCTATAGAATGAATAATCAATGGATAGCTCAAGTGTTTGTGTGAGAAAATAAGGAAAGAGATGGTGGAGAAAAACTCAAGAAATCTCTTTTAAAACACTCTTGATAAACTCTCCTTTTAATTGAAAATATTTGCTCTTAAATTAGTGAAAAAAACTCTTTTAATGAAGTGGGAAAAACTGGCTCAAAGTCCACTAAAAATCTTAGAGAAAAATAATGCCTAAACCCCAAATTTATAGGGCTAGAAAAACTAGTCGTTGGGGTCTGACAGACCTGTCGGTCGACCGGCTGGCCGACCGTCACGGTGAGAAATCCGACCATTGGGGCTTCGGTCGACCGGCCCAGTCGACCGAACCTCTGGAACAGAGAGCAGACTCTCTGTCGGTCGACCGTCACGGTCGACCGAGGCTTTCCAGAGAGCAAAGCTCTCTGGACGGTCGATCGTCCCGGTCGACCGGCCCTCCAGCCAGCCTCGTGCACATCTGTGCACGTCGCGCGGTCAACCGGCCCGGTCGACCGACTGAAGCCAGGCAGCACAGTCAAGGGGATTTAAAACTTGGTCTTTTTGATTGAAATAAATCCCATAAAATCATGAAAAATCTACAAAAATAGTTTTACCAATATACTTTGATAAACAAACATGCTTGCACAAAATCAGGCATGTTACAAATAATTTGGACTATTTTTGTAAATTGAAAATTTTGTCTTAAAAATGAACTATATTTTTCCAAAATTGATTTTTCAAAACTTTGTTTTTCCAAAACTTCACCAAATATAAAAACAAGATATTTAAACAACTTTGAAGCATAGTTTGTATAGATATGATCCACTATACAAACATGGTGAAATATCTATGAATTTTGACATTAAGCTCTAAATACGGTTTTGGTTAAAACATGTAAACTAGAATACCAAAAATCAAACATGTATTTTCTAAAATAGAAATCTTTTGTAAAAATAAAACTATCAAGAGTGTGTGTGTATATATGTACTTGAGCAATCCATCAACTATTATATCCTTTACATTTTATCTAAAAATAAAATCATCTAAAACAAACCTAGACACAAGTCTTCATCTTCTTGAAGTCTTCACTTGAAACTTTCTTGACTTGGTCCAAACATCGTGCAAGCTCTAAAACTTGACTTTAAATCCTTTATTGAAGCTATGGACCTACTAAGATCTTGATCATAAATCTGTCACTAATTAAACACAAGATCATTAGTAAACATAACTACATGAGTTGATCATCATCAAAACTAGAGTGATAGGCCTTTGGGCCAACAATCTCCCCCTTTTTGATGATGACAAAACTCATGAAGTTATATATGCATGGATTAAAGTAAAGCTCCAAAGAAGCTCCCCCTTAACTCATGCATCACACTAAACAATAATATATGACATGAAGCACATGAATCTAAACAAATATGTGGTGATAAACATGATGCCAATCAAGCATAAAACTCATCAAATTCTTTTTTTCCTATTTGCAAGACAAATATATATGCATAAACATAAATCTGTTTTCACAAAACATGCATATATGATGCCAATCAAGCATAAAACTCATCAAATTATTTTTCTCCTATTTGCAAGACAAAACATATACGCATAAAACATAAATCCTTTTTCACAGAACATGCATATAAAACCAAAAATCTTTCTCCAATACTTCCCCCCTTTTGTCAATCATCAACAAAGGGGTTAAAGTAAAAACAAAATCAACAAATTTTTCTCCCCCTTTTTGTCATAAACAAAGAGACCAATAAGGGGTGTAAACAAATAAGTCATAAAAGGTTATATGCGATATACATTCATGAAGAGGAAGACGGTAAAGTAACTTCCCTACACATATATATTACATGAAAGAGGGATGACAAGCCCTAATTCACATAACGTATAAAATGTAATGCATAAGAGGAGATGTGAAGCTCTGTTGGCCCATAAGGTTACACTCTCAAATTGTTTAGAGTTTTGATGATGACAAACCAAATAAGAGCTATTTGGTACTAATTAGTTTGTTAAAATTAGTTTCAGGTTAGTACCATATTTGGAGGCCATTGCGTAGCTATTGCAAGAATTTCTAGGTTCATGAAGTAAAGAAGGCCTTTTGCACATCAAGGAAGGAACATAGAAGAGAAGGCTCTAGCAAGGCATCGCATGGCTCATGACTTCAAGATTGCTCAAGATAATTTATTAGATTTATTTTTACTTTAGAGTTTTGTTAAAGAATAGTGAATAGGTTTGAAGCTCTATTACACACGTTTTTGCGCACATCTTGTTTCCAAACATATTTCCTATAACATGTACAAAAATAGTTTGTATACAATCTTCAACTACAAACTTACTTTGATATACCTATTCATGTGTTTAAGTTTTGTGTTTTAACAAAACTTATTTTTGGAATTAATGACAAAAACTATGATATATATATGTTTCATGTATATAGGATTATATCCATATACATCATGCTTCAAAGTGTTTAAATATCATGTTTTTGTATTTGGAAGAGTTTTGGACAAAATGTATTTTCTATTCAAAATCCAAGTTTTAGAAAATACAGTTTTTAGTTTTTGGTAAAAATGATAAGAGACAAAAATAGTTCATATTGATTGATATTTGAGCTAAACTTTTTACCACATGTTTATATATCAATGCAAAATGATAAAACTATTTTTGGTGATTTTTAGGAGTGTTTAAAAGATTTTAAAAATATTTTTAAACTATTTTTCTGACCCAGTTTCTGTTCCAGACTTCAACCAGTCGACTAGTCTTTGACAAGTCGACTTGGCTTGATGTCGGTCGACCGGGTCGGTCGACCGACGTGCACAGATCTGTGCACATTTGGCAGACTTTGAACGGTCGACCGTCCGGGTCGACCGGGTCTGAGAGCAGAGCTCTCTGTTTGTTTGGGTCGACCGGGCGGTCAACCGTAGCCTGCAACGGCTATTTTTTTGAACTAGCGGTCGACCGGGTCCGGTCGACCGAGCTAGCCGTTTGAACAGTAACGACTATTTTTCTGAGCTGGTTTATTTTTGTCCTTTTCTCACTTAAGTGTGTTTAAGTGACATGTTTTGGTTTTAATACTTTCTGATTAGCCTTAAATATGTTTTATCTCTAAACCCTAGCCCTCTCCTATAAATAGGGGTGTTTAGGGGAGATTGGTTACTAGAAAAATTCTCAAAATTCCAAAAGTTTAAGGCATTCAAAAAGACTTGGTTTCTTGGTTTTTGTGCTGAAATTCTCTCTCATTTTTTAAAGTGTTTTCAAGAACTCTCTGATTTCTTTTTCTTTTCTCCTTACACACAAGAGCTTCATTCCTACTCATTATTCTCTAAGGACCTTTGTAAGGAAGAGAATTTTGCAAGAGAGAGTTTGTGTCTTTTGACTACTCAGAGATTGCTTGTACTTGAGATTGTGGAGTTGGGTACTCCGGTGTATTTGTGACATCTTTGTGATAGTGGAAGTGGTTAGAATCCTTCTGGGGAAGGCAGGGAAGTAGAGCTGGGTGCTCGAACCTCGATAAAATTCTCGGTGTTTGCGTTTGGTTTACTTGCTCTTATTTCTTGCTCTATTTTCATTGCTCTTATTACTTGCTCTCTACATTCATTACTATATTCACTTGCTTTGTGAGATTGTTGCTTCATAATTTTTAAATTGTGCATTGATTAGCATTATCACCTATTCACCCCCTCTAGGTGATTTTCAATTGGTATCAGAGCGTGGACTCTAGGTTTTGGCTTAACATCCATAGAGAGATCCTTAAAATTTGCTAATCAACATTTGCATTCTATTTGTCATTCACTAGTAAACATGGCCGATAACATCAAAACCCCTCCTAAATTTGATGGACTTAACTTCCCTATTTGGAAGGTTAGGATGACTATCTTTTTGCAATCTTTAGGTAGCTTAGTAGCTAAATCATTGACCAAACCCTATGTTGCACCCGATAGTGATGAGAGCACATGGACCGACTTCAACTTTAGAGAATATGAGGCTAACTCCAAGGCCCAAAATTCCCTCTTAACCGCATTAAATGAGGATGACCTTACACGGGTAATTCATTGCCAATCCACCTATGAGATTTGGCAACATTTATTGGTCACACACGAGGGGACTTCACAAGTTAAGAGTGCTAAGATAGATCTCTTAAGGTCCCAATATGAATCCTTTAAAATGATTGATGAAGAATCTATTGATTGTATGATTACTAGATTTACTAAAATCACCAATGCTCTTTCTTCTTTAGGTGTTGACATCTCCAATGACCAAAAGGTGCGAAAAGTGATTCGGGCACTTCCTACATCATGGGAGATCAAGGCCACCACCCTAAAAGAATTGAACGACAAGGATGAGATGGACCTCTCATTGGGAACCTAAAAAACCATGAGATGGAAAAGAAAGCAAGAGAAGAGGCCGTTCCACTAAAGAAGAAATCCATAGCCTTCAAGTCTTCATCCACTCTTGAAGACGATGAAGAAGATTAAGAAGAAGATGAGGAGCTATGACTACTTGTTCGCAATGTGAAGAGAATATACCAGAGGAACAAGCTCAACTTTCGAAGGAAATTTGAAGGCAAAGAGGAGAGGAGAATTATATGCTACAATGCTGAAAGCCCGGACACATCATGGCAGATTGCCCTGGAGTTCAAGAAGAAGATGACCTCCTCTTTCAAGCCAAAGAAACTGGAAGAAAAGAAAGCGTACAAGGCAACTTGGGATTCGAAAAGCGAGTCCGAGGAAGAGGCGGATGTAGCGAATATGTGTTTCATGACAAACACACCAAAGGTAACCCCTCAACCTCTTGATGATGAAGATGATGAATTAAGCAAAGAAGTTCTTGTTCATGCCTTTGTTGAACTTTCAGAAACCTATGACAATAAAAATATTGAATGCTCTAAATTGGAAAAAGAAGTTGCTTTTCTCAAAAATCAACTTGCTATTATTTCTAAAGAAAAAGATGAAATTTTTCAAATCTCATTTCTACCAAAATGAATTTTGTGCTTACAAAGTTGCTTGTAAAGCAAAATTTTCTAAAATTGATGAAAAAGAAATTTCTTATTTGAAAATTAGAATTGTTGATTTTGAAAAGACTTTAAAAGATTGTATTTTAACACTAAGAAACTTGAAGAAATGTTTTCTAAAAAGCACACCTCTCATGCTAAAGATTCACATGTTAAGATTTCTCATGCTCACACTACACATAATACTTCTCATGCTAAATCTTTTCATGCTCACAATTCTCATGCTCACAAATCACACACTCACTATGCTTTTAAATATGGTAGAGTGTATAGATGCACATATTGTGGTAAGAATGGACATTTGGCTAAATTTTGTTATGACCAAATAAATAGAACCAATAATCTTGTTTGGGTTAATGAAACAACTCTTTAGGACCCAAGAAAATATGGGTACCAAAATCAAGTCCTAAATTATTTGATGTAGGTACATACCAAGGCTCCAAGACGTAGGGAGCGGTGGTACCTTGATAGTGGTTGTTCAAGACACATGACGTGGGCATCAATAACTTTACAACCCTATCAAGGTACGAGGAAGGTGGCTCCGTCACCTTCGGGGATGACTCCAAAGGCACTATCATCGGTATAGGTAACATTCAAATTGGTGCATCTCCCATTATAGAAAATGTTGTACTTGTTGATGGTTTGAAACATAATTTGCTTAGCATTAGTCAATTTTGTGATCGTGGACTTAAAGTTGTTTTTGATGATTCTTCTTGCAAGATTTTGATGTTAAAACCAATGATTGTATTCTCACCGGTTTTCGTGATGATAATGTTTATATCATTGACATGCTTAATGTGGAATGTTCTACTAAATGCTTAAATGCTTTGATGAAAATTCTTAGCTTTGGCATAGAAGATTAGGACATGCATCTTTTGACCATCTTTCTAAGATTAATTTAAGGATTTGGTGAAGGATATACCTTGCTTGAAGTTGAGAAAGACCGCATTTGTGGTGCGTGCCAACTTGAGAAACAAACCAAGTCTTCCTTCAAACCAATCAAGGATATCATGTCAACTAGACCTTTAGAATTAATTCATATGGATCTTTTTGGACCTACTAAAACTAAGAGCTTAAATGGTAGTAGATTTGCATTTGTTTTAGTTGATGATTTTTCCCGTTTCACTTGGGTTTTCTTCTTGGAACACAAAGATCAAGCTTTTTCTCATTTATGATTTTTCAAAAAAGAGTTAAAAAAGAAAAGGTTTTTCGATTTTGAGAATAAGGAGTGATAGAGGTGGTGAGTTTGTTAACCAACTCTTCATGACTTATTGTGATGAAAAGGGAATTAAGCATGAAATGTCTTGTCCTAGAACTCCACAACAAAATGGAGTTGTAGAAAGGAAAAATAGAACTCTTCAAGAGATGGCTAGGACAATGATAAGTGAGTATGACCTCCCTCAATATCTATGGGCCAAGGCTGTAACACCCGCATGCTATATATCAAATCGTATTTATTTATGTAAAAACTTTCCAAAACATCTTTTGAAATGTATCATTCTAGAAAACCTAATGTTGCATATTTCAAAGTTTTTGGTTGTAAGTGTTTTTTTTGAACACTAAAGATAACTTGGGTAAATTGATGTTAAGGCTTATGAAGCAATTTGTTGGATATTCTAAAACTAGTAAATCTTATAGAGTATTCAATAGATCTTCACTTACCATGAAGAATCCATGCATGTTAAATTTGAAGAGTCTAATGTGTTTGTTGAGAATGTTGTAGAGATTGAACCATTAGGTGAAGACATGGAGAGACTATCCTTGAAGGACTCATCCGCTCAAGATGATAAGTAAGAACCAATTGGTGACGTTCAAGAGGATAAAGAGGAAAGCTCTCAACCGCTTCCTAAAGCTTGGAGATATGCCACAAATCATCCCAAGGAGCTCATCTTAGGTGATGCATCCAAAGGGGTAACAACTCGCTCCAAACTCCATGACCTATGTGATAACTTTGCTTTCATTTCTCATTTTGAACCCAAAAGCATCCTCGAAGCCGAGGCGGACTCATATTGGTTGCTAGCCATGCAAGAGGAACTCAATCAATTTGAGCGCAACCAAGTTTGGCACCTTGTTCCTAGGCCCCACGATAAACCAATAATTGGTACTAAGTGGATCTTTAGAAACAAGATGGATGAATCCGAAAATGTGATTAGGAATAAGGCTAGGTTAGTGGCCCAAGGTTACACTCAAGTTGAGGGAATTGACTTTGAGGAGACCTTTGCACCATAGCACGGCTTGAAGCCATACGGATGACACTAGTTTTTGCATCTTTCAAAAATTTTAAACTTTTTCAAATGGATGTAAAAAGTGCATTTTTGAATGGTTTTATAAATGAAGAAGTTTATGTTGCTCAACCTCTCGGTTTTGTTGATCATGTTCATCCCGATTTTGTTTTTAAACTTGATAAAGCTTTGTATGGATTGAAACAAGCTCCAAGAGCTTGGTATGAAAGGCTTTCTAGTTTTCTCATTTCAAATGATTTTATTAAAGGCAAAGTAGATATAACACTATTCACTAAGCATGTTGATAATGACATTTTAATTGTGCAAATTTATGTTGATGATATAATTTTTGGTTCTACTAATGAGTTTTTATGCAAGAAATTTGAAAAGGTTATGCAATGTGAGTTTGAAATGCCTTCAATGGGTGAGCTTAATTTCTTTCTTGGACTCCAAATCAAGCAATTGCAAGATGGGAACTTCATATGTCAAGCCAAATACGCAAAGGAACTCGTAAAGAAGTTTGGACTTGAAGACTCAAAGGTTTGCAACACTCCTATGGCAACTACCACCAAGCTTGATAAGGATGACCAAGGTAAAAATGTTGATATTAAATTGTATAGAAGCATGATAGGTAGTCTTTTTTATTTGACGGCAAGTAGGCCGGATATCATGTTTAGTGTGTGTCTTGTGCTAGATTTCAATCGTGTCCCAAAGAATCTCATCTTATTGCGGTAAAACGCATTATTCGTTATATTAAGGGAACGATTGGAATGGGTCTATGGTATCCGAAAATCGGAGATTTCTCAATGATGAGTTATTCGGATGCCGCTATGCGGGTTGTAGAGTAGATAGAAAGAGTACTAGTGGGACATGTCAATTTCTTGGTAATTGTCTGTTTCATGGTCCTATAGGAAACAAAATTCCGTAGCTCTCTCAACCGCCGAGGCGGAGTATATTGCCGCGGGGACTTGTTGTGCACAAGTCCTTTGGATGAAACATACTCTCCTGATTATGATTTGCATTATAACCATATAAAAATATTTTGTGATAATACTAGTACTATACATATGACAAAGAATGCAAATCAACATAGTAAGACCAAGCACATTGAGATTAGATATCACTTTCTTAGAGATCATTTTGAGAAAGGAGATATAGATATTGATTATGTTTCTACGGATTTGCAACTAGACGATATTTTCACTAAACCACTTGATTTTGCTAGATTTTCCTTCATTTTGTGGTGAACTTAATGTTTGTGTTATGAATAAAATGTTTTCATAAACCCTTTTTGATGTATGACAAAATGGGGGAGAATGAGTTTTTATGATAGAAATATGAGTTCATATGGTTTTGGTTCCATATGAGTTTATATATGTTTTTAGTTTTGATTTTAGTTTTTGATGTGTTTTCATGAATTCTTGTAATTTGAGTTTAAGTGTTTTGCAAGTGTTTTATATTTTTGTGGTTTTTTGTTTCATGATGTTTACTTGCAAAATTACAAATTACATTGTTTTTCCTTGTTTAATATAGCATAATTTGAGGGGGAGCTTTCTCTCCCCTATATTTTTGTTTATAGCCTATTTGTTTTGTCATCATCAAAAAGGGGGAGATTGTTGGCCCATAAGGTTACACTCTCAAATTGTTTAGAGTTTTGATGATGACAAACCAAATAAGAGCTATTTGGTACTAATTAGTTTGTTAAGATAAGTTTCAGGTTAGTACCATATTTGGAGGCCATTGCTTAGCTATTGCAAGAATTTCTAGGTTCATGAAGCAAAGAAGGCCTTTTGCACATCAAGGAAGGAACATAGAAGAGAAGGCTCTAGCAAGGCATCGCATGACTCAAGACTTCAAGATTGCTCAAGATAATTTATTAGATTTGTTTTTAGTTTAGAGTTTTGTTAAAGAATAGTGATAGGTTTGAAGCTCTATCACACACGTTTTTGCGCACATCTTGTTTCCAAACATATTTCCTATAACATGCACAAAAAATAGTTTGTATACAATCTTCAACCTACAAACTTACTTTGATATACCTATTCATATGTTTTAAGTTTTGTGTTTTAACAAAACTATTTGGAATTAATGACAAAAACTATGATATATATATATATTTCATGTATATAGGATTATATCCATATACATCATGCTTCAAAGTGTTTAAATATCATGTTTTGTATTTGGAAGAGTTTTGGACAAAACGTATTTTCTATTCAAAATCCAAGTTTTAGAAAATACAGTTTTTAGTTTTGGTAAAAATGATAAGAGACAAAAATAGTTCATATTGATTGATATTTGAGCTAAACTTTTTACCACTGTTTATATATCAATGCAAAAATGATAAAACTATTTTGGTGATTTTTAGGAGTGTTAAAAGATTTTTCAAAATATTTTTAAACTGTTTTTCTGACCAGTTTTCTGTTCCAGACTTCAACCAGTCGACTAGTCTTCTGACAAGTCGACTTGGCT
>JAVJIF010032846.1:0-171866 GCA_038442645.1 Agave tequilana
AAAGTTTATGTGAGCCCGGTTCTCACTAGATAAGTTCCAATATATCAATACACACACTTGTGTCATTACAGAAGGATTCGAGGCCGAGCTTCCCACTCAAATACAACCTTACGACATTCGAATTTAAGATCCATTCGTTTGACTTTGATCTTCATTATTTCAAGTAACTAAAAAATCAAAAATCATGTATTTTGAATGCTTTTTGCCCATCCATCAAGTAGGCGTAAAATGGATAGTCTAAAATAGCATATTACTTAGATCTACATCTTTAGAAATACAAAATCTTGATCCGACCATTTCATTATAATCTAAACACTTAAAAATCCTCACACACCAATTTTCATTAGATTTCAATTATTTTATACCGTTAAACTAACCAACTCACAATTACGGACGTCCATTTTACACCTACTTAATGGATGAGCTTCAACAAAGTAGATCTTGCATTCAGATGTCGTAAGGTTGTATTGAGTGGAAAGATTCGGCCTCGAATCCTTCCGAAATGACACAGTCTCCTCTCTCTCTCTTATCATATATGTGTGTGTGTGTGTGTGTGTGTGTGTGGTGGAAAGGTTATCAGTACACCCTATTCTATCAGGGATAAATTCCTGTAGTGGTTATCCGGCCTTCAGACTAATCTCAGGTGTCCACATGGTGTGCTCGAGCCACCAGTTACTAGGGAGAAAACCCAGTGCCTTAGCGCTCTCCACACCCAGGGGAGGCCTCGAACCCGTGACCTCTTGGAACGAATCCAAGAGGCCACACCACACGACCATCCCCCGCGGAACACACACACACCACACACACACACACACAGAGTAATGTATATCAGATGTCATCGACGGGATCTCGTCAGATGGCAGCTGATTTCTCCCCCTTCTGACAATTTTTTTGATCCAACCTTACCAAATTGTAATTCATCTCCTAAGATATGTATTTATAAAAAAATCACGTGTTTTGGAGTTCGTTGGTCTTGTTTATAATGGTTCAAAGTTTAATGATTTTTCAACAATAAGACTTTTGCAACTATTAGATACATGATCAAATGGACTTCAAAACACGTGATTTTTTGTACATATACATATTCGAGGATGAATTACAATTTAGTAAGGTTGGATCAAAAAAAATTATGCAAAGGTAAAGAAATCAGCCGCCATCTGATGATGACATCTGATATACATATACACACACATATAGACTTGTGTCCTTCCAAAAGGATTTGAGTCTGAATCCTTCCATTCAAATTAGTTCTCCGACATTCGAATACAAGATCTGCTCCACTGAAGTTGATCTATATTATTTTAAGTATCTATAAACAAAAATCAAGTTTGTAATACTTTTTGCCCATCCATCAAGTGACACAAAATGAACGGCGAAATAATGAGTTATTGAGATTTATGTCTTTAGACATACAAATTCTCTATCCGGCCATTTGATTATGATCTAAACATTTAAAAACACTTACAAACCAATTTTTGTTAGGTTTCAAATGTTTTACACCGTTAAACCAACCAATTCACTATTTAGGCCGTCCGTTTTTCCCTACTTGATGGATGAGTAAAAAGTATTCAAAACACGGTAACTAGTTAAACGAGGGTGATCTAGATCACAATAAGACTGCTATGAAACTATAGTTCTACAACAAAAGAAAAACAGAAAACAACTCACGAAAGAAATAGACGGAGTGTCATGAGTTCATCCATCCTTGGCGGGATGAGTCACTACTTTAACTTCACGGATGGTCTTTTATTCATATCTGTATGTTTTGCACGTGTCTCGTCTTTCATACTGCCTCTCCACGTAAGGATTGAGTGAGGAGGATTCTGTAGGATTGATAAATGGCTGTGTAAACTCTTGGCTGAATCTCCCTTAACTCTTGAATGCATAAAGCCCCCACTATTTTCAGGTCCGGAATGACACAAGACTAACCATTCTCTCTTCATTTTCTCTTCTTTCTTTGTTAAAACTACTTTATCCTCTTCCTTCTTTCTTTCCTTTTCTCTTCCATGTGCAAACCAGCCACTCAATTTCATAGAAAAAAATTTCTTCCAATTCAATCTTATTCATTTTTTTTTTGATGACTCCATCTCTCTTCCACCTCTTTCAAAAATCAAATATGCTGAGTGAAAAGATCCCAAAAAGAAAGAATCCTCGTATGGTCCTTGAGGTCACGTGGTAAATTAAGGATTGAGTTATGAGTAGTCTTGAATTCAAAATAGGACTAAAGTTTTTGTTCATACAAAAAATAATGTGAGAGAGAGAGAGAGAGAGATGAATAAAAGATTACTCAAATAGATCATTGTGAGCCCCACCATTCGTTATAAACCTCCTCTGCAAATTGGAGATTCAAACTTATTGTTGAAAATTAAACTTAATTTTAAAGAACTTTGTGTAAAATGTCATAGGATGAGAATAATGTAGAAATGTCTAGAAGAGTCAAAGTCTCTAGTTTTGTCAAAGTTCATGATCTCATAGTTAAGAATTCTTAAAGACACTTAGAAAGATGTAGTAAAAGACTCTTAGAGATATGTGTATGAAAGTATGTAGAAAGTTTGGAGGTCTCCTTTGGTACACATAAATAGTTATAGAACTTTTGAGTTGTAAACAAGCAATTGAGAAAGAAAGAAATACAATATAAGTTTTAGCCTCCTCCCATAAATAATTCCTCTTTCAATTCTTCTTCCTCACAAAATAATTTGGCCTATCATAAAAAATTGGTATTAGAGCCAAGTTGAAGAAGATGGCGAGTAACATATTCTCATTACATGCCCCAAAGTTCTCCAAGGAGAACTATGAGAATTTGTGCATTCGCGTGAAGGAGCTGCTGGACTCAATGCGTAGGAGATCGTAGTGAAAGGTTATGTGAAGCCCGGAGATGAATCCACGTTGTCACAAAATCAAAAAAAAAAAAAAAGCATTTCAAGCTTCAAAGAAGAAAAATCAAATGGCTCTCTCGTTCATCCACCGGGCCCTGGATGAACAAACGTTCGAGAAGATCGCCAACGCCACCACCTCGAAGCAAGTTTGGGAGATTTTACAAAATTCTTACAAGGGAGTTGAGAAAGCCAAAAGAGTTTGCCTCCAAAAGTTTAAGAGATGAGTTTGAAGACTTACACATAAAGAATAAATCAATTTCTGATTATTTTTCAAGAGTTTTGGCCATTATAAATTAATTAAGGAGATATGGAGAAGTCTTGAAAGATTCTCGGGTTGTGACAAAAATCCTACGATCCTTGGATGTAAAGTTTGATTATATTGCAGTGGTCATTGAAGAAGGAAATGACATAGACTTCATGAGCATTGATTAACTCATGGGATCCCTGGAGGAACGTGAAGAAAGGCTAAGAAGCAAGAGTCACTAGAGTAAGCATTCCAAATAAAACTCTTCATCAAAGATGACGCCAAAAGAAACAAAACAAGTTATAGGGGTCGAGGAAGATCAGATCGAGGCCGGGGTCAAGGAGGAAGAGGTGGACAATACAGATTCTATGAAGAAAAAAGTCAGTCATTTCAGCTAACAGGAGGATGAGGAGGCTTTCCAAACAGTTCAAGATACGGGAGACCAGTTCAATGTTTCAATTGTAAGAAGTATGGTCATTTCGCTTCCAATTGTAGACATCTGCTACTAATCATGTCAAGGAGGATGCCAATTTTATGAAAAGAGAAAATAAAGATGTGGATCCCACTGTCTTATTAGCTTATAATGACGAAGATAAGGAGAATAGGACCTCCTGGAATCTTGATACTGGTGCTAGCCATCATATATTCAGACAAAAGAGCATGTTCTTGGAGCTTGATGAATCAGTTAACGACCATGTTACTTTCGATGACTCCTCTAAAATTCCTGTGAAAGGGAGAGGTAAAATCTTAATCCGTCTGAAGAATAAAAATCATCAATTTATTTCAAATGTTTACTATGTGCTGCAGATGAAAAATAATATACTAAGTTTAAGGCAACTCTTATAGAAAGGCTATGATATTCATATGCAAAATCATAGTCTTTCAATAAGAGATCAGAGAAGCAATTTAATTGCTAAAGTGGAGATGTCAAAAATAGAATGTTTCTATTGAACATTCAAAATGATGTGGTGAAGTGCTTAAAAGTTTGCTTAAAAGACATTTCATGACTATAGCACTTGAGATTCAGATATCTTAATTTTAACGGCCTAAAGCTATTATCTCAAAAAGAGATGGTGAAAGGACTCCCATCAATTGATCATCCAGAGCAATTGTGTGAAAGATGCTTACTTGGAAAGCAATATAGAAGGAGTTTTCCAATGGAGGTGTCATCACGAGCATCGAAACCACTCTAACTTATTCGCATTGATGTCTGCGGGCCAATTATTCCTACATCTCTTAGTAAGAATAAATATTTCCTCATTTGTTGGATGATTTCAATAGAAAGACATGGATAAATTTTAAAAGAAAATTTTGAAGTATTCTCTGCTTTCAAAAAGTTTATGGTGTTAGTGGAAGAGCAAAATGGATATCAAATCAAGATCGTATGATCCGATCACAAAGGAGAATTCATGTCCAAGGAGTTTGAAAGCTGTTGTGAAGTACAAGGCATCCGTCGACCACTAACGGCCCCATATTCAACCCAACAAAATGACGTAGCAGAGAAAAGATATCGTACCATTCTCAACATGGGTTGAAGCATGCTAAAGAGCAAGAATATGCCCATGGAATTTTGGGCTGAAGCAACGAAGTGCGCCGTTTACATGCTAAATCGATGCCCAATAGGAAGCATTTGGAAAAAGATACCTCAAAAAGTTTGGATTGAGAAAAAGCCTAGTGTCTCTCACTTGCAAGTATTCGAAGTATTGCTCATGCACATGTACCAGATAAAAGGAGAACAAAGCTCAATGACAAGAGTGCAAAGTTCATCTTCATCGGCTACAACGCCCACACAAAGGTTACAAGTTATATGATCCAAGTAACAAAATGATCTACATAAGCAGAGATGTTGAATTTGATGAAGAATGTACATGAAATTGAAGCACAAATAAAAAAGAGTACACATTCTACCTGGTGCTTGAAAGCCATGAGCCATAACAAGTCCAAAAGCCTTCTAATCCTACTCCAACATCTCCAAGCTTAAGTGAAGAACTACCGAAAATAAGGAATTTGTAAGAAAGCTACGAGGTAACCAAAAATATTAATGATCTCACATTTTTTTGTCTCTTTGTTGGTTGTAAGCCAATAAATTTTGAAGAACCTATACGAGACAAAAGATGGAAAGCGACCATGGATGAAGAGATTAAAGCCAAAGAGAAAAATTCTACATGAGAGCTTATTACTCTGCCAAAGAGACATAAGGCAATTGGAGTAAAATGGGTGTACAAAGAAAAAAGAAACACCAAAGGAGAAGTTAAAAAGTACAAAGCAAGATTAGTGGCCAAAGGGTATAAACAAAGAGCTGGCACCGACTGTGATGAGGTATTTGCTCCCGTTGCTCGCTCGGAGACTATTAGATTAATTATTTCACTGGCTACTCAGTATAAATGGAAGATATTTCAAATGGATGTTAAATTGGCTTTTCTAAATAGTTATATTGAAGAAGAGGCATATGTTAAACAACCTCCGGGTTATATCAGAAAGGGGTATGAAGATAAAATTTTAAAATTAAAGATTGCTCTATATGGATTAAACAAGCACCTCGGGCATGGAATAGTAGAATTGATGAATATTTTCAAAGTCATGGATATTTTAAATGTCCACATGAGCACACATTTTACATTAAATGAATAAAAATGGAGATATATTGCTTGTGTGCTTGTGCGTGGATGATTTGATCTTCACAGGAAATAATCCAAGCATGTTCAAAGAGTTCAAGGAGACAATGATTCAAGAGTTTGAAATGACACATATTGGGCTCATAGCAATTTTCTTGGCATCAAAATGAAGCAAGTATATGATGGAATTTTTGTCTCACAAGAAAGGTATACAAAAGAAATTCTTAAGAAATTCAAGATAGAAAATTGCAACTCTGTCAACACACCGGTGGATTGTGGCATTAAATTGTCCAAGAATGATAGTAGATGCTCAGTGGATCCAACATTGTTTAAAAGCTTAGTTGGAAGTCTTCGAATCTTGACATATACAAAACCGAATATTCTATATAGAGTTGGACTCATTAGCAGATATATGGAGGATCAAAAATCGTCACACTTCAAAACAACCAAAAGGATTCTCTGCTACATCAAAGGTACTTGCAGCCATGGTTTATTTTATTCATCATCTAACAAGTTTCAACTAGCAGGCTACTCTGATAGTGATTGGAGAGGCGACTTGGATGATAGAAAGAAAACCATTAGATTTGTATTCTTTATGGGAGACACTGCTTTCACATGGTCATCAAAGAAATAACCGATCATCACTCTCTCCACTTGTGAAGCTGGGTACGTTGCTGCATCATCAGTTATTTGTTATGCACTATGGTTGAGAAATCTACTTAATGAGATCTATATGGTGCAAAAAGGACCGACAAAGATTCATCTTGATAACAAGTCTGGTATTGCCCAGCGAAGAATCCAGTTTTTCATGATCGGAGTAAACACATCGACACTCGATTTCATTTTATCCGAGAGCATGTGAAGAACAAGGAGATCAAGCTAATCTTTGTGAAGTCTCAAGATCAAGTTGCTGACATCTTCACCAAGCCTCTCAAAGCTAAAAGTTTCAACAAGTTAAAGACACTTTTCAGGATGATCAATCCAGAAAAATTAAGTTTAAGGGAGGATGTTGAAAATTAAACTTAATTTTAAAGAATTTTGTATAAAATGTCATAGTATGAGAATAATGTAGAAAAATCTAGAAGAATCAAAGTCTTTAGTTTTAGTCAAAGTCCATGGTCTCATGGTTAAGAATTCTAAAAGATTCTTAGAAAGATGTGGTAAAACACTCTTAGGGATATATGTATGAAAGTATGTAGAAAGTTTGGAAGTCTCCTTGCTAACTATAAATAGTCATAGAATTTTTGAGTTATAATCAAGCAATTGAGAAAGAAAGAAATACAATACAAATTTTAACCTCTCTTCCACATAAATAATTTCTTATTTAATTCCTCTTCCTCACAAGATTATTTGACTCATCACAACACTAATGACTTCTCAGTGAGAGAGGGAAGTGTCATGCTAACTAAAATAGAAAATTTTTTTGCTCACCGCGCGGTGAGCCGCCCGAGGTGAGCAAAAAAAATCTCCCTAAAATAGGCTCAATTGAATTCTTGCTTGTTGGAATATTAAAATATATTCTTCAATCCTCGTCTTGCATTCAGACGTTAAGATGGTATCAACCTCATACAGGTTTGAAAACCCATATTCTAATCCAATAAATTTCTCAAAGTAGATGACAGTGTCAGAAAGGTATACCCTTTCAACTCTTACAGTAACCTTAGAGTTTTGGTATATTGCAAGACGTTAAAGATTTCAAACAACTACTTTAACCAAACCCAAAATCTCTGAATTACAACTAATATAGTAACATGTATGCATCCAAATCTCATGCCATAAAACTGATCACAAGAAGGCAACAGGATGACACAAAAGCAGCAAAATGAATTGGAATTCTATATGTAAGAAACAAAAAAGATAATTACAGATGCATCATACATTCCACTTCAATTAATTGTCCGTACTCCCTGGAAGAAGCTTACGAGATGATTGGAGAGCAGTGGAGCTGGCAGTACCAAAGCGAGCTGCCGCTGCAGGGATGATTCTTGAAGGAGACAGGACCTCGGCAAAGGACACATTATAAGAGTCTGTCCCAAGACGGCTCTGCGACCATCCTCTTCCTCCAGAGAACCCGTCTGTCACGATCCAACAGTTCTTGAAGCCAAGGCTGGTGAGTGACTTTGCAACTATTTTAGCTACATCCGAGTACCTGCATTACGAAGTGGCCAGTTGAAGAAAAATGGTTAAACAAAAATTTCGAGGTTGCTTTTTGTTTCTTCTTCTTTGATGCATCAATGAAACTCACGAGTCTAGTATCACAATATTAGAGCCTTTGTTGACTCTCTTGAGGTATGAAATCTTCAATGCCACGATCTCTGCTTCTAATTTCTTTGTGTTCCTTACAAGGCTTCTTAGCTTGCTTGGAATCTCTTCCAAACTAACAGAAAAGTGAATTTCATTCAAGATAGTTCTGTTTTAAAAGTACTGTGAATAGTATAGAATCATGGCGGTAAAGGAGTTCTTACGGCACTGAGATCATCTTATTCTTAGCACCAGAGGGAAGGCGGGGAATTCCTGCCTTGTTCTTATCTTCCTCTGCTCTTATGTCAATCATAACGTAGTTCTGCGTGGAAATTAGATCGAGAGTCTGAGCAGGACTGAGACTACCTAGTAAATATACCAAGTCAAGAAGCCAAAGTCAGGTTTACATTCTTGATTGAGATTCCTAGTAAAGATTGTACAACTAAAAACTTTAGTTAAATGTAAGAATTTATGTGTGTCACTGCAATTAAAGTTATGAACTTGCAAGTGGGTTCAATCGAAAATATAGATTGAATTCATGCTTCGTGTTAACCATAGTTCAAAATGTTACAATGTTACAGGACTTAATTAGGATTCACCAAGGCTATAGACAAAACAAACTTCATTGAGGTACGGCAGAATAGCATTCTCTGCTACTAAAGTTAATTTAATTTTTCTTCGATATTATGTTCCTATACATATTAGGATGAAACATTAGATACAGAGTTATTAGAGAGAAAATTGATGCTTTGTGAATCATGAAAATATGACACAGTTTGAAATTTGAAACTATATCAGTAAATCTTATAACTATTGATCCAAATAACAAAACTGTAACATCCTTCTCCCTGTAGAGCTATTACTGACATTAGCCATCAGAATTCATAACAATTTCTTTTTTAAACTTTTCTGCTTCTTTCTTTCTTTCTTGTTTTTTTTTTGGTGGCATTTAGGTTTGATAAAGTGGATTCCGTCCTATTAGTCTTTAATTCAAAACTATTGCCAACCGATTGATGGTTGAAATTTAGAATATAAATAGTTGCTCCAACATTGTATGACATTACCATCTTGAGACTTAAAAATAAAGGAGCAAAAAAAAATTGGAAGAGAAAGATACCACAAAAGAAACTCGGGTTATGTATAGAATGAAGAGAAGTACCTTTATAACCACGAAAGTTGAAAGTAACTACGGACCATATAGGTGGAAGAAGAAGGTAAGCAAGGAATAGTGCTCCAGCTGATACAACAATCACTGAGGGATCTGATGAAGTAATCGTTTCCATTGTTGCTGAAGCAATTGGCTTAGCCCCTTCTATGACCTTTGGGGTCTGCTGCACAACTGTCTGCTGACACCAAAACTATATCAACCGCTTGATAAATATACAGTTACTTCCTGATGGATAATAAAGAATTCATAAATATGCAGCGAAAGGCTTTTGATCATCATAATCCTATAAACTTAAAACAATTGAAACCTAGATTAATTAGTGTCCATTTTGGGTGATAGTGATGTAATACGGATAGGATCACAATCACCATCGAATCAAATAAATTGAGAACTAGGGTTTAATAAGAAAAATGAAAAGAGGAATTAGAGTTAGAGATAGAACCGACGGTTTTGAGCTTCGCACCCCTTACGCCATGGGGTTTCACACCCTAATCTTAAGAACTCAAAAGCTCTGAAATTTTAAACTGGAAAAATTTTCATTTAATCATTGTCTACCAATAAGAAAGTAGATAGACTCTGCAAAAACTCACTTCTTGAATATAGCCGATGTGGTACTAAAAGCACTTTAAAAGCAATAACTAAACTTAAAAATAAACTAAGGCATAAAAAGATAACTAGCACTGACATGATGTCCTCATCATTTCTCTCGGGTAGGAGAAACTCAACTCTATCGAGTAAGGGCTCCCCTCATGAAGAATCTCAATCGGACCATGGTGGTGGTCGGGGAAGCAGCATTGACGAGTCATGGCTGAACCAGAGTGATGGAGGTGAAACTGATATTCGTAACAGATCGATGTGTTAGATGGTATATCGAACCTATCACACATAGCAGACATATGCGAATCATCCATAACGACAACTGAACTGACTGTATTTTGCATCATGACTAATCTGATCTCCTGTGATCCTGCCTCATGTAGGAAGATCTGCAATGGGTCATAAACATCAGGCGATCTCAAGGATAATAAGGCCTCATAACTGTCAAAGATGACATTAGCTTCAGGTAGGCTCTACTAGAATATCTATAAGAGTTTCACTAGGCAACTCTACAACTTCTGTGAGCCGTGAAAAATCTCTCCTTGCAGTGACACCAACTCAGCAATAATTTCTGGCCCTGACTCTGGATCTTCAACAACCTCCACCGCCTTTCTTTTTAGCATCTTCACCATGCCAGTGATAATCTCTTATATTAAGCGATCAAATTGTGGAATTGTGGCCCCTCGAGGTGTGTAGCATACCGAGCACAAAGAAACTCTTATAAGATAAGTCAATATCAACAGTCGATATGACAGTCTTTCCACCACCAATAAGCTTCTCTAGCTAGCTTCAATTGGACATAGTGGCACTTCTACGCAGGTGCTAAGGATAAATATCTAAAGAAATTCTCAAAATGATTTTCTCACTTTTCATTCCCATGATGATCATTAGAATCCCAAAAATATGAGAGAGCTGCATACATGTCCCTATCAGCATATATGTATTTGCCACAAAAGTAAATCCTATAAATAAAACTCAGTGCATAAAGATCAGAGGTTACCCAAGAATCTTGGCTCGAACTGAACTCAAATCGGACTGAAAATGTGGCTAAACGTTAATTTGTTGTAGGGACATCACCGACACCAAACACGGGCTCACTGAGGTCAGATCTGCTGCTCAAGTGCTACAAGTTTCCTTCAGTGGCTCTGGGGTTCAGTCACGAACCCAACACTTTGAACAAAACTCGAAATGGACCGAATGGACTAGTTTTGGGTTTGAGGGAGATGAACTGTAACCGGGGGCGATTACTTTTCACGGAATAACCGGGGTGATTATTGTTCAAGTGAACAGTAATGGGGGAGATTACTGCTCACTAAAAAGTAATCACGACGATTACTCACGTGAACAATAATCAGAACAGTAAAAAATATTTGGTTATTTTTTTCAAAGTAGATCTAGGGATCTAAATCTAGAGTTTGGGGAAAGGAAGAAATTCGTTGGAGATTGGGACCAAAGCTCTAATACCAAACGGATATAATATGGGTAGGATCCAATCAACTTCGAATCAAATGAATTGAGAACTAGAGTTTAGCAAGAAAAATGAAAAGAAGAATTAGGGCTTAGAGATAGAACCAATAGATTTGGACTTCGCACCTCTTGCGCAGGTTTCACACCCCTTACGCTACGGGCTTCATGCCCTAGTCTCAAGAACTCAAAAGCTCTGAAATTTTAAACTGAAAAATTTTCATTTAATCATTATCTACAATAAAAAAGTAGTGAGGCCTATTATAGGCTCTACAAAAACACAGTTCTCGGATATAACCGATGTGATACGAAAAAACACTTTAAAAGCAACAACTAGATTCAAAAATAAACTATGGCATAAAAGGATAACTAGCACTGCCGTGATGTTCCTCATCAAGCACAAGATTATATTTTGATGATATGTTAATGGCATCATATACGGTAAATTATGGAAATCTAGTTACAGGAAGACCTTAAGGTATATATACGTGTAGGTATGAGATTATGAATTGAAGCAATATTAAGTAACAAAACCAATCATCAAAATCTCCCTGAACAGTGCAAAAGCTTGAAACTATGCTGGTTAATAATAAAAATTTAAATATGCAAAGACTAATTTTTTTCTTCTTTTTGAAGTAATAAAGTAGGGAGAGGAACCCTACTCAATATAATTATATAAATATATGATAGAAGGTTTCAGTACAAAGAGAGGCAGCTTAAAGGGTGGTCTTTAGTACTTAGTCTCCATGCACCATTTGTAGTAAAACCTTCCCTCATCTAGGGATCCACGATGATGAGGAGCGAACTTTGTCGTCACTCACCGCACATCATGGATATCTAGAGAGGCCAAAGCCGCCAACTACTAGTGAATAGATATAAGTACTACAAGCCCAAGTCAAAGTAGTTGCATTACTGACATACAAAACAACTCCCAAAATAAGAGTATAAGTTACACCTTCTCTCAAAGGCAGAGAGTATCAAAATACAGCAGGTGTTTTTTTTCTTCTTCTTGTTGCAGCTATCTGCTCTCAAACTGAGTCAGGTCTGCAACTGTTCGAGCTCATCACTTGTTGAGGTTGAATACCTATACCTCCATGATCATAACCCGGAACGGAAGTGTTAAATGTGTGGAGAATTCATGTGCACGAGTATGGTCATAGAGAATACTAGGCACAGTATGCAATTTCCAAAAGAACATCATGTCATCTACCTCTTTGTCTAGAACTCATGATTGTACAAGCTCAAAGCTGCATGACCAACAAGGCGAGTTTCTTGACTGCCAACATACCTTTAAGGTTTTACATCAGGGTTTTCTTTTACCGTTTGTTGCCTTGAATTTGGCACCAACACAGATCATTGACTACGTTAGGTAGGCACTATGTTGATAGTCGGTTATGACACTCCGTGAATGCATGAAGAGGTTGGGACTAAAGAATCGTTTGGTTACTTAATTTAAGTCCAAACTAATTTGGAACTAATGGGTTGAATATCTAATTTATGATTACTTGTAATTAAAATGCTTGATTCTATCAAATTCCATTTTTGTAGTTTGGTTGCACAAACCTTGAATACCAATATCGCTTTCTAAGTCATGTAATTATATGCAACCACTTTGTGCTTGAAATTTGAAACATTTTGCAATTGAATTCCAATTCGATAGAAAATCATAAATTGTTACACTACAGTATTGAAAATATACATATACAACAAAGTAAAACAATGGATTTCCCTCAAATCATTATTTAGAATTTGGAAATACTGGTTTTGTATTGGAGGTCATAATGGTTAAAGATATTCCCCATAAGTGACTCTATCTTTAAGCAAATGTTATGGATCATGAAGATAATGATGGATAACAATGCTTTTGGTAATATGCAAATGATGGGAAATATAACTATAGAAAATCAGAAATCTTACAGCAAGGTGGTAACAGTAACAAAGTAAAACTATAACTAGACCACCTAAATTCAAACGGATAGATAAACATATAAACAGTGCATTTTCTGCTCAAGCAGGAGTAAGTGGTATAAGAAAAGAAAATTGAAACAACTAATAAAAATTTTCCATCAAGTGTACAAAAAAAGTGTCACAACAATGGTTAAGCAACATTCAAACGAAGAACTACATATATAGAGGGAATAAGAGGTACCTTTGCAGCAGAGAGAACAGGGCTGGGATCAACTCCCGCACTCTGAAGGGCCTCTTTCGCTTGTTTTGATGCATCCGAAACCACCGGTGAAGCAATCTTCAGTGCCTCATCACCTGCACTACGGAGCAGGGGCACAGCCACATCAACAGCCGGCTTCAGCGCATCAGTCACCACCTTAATTACTTGCTGGGAGGAGCCCAGAGCCTTTGAACCGGCATCCCCTACCTGGTCTATTGTATCTTCCACCTTGAAAACAACATATTCTTAAATTCAGTGAGCAAATGGGTGTTTTATAAATTGGATTATCGTACACTTAATAAATTATATCATGCTGGATGAATGCAAGGATAAAATTTAGTATGAGCTCTAAGATAAATTAGTAAAAGAACAAATTCATTTGTTCAAAACTGGAAAAAGAGGAAACGAGTTGAGGAGAGTTATGAGGTTTGCTAACTTGGAAGAAATCCCGAAAGTCCCCAAAGTGAGTCTTTTTTTATGCTTTCGCATGTTTGTTTTGGTTCCGTGTGTTGTGCGCAGCGGCGGGGAACACAACAACCACTCTTGAGGAATCCGCCTACCTAGCGGAGACTCGATGCAACTGGAGAAACAACCAACACAACAGGAACATCAACCAATAGAGAAAAGCAATCAACACACAAATTTAACGAGGTTCGGCAACGTGCCTGCGTCCTCGGACAAGGGAGAGAGATTTTATTGATTCAACAATCAATACAACTAATACAAGAGGAGAACTTGAGGGAATTCTTGGGAATTCTTTTTGGGATACAATACATGAGGGCTCTAGCCTCTCTTTTATAGCCATAGGTCCCTGGATTTAAGGAAACTCAGATTAGATTTGATTCCATCCAGAAAAGGAATCCGAATCCTAAAAGGAAAGTCCAAACGCGCCTGTCGGTCGCCCGGCCGGTCGACCGACCCATGCCACGGTCGACCGTACCGGTCGACCGGGCCCAACCTAGAGTAGCCCTGCTTTCAGTCGGTCGACCGGGCGGTCGACCGCTTCCTTCCTGTGCACGTTCGTGCACGCCGGTCGACGAGCGGTCGGTCGACCTCCTCGTCCATCGTCCGTCGACGGCGGTCGACCGGGAGCACAATCTGGCCTGCTAAATGCGTTATTTCTTACTCTTTGATTTCTGATCTCTGTGCTAACTTCCTCTACTCCTCTATCTCTTCTCCCACAATCTCCACCTCGGTGAAGATTTTTCAAATCTGAGCCGATCTTCAATGAACTCCAGTCTATCACCTGGCGAAATCGACACACGATCTCGGCGAAATCGACACACGATCTCGGCTTGCGCGCTCCGGACGAAATCGACACACGATCTCGGTGAAATTGACACACGATCTCGGCTTGGAATCTGTAGCTCAGCTATCAACTGGGATGCACCACACATGCCTTCCCTACACTTCACCTTAGGAGAACTTCCATACATGCTGATCACCGAACGTGTCTCCAACTCAGCAACTACATGACCTCACGAAGAACTCATCATGAGCCAACACTGACTCTCCAACTGACTAGCTCTATCTAGTCTACATGTCTTCAGCTCACGGTCCAACAAAGTCTGAGTAGAGCACACCGAACACTATCATCGGCTTCAACAACTGGATGCACACCCCTCCTATGCAAGCTCAACCATCTTCTCACCAGAAGATCAACCTGTTCATCGAGATCATATCTCACCTCTACGTGAAGTCCAACTAGTCACAACATTTCACCTTTACATGAAGTCTCTCCACCTCTACGTGAAGTTCCAATCGGCCACAACTCGAGAACTCAAACAGCTTCATACGGATTGCATCACCAAATTTGACTGCGCCATTACGGCTGCCTACGTAGCTTGCCCAAAGGATCAAGCCAACCGCAGTTATTCAAATGAGCTCTATCAAGTTCAAACACTTGTACCTGAATCTTCAGCAGCGAACCTATCTGGTTGAGTCATATGAACCTCCTCACGACCATCATGAAGAACAACGGCCTTCAACTTGAGCTTGTCGCGATTACAAGCTTGAGATTCATGCTTCTTTACTCATGAGTGTGGTTTTACCTTGATTCCAATGGCTGCAAACAACTCGACATTCTGATCAATGTCTTCAACATGTTCAGTATCAACCCTGGCTACATGATCTCCACCCGGTGTCACATCGGTGAAGACTTCTCTGATGCCGAACCAACTAGAGATGGTGGAGTAGCATCAACCTTCACCCGCTGCGATACTTCCTTGATCTCCGTCCTCTCCACCTGCTGAGAGATGATAGACTTCAACACTGAAGTCTCATCAAATGTGACATGCCTACTTAACACGATCCTACTTAACACGATCTTCTTATTTTCAGGGTCCCACAATCTGTAGCCTTTCATATTCCTTTTGACACTCAAAAATACAAACCTCTTTGCTTGCGGATTCACCTTGCCATCCTTGGCACTGAAGTAGGTCGGACTTCTAAATTCTCTCAGCAAACCATGATCTTGAGCAGCTTTTCGAGACTAAATTTCCAATGGAGCTTTACCTCCTATCGCAGTCGATCCATTTATGAGATGACTAGCATACACAATCGCCTCAGCCCAAAATGATTTGTCTAATCTTGCATTAGACAACAACCACCGAACCTTCTCCAGTAAGGAATGGTTTACTTCCCTAGCCAACCCATTTATACCTTTTGTGAAGTGAGTAGCAATACCGGTGTTCTGGCTAAATCGTAGGAATTGTTTCATGTCTCTTCCAACATTACCAATCTGTAGCTCCTTGATCTTCCTACCAATCTGCTTCTCCATTCTTACTCTCCACTTCACCAACATATCTAGGGCTTCACACTTTTGTCTCATGGGATATATCCAACAATGCCTAAATAAACTATCAACAGAAGAGACAAAGTACATGTGACCTCCAAGCGATGCAGTCTTAGCAGGTCCCCAAACGCTTACGTGAACACAATCAAGAAGACCTTCTGAGCGGTGAGTACTGGTGCTGATTTTACCTTCTTCTTGTACAGAACGCTGTGTTCACCTTCTAAGTTGCAGGTAGCAGCACCTTCTAATGATTCCTTCTTTAGAAGAGCTCGCAAAGACTTTTTACCTCCATGTCCGAACGTTCACCTGCCAGACCTTCGTGCAACCATCATCTGAAGAACTAGAAATCTCCACCTGACCTGTAGCCCTACTACCCTTCAAGTAGTAGAGATTGTCCCGGTGGACGCCCTTCATCACCACCATCGAGCCTTTGATCATCTTGAGAACACCATCTCGTATAGATATCACAAGACCCAATGCTTCCAAAACGCCAACAGAGATAAGATTCCTTTTGAGTTGAGGTACATACCTCACCTCTTTCAATTCTCATACTATCCCATCATCCATCTTGATACGGACTATACCAATCCCTTCTATATTACACGGATGATCATCACCCATGACCGTGTAACATCCATCTAGTTTCTCAAAACTAGAAAACCAGGCCCTGTTCGGGCACACATGATAGGTAGCTCCAATATCTAAGATCCACTCAGCATTATCTGAGTTACAAACAGTAGGAGTAGTAACAGAGAGAGAATACCGATGAGTCTTCATTCGATCCATCCGCCTGTGCGAGATTCGCCTCGGTGTTTGACTCAACCTTCTTACCTTTGGCCTTTGGGCATTCAGCTTTTCAGTGCCCTAGTTCCTTGCATAAGACATCGATTCTTCTTCAAATTTCTGAAGCCTGATTTGGACTTCGATCTTCCCCGATCATCTCTTTCCTTCATATTGGAACTTCTGCCTCTTACCTCCAATGTCTCTACTGTTGTGCTTCCTGAAGAAAATACCCTGTCCTGTCTCCTTACTTTATAACTCACAAGAGCAGCCGACGCCTCACTGTAGTTAAGGGATTTCCTTTCATTGAGAAATGTAAGAGTAAAGGTCTCGTACTCTTCTTTAGGAAGAGAATTCAAAAGTATTACCGCCTTATCCTCTTCACTAGTCTCCACATCCACATTAACTAGATCAGCAAGAAGCTTCGTATAGCGGTTCAAGTGTTCATTGACAGAGCATCCTCTTTGCATCTGAAACTCATAGAGCTTACTCTTCAACTGTAATCGCGACTGTATGCTTTTCGTCAGATACTTCTTCTCCAGGATCTCCCACAGCTGCCTCGCAGATGTCTCGTGCAACACCTGATACTTGATGTCTTGTGTCAGACAAGACCTCATCAAGCCACACGCCGAACGGTTCATCTTGTCCCAATCTTATTCCGTCGTTAATGTGCGCTTCTTCTCTAACCGTAAAGTGTCTTCGAGGTTTGATGCCGTCAGCGCATCCATAACCTCACACCTCCACATACCAAAGCTGTTCGTGGCCGTTAAACTTCACCACATCAATCCTTGGATGTGGATTCATGGATCTCACAGATGTACTTTCTCCAGCCATCTTTTCAACTGATTCCTTAAAGCAATGTGAAAACAAATGTAGTTAGATAAAACAAACTAGATAAAGACAGGATCTTTACCTCCACGCGAAACCCTCGAAGAGTTTCCGAAGCAATCTACTCCCCAAATTGATTCCTCGAGCAATCTACACGCTGTTTTTGAGATCGACATACGATCCCACAAACAGCACCAACGCTGATCCGAGATCGACACACGATCTCCGCCAATTTGCAAAAGATGTCCTTGAATCAACAGATGATCCCACGACGAACCTGAGATGCTCTGATACCACTTGTTATGCACAGCGATGGGGAACACAACAACCACTCTTGAGGAATCCGCCCACCTGGCGGAGACTCGATGCAGCCGGAGAAACAACCAACACAACAGGAACAATAACCAATAGAGAAAAGCAATCAACACACAAATTTAACGAGGTAACATGCCTACGTCCTTGGGGTAAGGGAGAGAGATTTTATTGATTCAACAATCAATACAACTAATACAAGAGGGAACTTGAGGGAATTCTTTTTGGGATACAATACATGAGGGCTCGAGTCTCTCTTTTATAGCCACAGAGTCCCTGGATTTAAGAAAACCCAGATTGAATTTGATTCCATTCAGAAAAGGAATCTGAATTCTAAAAGGAAAGTCCAAACGCGCCGGCCGGTCGACCGACTCATCCACGGTCGACCGTACTGGTTGACCGGGCCCAACCGAGAGCAGCCCTACTTTCAGTCGTCGACTGGGCGGTCGACCGCTTCCTTCCTGTGCACGTTCGTGCACGCCGGTCGACCGGCCTCCTCCACCGGTCGACCGGGAGCACAATCTGACCTGCTCAATGCGCCGTTCTCGCTCCTTGATTTCTGATCTCTGTGCTAAGTTCCTCTACTCCTCTATCTCCTCTTTCCCACACGGTGATGTTATATGAATCCTATGTGGCTAGTACCACCATGTAGAAGCATTTTGGCACTTTATATCCGGAAAGAAAAAGAGTTTTAGGATGCATACAAAGTGGAGAAGAGAATTTTTTTCTATATTTTTTAAATTTTCAATGAGAATCCTAAAATATAATATTTGATTGTTTTTTTCATCTGAAAGAGCTTTCTCACGCGACAAATTAAACTTAAAAGTGTTCACTTAAGTGCCCCAAAACCTTTGACATACTTTGAAATTTAAAGAAGAGGCTTCAGGGGCTTCAAGCTCTTCCTTGCAAACAAACAACCCCGTGATTCTTCACATAGTTCTATGTTGCAATAAATCGGACCCTATAACAATACAGACCAGCGGACACATGACATGGGCTAAATATTCTCAATTAAAAGCTTAAGCTGATGTGTAAAGATCTAACCTTATATTTATGTCTTCTATTCTTTTACTCATTTTTTAAAACACTGTACTATTATTAATCACACATGACAAGTAAACTGGAACCAAGCCTTATAGGGAAAACCTCAGAATTTTTTTTTAAATGGTATTTAAAATGATCAATGAAATTGCATTAAGATGGCTAATATGAGACCAGGAATATAATAGACAGAAAATCTAATCATAGGTAATTAAGGAGGCACTACCCATTAACTGGGTATAAAATAGAAAACCCACAATTGTTTAACAGCAAGAAGATGATTTGGTTTGGATACTAGTACCTTAGTTAGAAAGGAGACCATATCTTCCTTGGAGAAGGCAATGGCCTTGGCTTCACAAAATGCATTGGGAGTGGAGAAGAGAGTAAGGAGAGAGATGGCAGCTGGAGCAGCTGAGGAGAGCAAAGGATGTTTTTGATGATGATTTTGAGGAGGAGGAGGAGGAGGCTTGGCTGAGACTGGAATTGTTGGATTGATATTGGGGAGGGGGTCTGCCTCTGATAGCTGCTGTGGCTCTCAAGGCCATTGCCATCCCCTTCCCTTGTTCCTTGCTCTCCCCTTCCCTTGTCTCTATTTTCTGCTTGGCTCACTGAATGCTTGTGGGTGATGAGAGAATATAAATGTCATTAATTTCTCGGATAAAGGAATCAATATATTTGTGTGATGGAGAGGATCCTGAGAAACTCAGAATGGGGATTTCCAATGGGAGGATGTGATTTAATGCAATTGTACGATCAGTGATGGGGACCGCAGTGAGTTTGTGTCTCGGGCTTACAGGGGCCCACTTCACATTTTGGCAGTTTCCTGTAATGTTGATGCTCTGGGAGTGGTGTTATTATTGTGGTATTGTATTCTATACGTGGACACAACTTAGGGACTGACAGGTGGGGTCCAAGAGTCTGTGTGGTGGGGATTCCGGGTGCCCGGGGTCGTATGGACCTCCGGATGTGTGGGTGTAGAGTACCGAAGTATGCAGTACAATGAAGCATATTCTGGACCTGTAGTCAGGTTAGGCCTGGTCATGGTTTAGGTTAGGCCGGAATCTGTCTAGCCCAACTAGAAAACTTGGGCCCCTGGGTAATTTTTAGGCCCAAATATGAGTTGGAGCAAAAAAAGAGGGCCCAATATTTAGTACGTCTCTAATGTAAGGAATTTTTTTTTTTCCCGTGAGGGGTTGGGATACTTATGTTACCTTCCAACATTATATGAGTGTCTCCAAGTAGAGTCGAACGTGAAACCTCCTCACTAAGTGGGGGAGGGGTGATGCCACTGTGCCAAAAGCGCTCCGCTTCTACGTAAAGAAACTAATAAATAATAATGATGGTCAGCGTCCAACATCCTCCTCTTTCTCCTATTTCTTTTCTTCTTTTTTTTTTTGAGGTGTGTAATTAAGGCTGTATCCTGAAAAACATTTTTTTTCTCTTTTATTTTTCTTTTTTTCTTTTTTCAAACGAAGATCAAAGCCCCCGATCCTGAAACACCAATAACCTAATAACTTTTTGTTCGGAGGCGATTGGATGCATAAGGTATTACGCGGACGGCACCATCAATGTTCACTTCTATGACCGCTTATTTGAACAGCCCAAGCTGCAAATGAGATTGGATTGCAATGGAAGCGCATTTAGTTGACACTATCGTTCTCTTCAAACATTGTACGGAGACCATTAAGCAAATTAAGCTTGACTAGTTATCTGTAAAAGTCATAGAGGTTGGTTAATTGTGATTCATATGTGTACAAGAGATATTCTGACACAACATCCGTCCCTCATTTATTTTCCGATGAGAGAATACATATGATCTAATACCAAGAGAGGATGAAAGATTTCCAACAAGGAAAATGCCTATGGTTTAAATTTCTTGTTTACTTTTTTGTTCTTTTCTGGTGCTAGTTATTTTTTGGAAATTTGTACATGCAGCGGTACTGATTCATAGCAAACAAAAACACCAGCACAGGAATATATTAAAAATCTCTAGAACAAGTCTCTCTCCATTGGTGTTCTAAAGACTTCAGCCTCCTCCGCTTCATCTGAAGCTCCTCTAATTGCGGTCGTCTAATCCCCACCTCCCCTGGATCCCGATCCCACAAGCCCGATCCCTCTTTCGAAATCCTAACCCTAATCCGATCCCACTCCTTCGCACCCCGAAAACCCTCGCCCCGAACCGCCCACCCCCACCCCTCACCTCGAGCCGCCCACCCCCACCCTCACTCCTAACCCTAGTCTCTTGACGCCTCCTCCTCCATCCTTCGCCCCATCCTTTCGTCCACTCGGAGTTGCGCCCATGCCGCAGTATACCACAATCCCAAACCCTAGCCCCAGTATGAACTTCAGCCAAGACCCTGGCCCTGGTATCCAACCACCTGGGTCTCGGCCTCGGTCTCGTACATGATTCCGGGCGTGGCATCTGGGGCCGGATAGGCCACGGTTTCGGCGCTTCGATGAGATATCAGCCCCCGAATGCTCCTCCAATGGTTTGCGGGCAGGTACCCAATGGATACATGGCGCTTCCTCCTGGAGTTCCTCCGCCCGGTGGGTTCCCTTCTTTATTTGTGATAAAAATTTAATTTTTTGAATGTTTTTGTTTGCTTAGTGGTCGCGGTTAATCCGTTAGCTTATCTGGGTCGTGATTAATTGATGATAACTATTGAATTATCAAACAATTGGGCATGTTTTTGAAGCGTCATAAGGTTATCTGTGAAATATCTGTTTTATTCGTGGAATTTGTGGGCGGGCACGGGTGAGAGAGAGAGAGAGAAAGGTTGGAAGAAGGGAAAAAAAGAAGGAAAAAAATAGAATAGACAAGGGATGTATCTGATATCGATGACAGAATATTTTCTCGTACAGCATTGTCATGGTGAGAAAAAGGTCGGGCAGGCTTCCTCTTGCGATTCTTGGAAGACCTCGTATGCTTAAATTCTCTCGACACAGTGTCTTCAGCATGTTTTTTTTTTTTTTTTTCAAGTCACAATATTTGAGTGGGATTTCATATGTGCAAAAAAGGAAAAGAAAACATTTGATAGTTTATCCTAGCTATATGCGGCATCTGAAGAGATTTTTTGTATGAAAGATTAAAGTTTATTAACTTAATGTCCTTTATAGATAATTTCCTTGACAGTGGATCATGTATTGCATCTAAGTGCCTGTTGCAATAATGTCCAAAGGTACAATGTTTGCTTTTGATTACATTTTGTATTTGAATGCTTAAAATTTCCTTTTTAATTGTCTTATGCCTGTTTGTTATCATGTATTTCTTTGTTAAAAACCTTTATACATAACAAATATCTTTAGTCTTGTTATCACTAAATAGTCTACCCCCATGGTGTGAGCTGCTCATCAAGTCTCACTAATGCTGAATTTCACCCTTTAGTGCCTGGGATTATTTCTCAAGATTATGTTCAAAGAAATTTAATAAGGTAAGCACAACTTCACATATCTCTGCATCGTACATATCATACTTTTTTCCATTCCCTCTGGTTATCTGTTCAGCTGCGCTATTTGCCAAACCTGTGCTGCCCATCTCTTTATGCTTTTGTTGCTTGGTAACATCAATGGTCTTCTTGTCATATTTCTTTTCATCTGTAAATTGATGTACAATGCTGGAGAGATTAACTGTTGATTGTTGTTAGCTTTGTGGACATATTCTGACAAGCTTGCATAGTTGTTTTCTGCATTTCCGCAGGAACCCCCCGTTATCCAGGACCGTACTTGACTATGGTCCGCCCTGTTTTTCCTCCTCGTCCCCTGACTCCAATGGGCGTGATTCCGCAAATTCCTCGACCTCCTATTCCTGGAGTTCGTGGTATTCCTCCTGTGGTTACTTCCGTTGTCAGGCCCGTTGTTCCTGCTGTTGCAGCAACAGAAAAGCCACAAACCACAGTATATATTGGCAAGATTGCTCCCACAGTCAACAATGATTTCCTGCTGTCTCTTCTTCGGGTAATTTTCTCTGTCACCAGTAAACTTTTAACTGTTTATAATAGGTAGGTATGTATTTGAAGAAATGTTTACTTATTGATATTTTACATACTTTTTTCTTTATGTGCTTTAAGTCTGGTATGTTTCATACATAATTTATCCTAATCTTTCTCTCTCTGAAGCTTTGTGGACCAGTGAAGAGTTGAAAACGCGCTCAAAATCCCACAGATGGATCTCCTAAAGGTTTTGGATTTTGTGAATTTGAAGCTGTTGAAGGTATTCTTCGTGCTTTGCGGTTGCTAACTAAATTGAACATTGATGGACAAGAGCTAGTGGTAAGTTATTTATTTTCTCCTAGTTTAGATATAATAATATCTATGCCATAGCGGAATGCTCTATTTATGCATATAGAGGGGAGGCTGATCATCTTGGTGTTTAATCATTTTTTGTGAAAAGAAAGAGCCTTATCTTGAATCGCGGCCGGATTATAAAGTTATCTTGAACCAAGGCATTAGTATAAGTTTAATTGTCTATAGGAGAATTACAAGTATTTAGATTTTTGATCTAACTTACCAGATTGCCCTACACTCCCCCCCAACCCAAAAAAAAAAAAAACGACAAATGCCACTTTACATGAAAAACTCATGGATGTACACCATTGACATGACATCCTTTTGTACAGATGCCTTTCAAGTTCTTAGTTGCAGGTCAAAAGTTACCGTTATAGTTACTATCCGAATTCAGTTCTGTAATATGTTAGCAGTGTTCTAAATGGCGGCCACAGCAGCTACATCGGCCGGGAAAATTTATCGGGGATGGGGATATATCGGGGACATATCGGGGATATTTTCAAAAATCGGATGTCAAAATCGGACTGTAAATATACATCTTCTTGTCTTAAATTGCATCTCAATAAGACAATATATGCATAAATTATATAAAGCTACATAACACATCATACTTATATGTTTAAGATATACTTAACTCGATAACTTGCATTAAACTTATAAATGCATAATCACTATCCAAATGTAGAATCTTCACAAATGCCATATTGTCACATCGCTCGAATTACCCAAATATCTAACCTAGAAATTGAGTGTGAACGCTATATCGGGTCCAAAATCACCGAAATTGCGGCCGATATATCGGGTCCATGCCGATTTATCGGCGATTTTGGGTGAAAATCGCTATATCGGTTTGGATGTGCCAAATCATTGCGGCTAGGTGCCGTAAACGCAATATCGGCGCAATATCGGGATTATATCGGGGATATTTAGAACACTGTATGTTAGCATCAGGTTTCTGTGAATGGACTTTTAATTTCTAGTGAGCCTATTGTGGGATTCATGGCTGAAATCTTCAAATATGAATTAGTTTCATGGCTATAATAATCTTCAGTAATGGGTACTTTTCTATCACAAATAGCCCCCTTCCCCCCCACCCCCCAACCACCCAAAAAAAAAAAAAAAAATCCCCACACACACAAACCTCCCACCCCAACGAAGTTCTCGTTTGGGTGGTAAGACCTATACTTGCCAAACCATATGCCTCATTTGGCAATTCTTCTTCCATGGTTGGTTCTGTTACGAGAGAGAACACATCAATTGTGGTTAGCTGTTGGTCAATATTTTGCCTATCTATGTGCCTAGAAAACAATAGTTCTTAGGTTGTATTCTGCTTTTTGGTGATGTGGAATGCCTCATATTTTTGTTAATGAAAACCGTTAAGAGTCTTGTGCATATACAAAAGTCAATAAAAGATCTGTGTGCATTCTTCTATTTTTTAACCTCATTTTATTTCAATCCTGTTTGTATTCTGACCACGGTATTCCTGCTACACATCTGAAGTTGCATTCGCAATATTTGAAATTTACATTTGAGCTGTAATTCATATGTTCTGTACGTTAGCTATTTTCTTAGTCTGAATGCATCTTGAATGTCTGTGAATGCTTGATAATATTTCTCTGATGTTTGATGTACTTGTATGTCTTGTGTGGTCACTGGTCTTAAACTAACAGAAACAATGCATCACTTTTCATGCAAAATGCATGATTGCTTATGATGTGAAACGTGAACGCGTGTATACCAGAAATCAGTGATAGAACCCATTTTGCTATGTTTCACCAACTATACGATATTGAGTAGGAAAATAATTAAAATTATAACGCAGGATAATGAGTTTAAACAAAAGTGCTTATGCAGTGTTACCGATTTAGATCAGAAATAAGGTGATGCACAACTAGTTATGATGGCAGAATCTTGTAAAATCAATGTAAAAAAGCTAACAATTACAGAGCTATCAGAATTTCACAATCTCACTATTGTGGCAGCAAATTAAATCGATAAAATAACAGAGACAATATCAATTCACAAATAAATAAGACCGTGTTAAAGAAAATTACCTATTGAGAACCACAAAGATCACAGTGACCTGTGGAGGATGCCAATACAAAACTCTCGTCGTCACGATTGTAACACCACGAAAATCATTCGAATCGGAGTTCGGATGTGGAAGTTATGGCCGAAAATTCAATTGATGCTTTAATTGTGGTGATGGCATAGCGGTGATGGCTGGTGGCGCGCATGAGATGAGATCGAGAGAGAAGAGGAGTTAGCGTCATAATCTCTGACTGGTGTGGAGAAGAGAGAGAAGAAGAAAAAGAGAGAGAGATGGCGGCTGGGGTAAGAAAGCAGGAGGGAGAAAAGTAGGGTTAGCGTTTAATTTGGGAAAATTAGTAATTCAATTCTAAACAACTTTGAGAAAAAATCACTTACAAATTCTTATCAAAATTCTTCATTGCTTATTGTTGATACAAGAGGGCCTTATATAGGCTTTTACAAGATTTGAATCCAACTAAAACTCAAACTTCTAATCAAAATAGAATTACAATTCAAATTTTAGAAACTAAAAAAATCAAAATAAAGAAATTAAAGAAAAAATAAGAGAAAATTTTTCAAAACTACTATTTTAACTCGAACTTGAACTTCTTGGATTCATCTCTTCGGCTCTTTCATTTTGATTGTAGGTCCGCATCATTCTCCTCGGGTGGGAGAAGACTCGACCTTGTCGAGGTAGATGGATTGGGTCTCCCATGCTGAACTAGATCAAACCGCTACAAATCACCTTGATCTAACCAAGAATCAATAGTTGATGCTTTTTTTTCCAACAGATCAAATACATGTGAGTCTCACCAGATTTGGTGGTGATAGTCTCATCCTTTAAAATTTTATCAACTCTCTCTGCTGTTATGGATGAGTATTTGGGAGTGCACTAAGTGAGGGGCTCTCAAAAAATGACTTAGGGGAAGGCTTATCAATCCATGGGCTACAATCAAAATTCTTATAATATATTAGATCATTAGTATTGAAAGTACAACTAATTTCATAATCTCTAGGAAGATCTATAACATAAGTATGCGATTCAGCTTATTCAAGATCTTGAAGGGTTCAATACTGTGGGCATGCAATATTTTAACAGTTTTCGAAGGAAACTATTTCGGATAAATTCGAATCATCACATAATCGCCTACATAAAAGTTTTAAATATTTTTTACTACTAGTTTGCAATGTAGACTTCACATTATTCTATTTATTTTCATTGCTGATCTCTTTGTGTTGTTTGTACTCGTGTTTGTGTGATGCAAATGCAGATGCTAATTCGAATGCTTTATAATGGGATGGTATCTGCAGTAAGGGATGAAGTAGTTTGCGAACATGATATGCATGACTAATGGGAGAAAGGAAGGGAACAATAGTAATGAGAGGCGGATAAGGTGGAGTTGATAGTAAAACCAAAGTAGATGTTTGCTTGGGCTGTACAGTCTTGAGTCTCAAGGATAATAACTTAATCTGTGTACCCTCATGCTCAAATTGACACATGTTAGATCGATCGTAAATGGTTACATTTTTGTCGAACAACCATGGTCTACCTAGTATAACTTGATCCACCTTCATGGTGATCACCAAATATTGTCTTTGTAATGATTGAAATTGACTGGGATAAGACATCGTCGTTTGACCTCAAGTGCCGTGGAGTCAATCCATGATACGTTGAATTGGTAGAGGTGGGATACAATCTCTAATCTAAGATTTTCACACCCTGGACGATTTTGCATTAATACAACTTTCACTGTCCACAATCACCTTACAACTCTTGTCTTTAATCTTGGTGAATGTGTGAAAGGTTGCAGTTTTTCTCCAATCGTCTTTTCTGCTGGTTGAGAGGAACACACTTGACATGCAAATGGGTAACGGTATTGGCCTAATACAGTTGAGATCAACATCATCACTTGATAACTCTTCATCAATTTCAACACCTTTTGGATGATATGTGTACTCCACAGAATCTGACTCAGTGGTTTCGATGGGTGTTCCATCTATTATGGTGATCTTGATGAGATTAGGATAACTAGCGGCTAAATGTTCATATCCTTGGCATTTGTAGCATTTGATTATGAAACTAATTCTGGGAAAGTCAGGTCTTTTTATTTTGTTGCCCCGTTCAAGACTCTTGCCCTTGATGTTATTCCTATGTGGGGGTTTTGAGTGCTAGGCCTATTGAACTGTGAAGAGGATGAAGTTGTAAACGTACTTAATTTTTGAATAAAAACTCCTAGTGTTGTAGTTAGACTTAAGAGAACCTAGATCCTGAACTAACACACATTATTTTAAATATCAGCCGATATACTGGTATATCGGCCGAGATACCAGTATTTTATCTAAAACGATATGATAAGTGTAAAAATTTATCGGATATCGTTTTGAACCGATATTGGCTGATATATCACCACGTGGCCGATATATCGGCCGATATCCGAGAAGAAATATCTGATATATCGACCCTTATAGTTACTTATTTGGATAATAATTATTATTTTTGCTTGAGAGATTGTTTTATTTTATTCTATGTTCATTATGGTATTTCAATGATGTTTTTATATGATATTTGGATTATTACTTATTTCTTTTAATAATGTCTTATATGTATTTACTATCGATATATCAACCAGTATTTAGTATCATATCGTGATATATCACCCGGTATTTAGTATCCGGTACATAATTTTGCCGACCGGTATATCGCCAATATCCGATATTTAAAACACTACTAACGCGTAGGATGCCTTTAACTCGTGACGCCTCTACCTAAAAGTTCAGTTTGTAAGTCACCTCTAAGTCCAACTCTAAATCTAGAAATGATTTGAGCTTGTCCTTCAGTATGAAGGGTATTATATCTGATGAGGAACTCATCGAATTTTACCACGTACTCCTCTGCCGATTTGTTGCCTTGAGTGTATTAATGCCACTCATCCATGAGACGAGCACTAAATGATGGCGGCACATAATTTCCTCTAAGCTTATCTTTCATTCTATGCCATGTATTAATCGGTTCTTGATCACAGGCTGCACACATGATCTCTAAGTTGGTCCAGTACTGACTAGTTTAGCTGGTCAGTTTCATCACCAAGGTTCTAAATATCGGATATCGGGATCATATCAGATGGGGTTTTTTCATATCAGATATCAGATAACGGGGGAGATATGGGGATACGCGCGCATATCGGGCGTTTATATCAGACACTATGTATAATGAAATATTGATAATTAAAAGTTGGTTTAGAGTCATAGATATTATCTACCTAATAAAAATGATGTAATATGCTTGCAAAGACAGTAAAACAAAACATTTTTACGCAGTCGTGCAATAAATAAGTTATTTCATATCGGGCGATATATTGGGCGATTTATTGGCCAATATCGGGCTATTTATCGGCCAATATTTCAATATTGGCCCTTTTTTGTTGCAAACGATATGGCGAACGATTTCTCCATATCGTATCGGCAGCAGGTAAAAGAGGAGATATTGGACGATATCTCGACCGACTCAGCCGATATTAACAAATTTAATTTTCTTAGGCTCAGTGAGATTGTATCATGTGAAGTACTTATCAAGTTGTATCCAATTTAGGAAAAGTTGAGGGTCTAAGTGTCCATCGAAGGTAGGTACATCCAACTTAATGCTTCTAAGGTATTGCTCATCATGATTATGTGCATTGCGTTGGGTGTTTCGCTCGGCAATTGGTTGCAATGGAGTTTCCTCGGTCTTGGGTGGTTTACGGACATCCTCTAACTTGACTAGTCTCTCCTCAGTTCAGTTTGAGGTTTGAGTCAATACGTCAAACTTATCTTGTATGTCAGTGAGTACAGTTGCAAATTGTTGGGGATCCATAGGGGTTGTGTATGATTCATTAGTCTCTCCTAGCAAGTATGGGTTACCACTATGGTGGGCATGCATAATGAGATCCTAAGTAAAAATGAGAATATGCAATTCTAAACTAGATGATTTTTTTGGGTTTTGGATTTTTGAATTTTTTGTTTGGTTTTAAAAAAGTTTGTTTTCTAAAATTGTCGAGTCAATTAAACCCCAATTTTACTAGTCGAATTGGTCAGGTCGGCGTAACTCAGGTGGGAAATTTTTTGTACTTGGCGTTCCTTAATTATAGAACCATATTGAGTATCCTTCTTTCGTTGTACACCAATTGGACAGAATTTAAGGGAAATGCTTACCTTTCTAATTTTTATTTTGTTTTTTTGGTAAAAATTTAAACTAAATGCGATAAAGCAAATAAATTTAAACTAATTATGTAAATTCTACCTAACCGTGCTCTGATACCAAGTTGATGTGAAACGGAGACGCATGTGTATCAGCAATCAATTATAGAACAAAACTCAGCTTCATTTCACTGATTATACGATCTTGGGTAGGAAAATAATCAAAATTATAATGCAGAATGATAGGTTTAACAAGTGCTAATGCAGCAGTACCAATTTAGATCAGAAATAAGGTGATGCACTACTAGTTATGATGGCAAAAGCTGTAAATCAACGTAAAAGTGTTAGCAACTATAAGACTATCAGAATCTCACAATCTCACTATTTGTGATAGCAGATTAAATCGATAAAATAGTATGGGTAGATATCAACTCACAATAAATAGATCGTGTTAAAAAATTATCTACTGAGAACAAGTTCTCAGTGACCTGTGGAGGATGTCAATGCAAACTCTCGGCCACGATCACAAACGCCACGAAAATCATTCGAATCGGAGTTCGGATGTGGAAGTTATGACCGAAAACCCATTGATGCTTTAACTGTGGTGATAGCGGGTGGCGCGCGTGAGATGAGATCGAGAGAGAAGAGGATGGCCGGTGGTGCGCATGAGATGAGATGGAAGTAGAAGAGCCGCGTCGGATTCTTGATTGGCGTGGAGAAGAGAGAAGACGAAAGAAAAAGAGAGATTATGGTTTGAGGTAAGAAAGCAGGAGGGAGAAAAGGGTAGGTTAGGGTTTAATTAGGAAAAATTAGGAATTCAATCATAAACAACTTTGAGAGATAAAATCACTCATAAATTCTTATCAAAATTCTCATTGCTTATTATTGATACAAGATTGCCTTATATAGCTTATATAAGATTTGAATCCAACTAAAACTCAAACTCCTAATCAAAATAGAATTACAATTCAAATTTTAGAAACTAAAAAACCAAAATAAAGAACTGAAAAACAAAAATAAAGAAAGAGAAAATATCCAAAACTCTACTGCTTCTTCAACTCAAACTCGGACTTCTTGGATTCGTCTTTTTGGCTCTTTCATCTTGACTGGACGTCTCCATCAGCTTAACTCCACACTCAAATAGTGCCAGTGGTATATAGCCTATTGTTAATGTTTCTTGTGCATTGCATAATGTTGTCATGCTCCTTTATTGGTTGTTTTTCTATGTTTTACTGATAATTGATATTTATATATTATCTACTAAATTGCATACATGAGTTCAGTCTGAATCATCCTGATGGCTAATGCATGATTATGTTCTTTGCTGTTTGATTTACTTCTGTGTCTTGTTGGTCTTCTCACAAATGTAGGATCACTCGGGCTAGCTAGTGCATGACTTTTCATGCTATGCATAATTGCTTACTCTTCTAATTCATCATGATTATAGTCTTAATGCTTCTTTTGCACCACATCTGTTGTCATTTTTCTATATTTAATTGATAATTGACATTTTGGACAGCTAAACATCAATCAAACGACCAGGGAATATCTTGAACGTTACGTTGAAAAGAAAACTGAGAGAGAGAGGCTCAATGAAACTGAAAGTCAAACTGTTGAGAAAGAGAATGAAGGTGCACCAGGCATCGAAAAACAAGAGCCTGAAAAGCCACTGTTGAGGAACAAAAAAGGATCCAGATGATTCCAGGGATGAGGAGGATCAAGAGAACCAAAAGTTTGGCATTGTTACAGACGAAGATCGTGAGGCCGATAAAGATGCTTTAGAGAAGATTGCAAGTATGATGGAGGAGAGATTAAAGACAAGACCCACCCACCCCCACACCCCCCCCCCCCCCCCCCCCCCCCCCCCCCCCCCCCGCAATGTTCATACTCCTGTTGATGCTTCTGCTAAGTCAAATTCTGAGGTCCCTTCTAAATCAAGGGATGTGGATTCAGATGTCGATATCTTGAGAAGTGGCAAGTGTAGTTCTTTTGGAAGTTCTATCATGCAAGTAAACTTCAATGTTGTTGGGTTTTTGTTTATTTATCTTCTTCTCTTTTCTTTTTCTTTCTTATGGCAGACATAGCTGAAGATAAAAACTATGATGAGATCATGAGTGAAACCAAGCCAGTCACTGAACATGACAAGCCTGAAAAAAGCTCCCTGATAGAGGCAGGAGGCATGATAGGAGTAGCGAGAAAGAGACAGGGAACGCAATTTGAAACGGGAAAAAGAGCGGGAATTAGAGAGATATGAGTGCGAACAAGAGCGAGAGAGATTTAGGAGGGAGAAGGAAAGGATTTGAAAAATCAGAGATGCTGAGCGTGTATATAACAATAGACTCAAAGATTGGGAGCGAGAGAGAGGGAGAAAGCACACCAGCGTCTTAAAGAGAGAGAGGGAGAAAGAAAGGCAACAAGAACGCCAGAGAGAGATCTCAAAAGATGAATATGGATGTGATGATGATGAAGAGGATACAAGGAAAAGGAGACGGAGGAGTAGTATGCTTGAGGAGAAGAGGAGAAAGAGACAGCAGGAGGAGGAGGACGACTTGGCTGACAGATTAAAAGAAGAGGAAGAAATTGCTGAGGCAAAGAAGAGGGCTATTGAAGAGGAAAAGCGGATAGCGGAGACAAAGTCTCTTTTTAATCCGGTAGCTGTGAGTGAAACTGCTGCTGCAATGCAAGTAGATGGCATGGTTATTGAAGGCAAGGAAGCGGGTATAGTCCAGCAGACTTCTGATGGCATTTCTGGTGGTGGTAATGATATGGTAAGTCCTTTAGATTGTAATCTTCAAAATTTCTCTGCCTTGCTGATTTTCTTACATAAACTGGAAGTTTATTATTCTGCAGGTGTTGTAAATTACAGAAACAGCATTGATGGTATATCAACAACGGCATCAGCCACAATGCCGGGTATTAAGCAGAGCAATGATGTTCCTGCTAGGAAGCTGGGTTTTGGCCTAGTAGGTTCAGGAAAAAGAACAACTGTGCCATCAGTTTTCCATGAGGACGACGATGAAAATATTGAAGAGAAGAAAATGAGACCCTTGGTGCCTATAGATTAATCCACCGAGGAATTACAAGCTGTTCAAACTACTGTTTCCTCCACACGAGCAAATCTGATGGCTGCTGCTGAATTGCAAAGCGTATCTCGGTGTTAATTCTAAAGAAGAGAAGCCTGAAATTGAAAGGGATAGAAATGGGCGGCCTAATGACAGAGGGAGTCACAGAGAGCGAGATCGAAATGATGATGAGAATACCCGTTATAGGAATGAAAGCAAGGATAAGATTCGTGATAGGAGTTATGAGAGGGAAAGAGGTTGGGAAGATAAGCTAAAATCAGAAAACAAGAAACTACTGGATGCAAAGCAGTTAATCGACATGATTCCAAGGACTAAGGAAGAGCTCTTTGCCTATGAAATTAACTGGGTTGTTTATGATAAGGTGACACAGATTTCTTGCATCAACAGAATTATTTTGATGATACTTCTACAAATTGCATATGCTAATAAACCAACTTAATTGCTTCAATTTTCTTTCTTTTCTTTCTTTCTTTAGTATTATTTTGGTTGAACATATGTGTGGAAGCACCCGATGCGTCCACTGTATAACACTTAAAATGAAGTTCGCTTGGAAGACAAAATTCTTGAGAGAATAAGAGCAGTTGAATCTGCCCTATGAGGAAGTTGGGTGTATGATAGTTGGAAAACCTTAGCTACGAGAATGTTTTCATTCTTATGCTTGTATGAATAGTTATACTTGTATATATATATATATATATATATATATATATATATATATATAGAATGAACCATGTTTTTATTTGTATCCATAGAGCTAATTATGTTTTTTATTGCTTTGATTTCTGCAGCATGAATTGCATGAGAAAATGAGACCATGGATCTCTAAGAAGATTACTGAGTTTCTCGGAGAGGAGAAGGAAACACTTGTCGATTATATTGTATCCGGTACCAAAGATCATGTTCGAGCATCGAAAATGCTCGAGTTGTTGCAATCCATCTTGGATGATGAGGCGGAAATGTTTGTTTTGAAGATGTGGAGGATGCTGATATTTGAAATTAAGAGAGTTGAGACAGGACTCTCTGTCAAATCAAGGGCCTGAGAATCAGGTTGGCTTTCTCTCTTTGTGGTAGTTATATTTCCTTGTATTGCTGCTACATTGCAGAAAGTAGGCTTAAAGTAGCAACCATAATCATCATTCACCATTTTTCTCATGTATGTGGTACGAGCCATTCTGTAGGAAGTTAAATACCAGCATTCATGCATAAGTGCCATGGAAGTATGGAACAAATCACCACCCCATTCTTTGGGAAGCCTTGTCTAGAGTCGGAAATTGCAAGCTCTTGGTGAAAGGCAGGAGTATATTGTGAGCGGATAAGTCATTCTTATAGGTATGATGTTAAACACAAGAATCATTTGCCAGAATATCTGAACTTTCTTGTTTTAGTCTGTCATAACAATTTGTTAGTTCTGAATAATTCTGTACATTGTAGAATATATTGAAATGGCTGATAATGTATTATCATGATATATCTGAAATCGCCTACCGTTTTTTTACCACTTCCCAGGGAACAGGTGCCAATGAAAATTGACATTCCATTTCTGTTTGTTCTCATTCATGTGTTTAACTGTATTATTACCATGGTGTCTGTTGTATATTTTGCGGAAAATGAAAATCATTATCACTGTCACTGATTAGATAAGAGTGTCATTGGTGTGGGGCGAACCAGATCTGAGGTAAGTGGGCACTGCAGATTCCTGATATTTATTTCCCCTACAATCATGTTTTTATGTCATACAAGTGTTAAACTAAATGATGCCAAGAAAAGAAGCATTTGAGTAAAACAATAAAAATTGATAGTAGTCATAGTCATGTCTAAAAAAATCAAATAATTGAAAGAAATTTTATTATTAAAATATAAGCTTATACAATTACAACAGTTGCAAGTTTATAAGCTGTAGTTACAAAATTGTTTTGAAAGTTTGAAAAGAAAAATTGATGCTAGAGTTTAGATTTTCTTTTCTTTTTAATTGTGTAGATAACAAATGTTATTGGAACTAGAAAACTAGGAGTTCTCAATTCTAGATTGTAATCAATAAATTATAAGAGAGAAAGTTGATAGCTGTGGTACCATCATTTTTTCTCCAACAAATATAAAATTGTTTTGATGAAGATAATAGCATGAATAGATGGAAAAGAAATAGCAAATAAATGAAAAAAATGAACATATGTTTATTTTGTGGATGACGATGCTCTCCCATTCTATGATGCACGGGTACCTTAGTTTGTGCCCTGTACCTGTACCGGTACGGGTTGGACACGGTGTCACACATGTTCAGTTGTTCCGACCCTCAAAAAGCATGTATACTGGTAGGAACTGCAATCAGGTCCACTATCGAGCCTATTTAAAGCTTTGCTAATGGGTTTTTGATGTGATAACCCGCCACAACTAAACTGAATAAAAACCCTAACCCAAGCTAAACTCCCACAATTTCTTTCTTCTTCCCCTTTTTTGGAGAACATCGGTCTCGTGGATGAAGGTCCTCGTCGACAACTCGCGGGTCTTGTCGACGAAGCTCCAACATCATCAACTTCTAATCTTCCCCAGTTCCTCTCTTCTGCCCCTTTCTTCCAAACACATCTCAGTTGACGAGGAAGTATCCGATCTTGACAGGGCTCCTGCGGCAGCGAAGAAGCTTCGACATTGACGGAGAGGCTCCAACATTGATGACGAATCTCATCTTTCTTCATCTTTCTTCCAATTAAGTCTCTGTCAGCGAGGAAGAAGCTGATCTTGACAGGACTCAAGTGTTTGACAACGAAGTTCTAACATCTTTCTTCCCCTTTCTTTCTTTGCATTCTTGGCTGTAAGTGTTTTTTTATAGTATAATTCATGTTTCCTTTATTTTCTTGCTTTCGATTCAGTTTTTTCATCTTGCTTAACTCTATAAATGTTAGTTTTTAAATTTAAATGATTTAGGGCTAGTAAACTTAGTGACTGTTAATTTTTTTTTTCAACTTTTTTTCCTGCTCTTTTAACATTCAGCTTAATTATTGTTTACTTGTTTGCTGGTCAGTGGATATCTTTGGGCTTAATTGTTGTTAGATAATATAGTCTAATTGCTAGATAATTGTTAGATGTCCCTTTTATATTTTATATAATTATATAATATATAATATAACACAGTGTTCAAAAAAACGCGTTATGTAACGCGTTATAACGCGTTACGATAACTAACGCGAGGTACCCGTTACGAAACAGAAGAAAAAACGCAAAATCACCTAACCTGCGTTTTTTACACAGTAACGTATGTTACGTTACGTTAATTACGTAACGCACAGTAACGTACGTTACTGTGCAATCACGAAATTATAAAGGCGCGCGAGCTCGTTCTGGGATTTTAGGGCACGATCGATCCCAACCCAAAAAAAAAAAAGGAGAAGAGGGAAGTCGCCGTCGCCTGCCGCCGTCGCCGATCCCTGCCGCCGTCGATTCTCTGTCACCGTCGCCGATTAACTGCTGCCGGAGGAATTGCGCCTTGAAGAAAGAAGAAGAAAGAAGAAGAAAGAAGAAGACTTACCTGCTCGTGACCGCCGGCGGTGAGTCCTCGATCTCTCTCTAGCCCTCCGATCTCTCTCTCTCTCTCTCTCACATGATCTCTCAGTCCCGATCTCTCTCTCTCAGGGGAGATAAAAAAAAGGAGAGAGGGAAGTCGCCGTCGCCTGCCGCCGTCGCCGATCCCTGCCGCCGTCGATTCTCTGTCACCGTCGCCGATTAACTGCTGCCGGAGGAATTGCGCCTTGAAGAAAGAAGAAGAAAGAAGAAGACTTACCTGCTCGTGACCGCCGGCGGTGAGTCCTCGATCTCTCTCTAGCCCTCCGATCTCTCTCTCTCTCTCTCTCACCTGATCTCTCAGTCCCGATCTCTCTCTCTCTCAGCTCTCCCCCCTCCCGATCATCTCTCTCTCTCTCTCTCAGCTCTCCCCCTCCCCATCTCTCCCTGTCTCTCTCTCTGCTCTCTGGTTCTCTCTCCCCCAGCTCTCTCCCTCCCGATCTCTCTCTCTCTCTGCACTCTCTCCCTCCCGCTCTCTCTCTCTCTCTGTGCCCTCTCCCCCTCTGATCTCTCTCTGCTCACGCAGAGAGAGATCAGAGGGGGAGAGGGCACAGAGAGAGAGGAGAGCGGGAGGGAGAGAGTGCAGAGAGAGAGAGATCGGGAGGGAGAGAGCTGGGGGAGAGAGAACCAGAGAGCAGAGAGAGAGACAGGGAGAGATGGGGAGGGGGACAGCTCGCAGGGGAGAGAGAGAGAGCTCGCTGGCAGGGGAGAGATTGAGATCGCCGGCAGGGAGAGATTGAGATCGCCGGCAGGGGAGAGAGAGATCGCAGCTCACAGTCTCAATTCATGCTTTAATTGGCATGCTTTAAAATTCATCATCATATCATGCTTTAAAGTTTAAATTTCAATGCAGCATGCTTGTTATAATTTTTTTGCTAAATTGGCATGCTTAATTAGTTGTTAATTGCTATAATTCATTTCAATTATCATGTTTGTTAGTTAATTACTTAATTGTTATAATTCTTTTTATTTGTTATATATTTGTTTTGATTTTTTTTTAGATTTTTTAAAATTATTTTTTATTATTAAAATTTCTAAATATACTATATATAATTTATTTTTTATTAAATAATATTAAATCACGTAACCTACGTTATGCGTTACGTTAAGCTATCTTAAAATAACAAAAGAAAAACGTTATGTTTACGTTATCGTTATTTTAACATTGATATAACACATATAGTTGTGTCCCCATGTCCTACATTTTATAAATTTGTTGTGTTCCCATGTCTGTGCTTCTCCTCTCTTCCCTTTTTGGTTTAGAGCAAACGTGCTCCCTATTGAATTTCTTGTGAATTAGAAAGTGGCCATTCTTTTGTTATACCAGAAGTGGAAGGATATAGAAGTTTGTTATGAACTTCTGAATATAATCTGTCAACTGTGGTGCAAGTCCAATATGCTGGAACTTGCCATGTAAATACAGAGATTTATGTGCTCTTGATCTGAATCTTCTACAGGATCAATATTTAGGTATATTGTTAAGGTATTGGTTAGTATCACTATATTTCCTAAGTCAATTTTAGTAATTGTTATTATTCGGTTGGGATCTAAATAGCCAATGGTTTTATAACTACTGATGGATAGTTATCATTTACAATGGTGATAGTGGAATTTTCATAGTGGATCTCGATGAAGTATGGGAAATTAACGGTTGCTATTTAAAAGGGAAGGTGTTGCTAATTTGACTAGAGATCCGGCAATCTGGAAGACTAGGGTGAGCACATAGTGTAGTGTAACTTCTAAAAACACCCCTCGAACAAAAATATGTAAAGACATTTCTTAATGTGAGGTAGGGCAAGTGCCTACCTTGTCACCATAGTTAGTTGGCGTAGGCGCATATTTTTGAGAACTAATAAATGGTTGGGCACCTGAACTATCTTACGCAGTTTGAGTTTAGTGAAATGAGTCTATACTCTATTTTCTTTCTTCATGCTTATTTTACACTGAATATATGCTAATACACAAGTGGACCCATGGGTTGGTGGACACTGGACCATGTATGATATCTTGGGCTTCTCACTTTGGCTCTAAAATGTCTGACGTGGCTATTGAAAGAGAAAAAGTGGGTCCAATATTTATAAACTAATAAAATGTTGTTGCCACATCAGTTTTTTTTTTTTTGACAGTTTTATTTTTCTCCTGCATGCAAGCAGGTACTCTTTACTAGCTTGTTGTTGAGTTAGTACTTTCATACTTGCAAAAATAATCACTTTCCACTTTCAGCCCCACTCCCGGATTGCCAAACACCCTTTAGTACAAGACTATCAGTTCCTATCATCAGGTTGAACCGATCAGCAAAGGCATCTGCTGTGTCATATTCTTGCTTTAGCTGTGTTATAACTGCAGTTAAGGTGGCTGTTATTACTTGAGAGAATCCAGGTTAACAGTAAATAGGATCTGATTCATTTCTTTCTTGGTTGTGCATGTTTCCCTGTGAGGTTGTGAGCTTCTTACATATTATTCTTTCTATTCCACCAGACCCCGGTGGATATACCTGTTCCCCTTGCCTCGATGTTGTTTATGGTACAAAGAAAAGACAATTTTTGGACGGTAAATGGGTGATAAAGGCTTATTGGCACACAATAAGCCTATTTGAATTTGGCCTATTTGAATTTGTAGATGAAAAGAGGACGTGGAAGAATATGGTTGATCCAAGAGCTGATCCCAGGGTTTTAGAATTTAAGAACCACATCACAAAACCCAATACCAAAACCTTACTGAGAGAATTTTGAGTCCACTTTTTAGTTTTGTCTTAAATCTCTCTTGCTAATTGTTGCCGAGCTTTTGAAGATTTCTTTTCTTAGCCAAGGTATAACAGGACTGCTTCGTTTGATTATAATTTTCTGAGTTTATTATGGTTGCAGTTTGAAATCACAATAGTAAATGGCTGAGCTAAGTCAGTCTTGATTTTATGGTTTTTATTACTTGCAATGCTTGTTATTTGAGCATCATTTTTCATATTTTTCATGGTAGTACTCTCAAAGGATGATGCATCATATTTTTAGGGGATACGTCTTTTCTCTTTTAATCTTGTGCGGGTAGTTTTTTTACATTTTGAAAGTATTGAATTGTCACCCTCCTTATGGTTCATGGTGAACTCAGATGGTTAAATCCTTAGGTGCCTCCAGATGTGCTCTCTTTCTTAGGTCCAAAGCTAAACCTGTTCCCTATGCAAAACATTGTCTGCTTTTCTGCCTTATCCTTTTTCTTGCTCTCTTTTTTTAGGAGTTACAATGCTATGGCATGATGCCATCTTTTGGAGGAAAGATGTGTTTTTATCAGTTCCCTGTTAGACTATTCATCTTTGGCAGAACCTAGTTATGTGCGGCTGTCTTTCTATTTAGCCTTTCCATTTAGCATTGTCCTTTTGTGTATTACACTATAGTACTTTGATATTTATTTAGGTGTACTTTTGGAGGTTGTAATCTCATCATGATACAGCAAGAGCTTGCACAGAAGACATCTTCCCTTTGGTGCTCTGGTGATGGAGCCATGATACATAAGTGGTTCTCTTCAAAGGAACAAATTATTTTTCCAAATTTAGTTTCTTAATGTACTTGTTTCATACCAACACCAATGATTGTTTTTAATGATGAAATACCCTCATTTGTTTATTTTTTATATATGCTCTCGACTAATAGTGGTTATTCTTTATTATGTGGCATCCATTATATGACAGGATGAAAGCTGTTGTTTTATACATTTGCTGTTTCAATTGTCATGATTGCTGTTTTTACTGTTGATTTTGTTGTCTCTTTGATCAAGTATGTATTGTAGTTTAATGAACATTCCATCGCTCTCTGGTTACATTTTCATTCAGTCCATCCTTTGAAGTAATTGCTAGGACACTTTATATTGTCAAATGGCTGATGAATGCAGCTATTTTCTGAAATCCCAAGTTATTGTTTTGTCAAAAACTGTTGCTTTCTGTTTTAGTGCTGACTGGTTCTGCTGCACAAGATATGGGTTTGCAGACTATGTAAAATCTTGCTTTTTAGCGAAAATTATGTTTTGGTGTCTAGGGTTACCTCAAATTTGTTTTCTTTGATGGGGAAGAAAGTTTGTTTGTGGGTCTATTTTTGTGGTTACTAATGTGTGATGCTTTGTGCTGCTCATGGATCTGGGCATCGTGAAATCACTATTTTTTTTTTTTTTTTTTTAATATCTTTTCATTTCTTGATCTGGTGGTGGTTTTTCAGTTGTACATGCGATTGTTGGTCCATGCATGCTACTTCCCTTTTGAATGCATCATCTTTTCTATGAGAGTTATTCTTGCAGGTGTTTGGGAATTATAATTCTGTGTGCTACTATTTATTGCTTTGAATGCAAACCTACATGGATGAGTTTATGGAATCTCGATTCTGGAATCGTCATGCTCATGTATGATTGTTAGAATTGTCTGCATTTCCTTGTTGTGGACTTTTAACCAACTTCCAACATGCTACTTTTTATGGTTTTCCAGAGCCAGATGATTTTCGTAGGGCTAACATGTAGAAAACTGTGATGAACTTTTCTGTTTTGTTTTAAAAATTTAATGAACTTTCAAAAATGTATAAAACTACTATGATCTTTTCCCTTATTTTACAAGAAACTATTATATGTCAAGACGGCATGTTAATGGTCACGTGCAAGTTAATGGTCACGTGCATATCATGTGACTATTTTATCACCATGATAGTCTTATTTCTGAAATAAAATAAGTTAATGGGTGGTGGGGATCAATTTTAACCATGGGCATTTTCAATTTCATTGTGAACGGTGCGGGGTAGTTTTTTTGGAAATGATAGTTTTATGCATTTTAGCTTTTTCGTAGGTATTAAAAAAACTCTCATGTCTCTTGTGTTTGATCCTCACTTCTACTAATTTGGGGTCTGCTGATTTCAGAGCTGGAATGAGTTTCTTTGATTTGAGTATGAAGTTGCCAAGGTTACCCCCTGATGTTGGAGGAATGAATCCAGTTAATTTTTTACCCCTTTGTGCCTCGTTGAACTCTCTTGTACCTTTTCTTATGCCTTCACTGGGGTATGGAATCGGCTGGACTGTTTTGAAGTTTTGACTTGATGCTTATGTTCAGGTAAATTGATAATAGTAAATTCAATATGATTGTATTTTATATTTTTTTTGGTACAGTTGATGATGACACAATTAATTTCTTATTGGATTTTATAATAATCAGCTATTTGTGGAATTGGACTCAGGGCTTGGAATTTTGTCCTTGTGTTTATGATCAGTTGGTAAATTGATAATAATAAATTCAATATGATCGTATTTTTTTTTTTTGGTACAGTTGATGGCACGATCAATTTCTTGTTGGATTTTATAATAATCAGCTATTTGTGGAATTGGCCAAACGGCTTGGAGTTTTGCCGTAGCGTTTATGTAAATTGATAATAGTAAATTCAATATGATTGTACTTTGTTTTGGGGACAATTGATGATGGTACGATCAATTTCTTGTTGGATTTTATAATAATCTGTATTTGTGGAATTGGCCTAACAGTTTGGAGTTTTACTCTGGTGCTTATGTTCAGTTTGTAAATTGATAATAATAAATTCAATGTGATTTATATATATATATATATATATATATATATATATATATATATATATATATATATATATTTGGATACAATTGATGATGGCACGATCAATTTCTTGTTGGATTTTATAATAATTAACTATTTGTGGAATTGGCCTAACAGCTTGGAGTTTTGCTCTGGTACTTATGTTCAGTTGGTAAATTGAATAATAAATTCAATATGATTGTTTTCTTTTTTTTTTTGTGGGTACAATTGATGATGGCACGATCAATTTCTTGTTGGATTTTATAATAATCAGCTATTTGTGGAATTGACCTCACAGTTTGGAGTTTTGCCCTGGTGCTTATCTAAATTGATAATAATAATTCAATATGATTGTATTTTTTTTGGTACAATTGATGATGGCACGATCAATTTCTTGTTGGATTTTATAATAATCAGCTATTTGTGGAATTGACCTCACAGCTTGGAGTTTTGCCTTGGTGCATATGTTATAATAATAAATTAAATATGATTGTATTTTTTTTTTTTTTGGTACAATTGATGATGGCACGATCAATTCTTGTTGGATTTTATATATCAACTATTTGTGGAATTGGCTTAACAACTTGGAGTTTTGCTCTGGTGCTTATGTTCAGTTGGTAAATTGATAATAATAAATTCAATATGATTGTATTTTTTTGGGTACAATTGATGATGGCACGATCATTTCTTGTTGGATTTTATAATAATCAGCTATTTGTGGAATTGGCCTCACAGTTTGAAGTTTTGCCCTGGTGCTTATGTAAATTGATAATAATAAATTCAATAAGATTGTATTTTTTTTGGGTACAATTGATGATGGCACGATCAATTTCTTGTTGGATTCTATAATAATCAGCTTTTTTTTTTTTTTGTACAATTGATGATGGCACGATCAATTTCTTGTTGGATTTTATAATAATCAGCTATTTGTGGAATTGGCCTAACAGCTTGGAGTTTTACCCTGGTGCTTATGTTCAGCTGGTAAATTGATAATAATAAATTCAATATTGATTGTATTTTTTTTGGTACAATTGATAATGGCACAATCAATTTCTTGTTGGATTTTATAATAATCAGCTATTTGTGGAATTGGCCTCACAGCTTGGAGTTTTGCCTTGGTGGTTATGTTCAGTGGTAAATTGATAATAATAAATTAAATGTGATTGTATTTTTTTTTTTTTTTGGGTACAATTGATGATGGCACGATCAATTTCTTGTTAGATTTTATAATAATCAACTATTTGTGGAATTGGCTTAATAGCTTGGAGTTTGCTCTGGTGCTTGCTTATGTTCAGTTGGTAAATTGATAATAATAAATTCAATATGATTGTATTTTTTTTTGGGTACAATTGATGATGGCATGATCAATTTCTTGTTGGATTTTATAATAATCAGCTATTTGTGAAATTGGCCTCACAGTTTAGAGTTTTGCCCTGATGCTTATGTAAATTGATAATAATAAATTCAATATGATTGTATTTTTTGGTACAATTGATGATGGCACGATCAATTTCTTGTTGGATTCTATAATAATCAGCTTTTTTTTTGGTACAATTGATGATGGCACGATCAATTTCTTGTTAGATTTTATAATAATCAGCTATTTGTGGAATTGGCCTAACAGCTTGGTGTTTTGCCCTGGTGCTTATGTTTAGCTGGTAAATTGATAATAATAAATTCAATATGATTGTATTTTTTTTGGTACAATTGATGATGCCACGATTAATTTCTTATTGGATTTTATAATAATCAGCTATTTGTGGAATTGGCCTCACAGCTTTGAGTTTTGCCTTGGTGCTTATGTTCAGTCGGTAAATTGATAATAATAAATTAAATGTGATTGTATTTTTTTTGGGGTACAATTGATGATGACACGATCAATTTCTTGTTGGATTTTATAATAATCAACTATTTGTGGAATTGGCTTAACAGCTTGGAGTTTTGCTTTGGTGCTTATGTTTAGTTGGTAATTGATAATAATAAATTCAATATGATTGTATTTTTTTTTTGGGTACAATTGATGATGGCACGATCAATTTCTTGTTGGATTTTATAATAATCAGTTATTTGTAGAATTGGCCTCACAGTTTGGAGTTTTGCCCTGGTGCTTATGTAAATTGATAATAATAAATTCAATATGATTGTATTTTTTTTTGTACAATTGATGATGGCACGATCAATTTCTTGTTGGATTCTATAATAATCAGCTATTTTTTTGGTACAATTGATGATGGCATGATCAATTTCTTGTTGGATTTTATAATAATCAGCTATTTGTGGAATTGGCATAACAGCTTGGTGTTTTGCCCTGGTGCTTATGTTCAGCTCGTAAATTGATAATAATAAATTCAATATGATTGTATTTTTTTTGGTACAATTGATGATGCCACGATCAATTTCTTGTTGGATTTATAATAATCAGCTATTTGTGGAATTGGCCTCACATCTTGGAGTTTTACCTTGGTGCTTATGTTCAGTCGGTAAATTGATAATAATAAATTAAATGTGATTGTATTTTTTTTTTTTTTTGGGTACAATTGATGATGACACGATCAATTTCTTGTTGGATTTTATAATAATCAACTATTTGTGGAATTGGCTTAACAGTTTGGAGTTTTGCTCTGGTGCTTATGTTTAGTTGGTAAATTGATAATAATAAATTCAATATGATTGTTTTTTTTTTTTTTTTTTGAGTACAATTGATGATGGCACGTTCTATTTCTTGTTGGATTTATAATAATCAGTTATTTGTGGAATTGGCCTCACAGTTTGGAGGTTCTTATGTAAATTGATAATAATAAATTCAATATGATTGTATTTTTTTTTTGGTACAATTGATGATGGCACGATAATTTCTTGTTGGATTTTATAATAATCAGCTATTTTTTTTGGTACAATTGATGATGGCACGATCAATTTCTTGTTGGATTTTATAATAATCAGCTATTTGTGGAATTGCCCTAACAGCTTGGTATTTATTCCTGGTGCTTATGTTCAGCTGGTAAATTGATAATAATAAATTCAATATGATTGTATTTTTTTTGGTACAATTGATGATGGCACGATCAATTTCTTGTTGAATTTTATAATAATCAGCTATTTGTGGAATTGGCCTCACAGCTTGGAGTTTTGCCTTGGTGCGTATGTTCAGTCAGTAAATTGATAATAATAAATTAAATGTGATTGTATTTTTTTTTTTTTTTTTGAGTACAATTGATGATGACACGATCAATTTCTTGTTAGATTTTATAATAATCAACTATTTGTGGAATTGGCTTAACAGCTTGGAGTTTTGCTCTGGTGCTTATGTTTAGTTGGTAAATTGATAATAATAAATTCAATATGATTGTATTTTTTTTTTGTGTACAATTGATGATGGCACGATCAATTTCTTGTTGGATTTTATAATAATCAGTTATTTGTGGAATTGGCCTCACAGTTTGGAGTTTTGCCCTGGTGCTTATGTAAATTGATAATAATAAATTCAATATGATTGTATTTTTTTTGGTACAATTGATGATGGCACGGTCAATTTCTTGTTGGATTCTATAATAATCAGCTATTTTTTTTGGGTACAATTGATGATGAAACGATCAATTTCTTGTTGGATTTTATAATAATCAGCTATTTATGGAATTGGCCTAACAGCTTAGAGTTTTGCAATGGTGCTTAAGTTCAGCTAGTAAATTGATAATAATAAATTCAATATGATTGTATTTTTTTTTGGTACAATTGATGATGGCACGATCAATTTCTTGTTAGATTTTATAATAATCAGCTATTTGTAAAATTGGCCCCACAGCTTGAAGTTTTGCCTTGGTGCTTATGTTCATTTGGTAAATTGACGTACTGTGAGGCTGTGTTTTTATTGTTTTTTGGAGGGTGGGTGCTGATGATGGCGCGATCTTTTTCTAGTTGGATTTTATGATAATCAGTGACTGATTTACAAAAGAGACCAAAGCAAAGCTGTGACCCAAGCTTTCTTAACGAGGGAGGCTCAAAGAATACGAATAATGATGCAAATGGTTCAGTTTAATCAAGAGGAGAGAGTGCAACAAGCAAGAAGTCATTTAATTTAGTTCTTTTAATCTTGTAGTGTTATGTTGTATGGTTGCTAGAGTGGTGAGTGGGGTGTCATTGTGATTCATGTTGCTAAGGTGACAAAATTTAATTGTGGAGGTAACCCAGCTCATTCCTCTTCTTTTATAAGGCAGCTCTTTTTTTTTTTTTTGAATAGCGTTGAGTAAACTTTCTTGTAAGTGAACATGGAAATCCTCAAGTTCAATTTCTGTAGTGTCATTGGATCGGATTTGAGTTCGTTGGAAAATATGATCTCAAGTAGGACATCATGAGAAGTAATTCAAAAGTTCATTGGAAAAAAATGATCAAGATAGAATTTGTTGGTAAGTAGGACACTGAGAGAAATAATTCAAAATTTTATTGAAAAATATGATCTCGATAGAATTTGTTGATGAGTAGGAAACCATGAAAAGAAATTTAAAATGATGAAGCAAGAAAAAGTATACCATTGATTTCACGTTAATGACTAGAGACCTAATCCATTGTGTTCCTTAAGCAAGCCACCCAGCACTCTTTTCACTTTCACTTTCATTTCACATCTCCGCATGAAACAGCACAAGGCAAGTCTTCTCTCTGTCTTTGCCTTGCAAACTAAGCAAAGATTAGCATTCTTTCTCCTCACCTCTAAGGCTCTCTCTCCTCCCTTTGTTCCCTGGCAGCCTTCTTCACATTCCCACTTCGCTTCTTCCTTCATCCTCTCCCCTCCAAGTATGGAGAAAGTCCACACGGTCTCTCATATTTCCTAATTTCTCCGTGTCGGCCATCTTCTCTCTTTCAAGGGCTATCGTCACATCTCCTACATGGTAAGCAAAAATTCATTATTGAATTATAGGCCCAGAGTATCCATTGTATTTGTCTCACATTCTGCAAAATCTCTAGTGCATGACACTAGGAAAATCTCAATTGATTATTAATCTAGTACATGTACATCCAAATCAATCATAATCGTCCATTGTATTTGTCACCGTTCACATCTCAATTTCTCATCATTCCTTTAATTAATAATAAAAAGAACCAAACAAATCTCTCTGACTCCAGCTAACCACTGCACTGCCACCTCATCACCATCATCACCTGCCCCCTAGTTTAGGCAAGAAAGGAGTGACAGCTATGTTAAAAAAATTCAAGAGGAGGCTTTCCAGGGTACCAGCACTATAATAGCCAAAGCCCTAAGAAGAAGAGAACCCAGCCGCAGCAACATCCCTCTCCCTCTCCCCAAGATCAAGGAGATCAAGAGCCATTCTCTACTACTGTCCCTATCTCTCTTTCTCCTCCAAAAATGTCTTCACACCACCACCACCACCACCACCACCACCATCAAACTCCTTTCCTCTTCCCCACAAGTAGTGCCCAGTCCTCAGTCCTCCCAGACCCATCTCCATACTTCTCCCCTCACCTTCTCTCCTCCCCTCTCCCCACCAACTCCTTCTTCCAAAACTTGGTCCTCAAGAACGGCGACCAGCCTGAATACATCCACCCTTACCTCATCAAATCCACCCCCACCTCCCTCTCCCTCTCTTACCCATCTCGCTTCTCCACCCCTTCCTTCATCTACCAGACCTTCACCCCCGACCTCACCGTCTCAACCTTCACCCCTAATCCTGCTCCGCAGCACCATCTTATCTCCTCCTTCGACGACCTCAGCCTCACCCTCGACCTCCCCCCTCCCTCCGCTTCTTCCTCGTCCGCGGCAGCCCCTTCCTCACCTTCACCACCCTCGCCCCCGTCTCCACGCTCTCCATCTCCTCCGTCAACGCCTTCTTGACTCTCACGCCCAATTCCTCATACACCAAGCACGCGCTCACCCTCAACAACGGCCAGACCTTCCTCGTCTACTCCTCTTCCCCCTGCGCCTGTCCCAATCCGGAACTTCCACCCTGATCGCCTCCGGCGAGTTCTCCGGCGTCGTCAGGATCGCCTACCTCCCGAACCCCGGCTGCGAGGCCGTTCTCGACCGGTTCAGCTCGTGCTACCCGGTCTCCGGCGAGGCCGCGTTCGCGAGACCCTTCTGTTTGGAGTACAAGTGGGAGAAGAAGGGGTGGGGGGATTTGCTGCTTCTCGCCCATCCGTTGCATTTGAGGCTTATGTCGTCCGGTGCTGCGGTGTTGGAGGATTTCAAGTACAATAGTATTGATGGGGAGCTTGTTGGTGTTGTTGGGGATTCTTGGGTCTTGAACACCGATCCGATCTCGGTCACTTGGCATTCTGTGAGAGGTGTGAGGGAAGATGCTTATGACGAGATTGTCTCGGCTTTGGCTAAAGATGTTGAGAGCTTGAGCTCTTCGCCCATTACGACTGCCTCTTCGTATTTTTACGGGAAAGCGATCGCACGGGCTGCGAGATTTGCTCTCATTGCAGAGGAGGTTGGTTACACTGATGTGATTCCCGTGGTCAGGAAGTTCTTGACTGCTGCCATTACGCCGTGGCTGGATGGGAGCTTCAATGGGAATGGATTCCTTTACGATCCCAAGTGGGGTGGCATTGTGACGGAGCAAGGGTCGGTGGATTCTGGCGCTGATTTTGGGTTTGGGATCTTTAACGATCATCACTACCATTTGGGCTACTTCCTGTATGCGATTGCGGTTCTGTCAAAGTTTGATCCGGCGTGGGGGAGGAAGTATAGGCCACAGGCCTATTCCATGATGGCGGATTTCATGACCTTGTCTCGGAGGCAAGAGTCCAGTTACACTAGGTTGAGATGCTTTGATTTGTGGAAGCTGCACTCGTGGGCTGGAGGGCTGACGGAGTTTGCTGATGGGAGGAACCAGGAGAGCACGAGTGAGGCTGTGAATGCCTACTACTCGGCGGCTTTGATGGGGTTGAGCTATGGTGATACTCATCTTGTAGCCATTGGATCGACGCTTGCAGCGTTTGAGATTCAGGCAGCACAGACTTGGTGGCATGTGAGGGAGGGGGAGGGAATGTACGAAGATGATTTCAGTAGGGAGAATAGAGTGGTTGGCGTTCTTTGGAACAATAAGAGGGATAGCGGGCTTTGGTTTGCACCGGCTGAATGGAAGGAGTGCCGGCTGGGGATCCAGGTCCTGCCATTGCTTCCGATAACTGAGGTTTTGTTTCGGGATGTTGGGTTTGTGAAGGATTTGGTGAATTGGGCGATGCCAGCTCTATCGAGAGAAGGGGTGGGTGAAGGGTGGAAGGGTTTTGTGTATGCGATGGAAGGGGTGTACGATAAGGAGGCTGCATTGGAGAAAACGAGGAAACTGAATGGGTACGATGATGGGAACTCTCTCTCAAATTTGTTGTGGTGGATTCATAGCAGGGGAGAAGAGGAGGGAGGTCTTGAGTGGGTGAAAAGTTGCTGGTTCAGTAGCTATTGTCATTGAAGTATAGAGAGATTATGTTTTGGGTCCTAGTGTGGCTGCTGGGGTCATTCATGACTCGAAACATTCAGATAGGTGTGAAATGATTGAGCGGCGAGGGAATTAAGTTATAAGAGCATGAAAAACCTTCCAGTGAACCAAGCAAGAAAATAGCATATGTTGGTAACCCCGAACGTTCTTCTCATTTTCTTTTACTGTTTCAATATGCCAATAAAACAAAATGTCATACTGAACATACTAAGTTCAAAGGTTTCTTGATCTTCAATTCTGTATTTCATATATGACATATCTTTGTTTACATTGTGGTGGGAGGCTTTTTCTTACTTTCACTTGTATATATGAGATCATACATATGATTATATTGCTGTGAAGCGTGTTACTATGACTTACAATTGTAGCTAGTCTATGTGTATCGAATATGTGCTACCTTCTTAGCATTTTGCATAATTATTCCGGGGATATCTCATTTCTGAAAAGGTACCATTGATCTTTCATATTGTTTAGACCTCATGTCCTATGATGTATTGGGCCCTCCTATCCAGCAAACAGCAATGTAGAACTTGGTCTACCCATTATCTGAGAAGCATTCTTAGTCTAGCAAGAGCCCTCCTTAATTCAGTGATATGTTAGTATGTAAAAATAGCCTCACCACAACATGATGTTCAAGAGACATCTGTAAGCGGCATTAGTAACTGTCTGCATAGCCATAAAAAGTTAATCCAAGCCACCTAGGTTTGGTTTCACTCATCTTACTGCTTTCACCTTCGCTTGCTTTATGTTTGGCATTGTAGCAATGCCATCCTATCTTCAGTATTCTGACATATGAAGTCGCAGCTTACCACATAATTTCTAGTATCCTTTCTCTAGAATCCAATAACTTACGTTTGGGGCTAACTCTCTGTAAAGATCAAATTTATGCCAAACACCAGCTCTAGATACAGTCTACCGAACTAGAAGATTTGGTTTTGGTTCCTACCTTTGAAGGCTCTCTCTAAGGCAATGACTTGATAAGGACATTTAGTAAACAGTAAAAACAATTCAAAGATGGGTAAATTAAATTTCAGTTTGAGCTTTCATTTGCTATCCTTCCTAATGAACGATCAATACATACAAACATTTAATCAACTGTAAACCTATGTATTCAATTTTCACTCTGCACAAAGGATCATAAATTTAGTTGCTGCAAAGATTGATCCTCTCTGGAGCCCATCGTTGATGTCTCTAAATAGACACAAGTAACTCTTTGCCGAATGTCTCCCTGTATCTAGCTTGGTACTTCCAAACGGCTTTGCTTTTGAAATTTCCTTTCGAACAGGATTTATTGTCTCTCATCCAATGCTGGAAGCTCCAATATTTTATGCTTCTTCATAATATATTGTGTAGGAAAATCACTTGCATTGTGAGAGATGTTTTTCATTTTAAGTCACTTTTGTGTTTGTATTTCAATGAATTTGAACAGTAAATAAGTTAAGGACTACAATTGATGTACCTTCTTCAGCCTGAAAACAAAAGAGTGCATGCATCCCTAAAGCATTTGTAGATCCTTCCGATTGTCCTCAATAATTTTATTTTCTGTGTACTATAAAGACCTAGCCTCCTAGTAAAACTCAGAAGATAAATCCAAAAAGGCAAATTGTACTTCCAGCTTATGTTGAACTCCAGTAGAAACAACTGTGATTCTGTAAGTCAATTGCATCTTGCTCCTGTCAAGTCTCCATTATCTTGACTAAGGTGATTCTAGATGACTAGAATGCTTGATCGTTCACCTTCACAACCTATTCAAATCATAGTCGCTGCTGTTCATTTTCAGTTCTTTCTTTTCTTCCAATTGTGCAGTTCTGTTAACTACATTTTTTTTAAGTTTAAAATTTGAATTATCGATAATATCCCTGCTTTTATCGAAAATTAGTTCTCCTCTCAGTGACCATTGTAACTTTTCCTAATAATCTGGCCCTGGTTACATGATATTAGGTTAATTTGTTTCCTGTTGATCTTTGATGACCAACCTCATGTACCTCTCGATTTGTTTTTCTGTGACTGTTGCACCCATCCAGCGACCACATCTATTTGTTTCCTTTCACTTTAAGCCTGAGCTGATACAAGTTTCTTCCATGTACATAACTGTTTTCTTTGAGTCATTTGCATGCACAGTGTTGTTTACGCCATCTTCTAATGGCCGACTTAGATTTGTCTATTTCCTTCTTGCTCATGCAAGGGCTGAAAAGAATTTGCTAGCTAAGATTGAACCATAACCTTTTCTGTCTTGTTCATGCATTCATGATTGAATTATAAACGTGGTTGTGTGTTTGAGAGTTTTGAGTAAAATCTTGTGTGCCAACGGAATTGCTTTTACAATGACTTCTTCACTTGGTTTGTGTTTGTTTTGGAAAGTGCAAGCGGATCTTGGGATTGTTTTTGTAGTGTTTAAGATTGCATTCAGATGATTATATGTTTAATTAGAAGTTGTTATTGGTTTGTTTGATATTTGAGACATAAACTAAATTTCTTCGAAGGGAATATGTGCTTTTAGAAGTTGGTACAGGGAGTGCTAGAAAAAATTGCCGTGCTGGGGACTGCTTGACACTGCATTGTAGCTGGTAGTAATGTTTTTGAAAGTATATAATTTAAGAAAGTTTAAGGTAGGAATTGTATAAATTTTTATTCTCCCAAAAATTGCCGTGCTTTATATGTGAAAAATGTGATATTCTGGAGGCCCTGCTAAAGATTTAGAGGGTTCGATATTGCTTTGGAATTTGATGTATTTGTGATACTAAAAGTTTTGCAAGTTTGCCGTGATTAGCATATTGAGACAATTCCTAGCTTCTGGCCTTCTCGGCTCAATCCTGCGTTCTGTGTCGTTTTCAACTGTAAACTTAATACTTTTTCTGTATCTTCTCTTTGTATTGCACTCTCGGGTATTTATTTTGATTGAAATAAGAGAGATATAGGCTAAGACTTTTCCTGAAGGAAAAAAAGAACTTTAGTCTAATGCTAGTATTCTTGACGCATGTCAAGTCATTGTAAGAAAAGGAGGTGTTTGAAAGATTAATATCATAAAATAATTTGTCTTCTTTAGTAATCTTTTTGTTCTTTTAATATGTCAATCATTATTATGATGTGAGAAATTAATATATACTTGGAAATAAATGCCTTAAATATCACTAGCATTCAATTGTTATGTACATATTAGTAAAATTTTGTTCGCACTGGTTATTACTAATACACACACACATATCAGAAATATGTATATCAGCTGACAGCTGAGAGTCCCTCTCAGCCTGCGGTGACGTGGCACATTATGAGTCACATAATTCGACAATCTAAAATGACGTTCTGCTTTTAAAAATAATTGAAATTACTAAAAATCCTTATCGTTTGTCTTTTCTTGAAATGATGTATTAGTTTTATATTCTTTATTATTATTTTTCTCTCCTTTTATATATCTATCTCTATGTGTCTCTTCACGCTGTCAGATCTAGATTTTTGACTTGTAGAGAATGTCGTTCTAAAAAGAAGAGCGGGATCAGATATTAATTTTTAGTTGCAGACCTAGATCTCCAACAGCTATTTTGACAGGTTCATTTTCCCTCGAGATGTCAGCTTCAATACTTTCATCGTGATTCTTCTCTTCTTCTTCTTCTTTCAAATGAAAGCTTATCTGAAATTTTTCATCATCGGAAATATTGGCTATTCGATTTAAAATCTGAAAGACAAAATAAAATATACATAAATATATAACCAATCTATCAGAGACGCTACTGAAGTTGTAGGAAAAAAAATTATTTTAAAAGCTGTCCTTTTCATCAGGACTGTGACTTTGGTCGCATTCATAATAATAAATTGTCAGATAAAATTGAATTCTGTGATCATTGTCGCAGTATGAAATTTTATCTTTAAACTATTTGTTTTACAAGACAGCGACTAAAGTCGCAGTCCAATTAAAATTTATTAATAAAAAGACTGCGACCTTGGTCGCAAAAATGAAAAATAAGATAAAATACTGCGATCAAGGTCGCAGTATTATCAAACAAAACTTTTCAAAAAGACTGCTATTACACATAAGACTGCGACCAATGTCATAGTCTTCGGTCGCAATCTTCTAACCATCTTAATTACTTAACTTTGAGATCTTGTTCACTGCTTCAATTGACTATCTCTCTTGTTTCATAAGAATGCGACTATGGTCGCAGTATTCTATTTAGATTATTTAATAAAAAATATTATGACCAAGGGCGCATTGTTATCAAACAAAACATTCTCAAAGAGACTGCTGTTACGTAAGACTGCGACCGAAATCGCAATCTTCTAATCATCTTAATTAATTAACTTACGAGATTATTGTCATTGCTTCAATTGACTGCGACTCTTATTTCATAAGACTGCGACCATAGTTGTAGTATCCTATTTAACTTAGCAAGGTTGAAAAAATACTGCGACCCTAATCAAAAAAAAATAAAAAAAAGGCTACAACACTGCGACCAAAGGTCGCAATGTAAAATAAAAATAAATCTAAAAAGTAAAAATGATATTAAAAAATTTAAATCCAAAATTTTTCTTTTCAGAAACCGCGACTTCGATTGCAGTTTCAGAAAACAAAAAAATAAAATAAAATAAACTGTTTCAAGTCGCAGTAATAGATTTTTATTGTGATAAAACATCTTTCAAAAAAAACTTGAACATTAATGTGACCATGATTGCATTCTTTTAAAATAATTTATTTTTCTAAAATTTAATAATCAAGATCTGTAATTTTTTTGCTTGAAAAACTCAAAATTTTCAGATCTGTAATTTTTTTAGTGGAGGAACGTTGTAGCTGGTTAAAAGTGAAACTGAGGGTATTTTAGTCATTGGGCAACAAAAAGTGGTTGAGGATTTTCTTTTACCGCCTAAATTTTTGACTTCTCTGCGGATAATATGAAGCCATGTCATGCCGGCTGAAAAACTCTCTCAGCTGTCGGCTGAGGTACAGTATATATATATATATATATATATATATATATATATATATATATATATATATATATATATATATGGGATAGACTTGTGTCCTTCTAAAAGAATTCGAGCCTGGATCCTTCCCACTCAAATTCAACCCTCCGACATTCGAATACGAGATCCACTCTGTTGAAGTTGATCTATATTATTTCAAGTATCTATAAATCAAAAATTAAGTGTTTAGAATACTTTTTTTACATCTATCAAGTAGGAGAAAAACAGACGGCATAAATAGTAAGTTGGTTAGTTTAACGGTGTAGAACATTTGAAATCTAACAAAAAATGATTTGTAGGGGTTTTTAAATATTTAAATCATAATGAAATGGCCGGATCGAGAATTTGTATGTCTAAAGACGTAGATCTAACCAACTCATTACTTTCGGCCGTCCATTTTGCGTCGCTTGATGGATGAGTAAAAAATATTAAAACACTTGATTTTTAGTTTTTAGATCCTTGAAATAATATAGATCAACTTCAATGGAGTGGATCTTGTATTCGAATGTCGGAGGGTTGAATTTGAGTCGGAACGAACCGGGCTCATATTCTTTTGGAAGGTCACAAGCCTCTCTCTCTCTCTCTCTCTCTATATATATATGTATATATATAGGTATATGTGTATATATAGGTATATATGTATATGTGTGTGTGTGTGTATGAGTAATGATCCGATGAGAAAGTTCTCTTTGATGAGAAGGAAAGAAAGTGAAGTCAGAGTCCTCGGAATAGCATTTGAGTGGTTAAGATTAGTTTTTGGGTGGTTATAAATAAAACCCAAAAATTAAATTAGTGAACCAAAAAACTAACATAACCAACGTAAAATCTAATCTCAACCACCCAAAAGATGATCCAACAACTTTTGTGCTTCTTTCTAATTTTGTCACATAAGCCAACTTTCTCACTGGATCGCTACTATATATATGTGTGTGTGTGTGTGTGTGTGTGTATGTGTGTGTGTATTATACGTGTGTAGAGAGAGAGAGAGAGAGAGAGAGAGAGAGAGAGAGAGAGAGATCTTTATAGTGTGACACATGAGTTTTATTCCACGGTAGTTTGAACAACTCTGGATATCACCCTTATTCTTATAGAGAAGTATTAGGCTACTCTTCCTTCACTCATTTGACATTTTTTTAGTTATTCAGATCTTGTTAAAGAGATTTGTCAGCCATCTCGCGCCCATCTCTCCTAGGCATCTCTATACCTTAATAGGAATTCCATCCGAGCTAACAATTTTCCTTGACTTCATCCTCTTCAAGACTTCTTTAACTTCAAATTCACTAATTCTGCACATATAACTACACTTTATATCCTGACACTGAATGGTAAGTTCACCTGAATCTTGAGTAGAACTACCATTGAACAATTTATCAAAATACTCTTTCTGTTTCCCTTTGATTTTTTCATCTCGAATTAAAACCTTTTGATCCTCATCTTTGACACACCTCACAGTACATAAGTCTCTAGTCTTTCTCTCCCTTATTCAAGCAATTTTATATATATCCTTTTCAACCTCTTTGGTGTCCAACTTCTCATAAATTATAACTCTTGCATTCTGAGCAACTTTCTTAGGCTCCTTCTTGGCTAGCTTATACCTCTTAAGACCCACTCTATCATAATTTTCTTCAAATCTCTGTAAGAGTCTCATTTGATCTTAATGACAGATTTTACCTCCTCATTCTACATGACGTGTCATTACATGATGAGGCACCACACCGTGACTCACCAAGTCCATTTTTAGCTACTCTTTTAATGCAGTTAGCAATTTTGTTTCATGTTGTATTGAGATTATATTGGGCTTTCCGATCTGCTTCATGTACCACTCGATTTACAAAGACTCCTTAGTTACCTTCTTTTAACTGTTACCACTTAATCTTAGGATCTAACTTACGTTTAATTTTTTCTAAATCTCCTTCTAATCCGAACATCTAAAACTAAAATCCTATATTGGGTTACTACACTCTCACCCGCTACTATCTTATAATCGATGCAACTACCTCTATTTACTCTCCTAATTAAAAAGAAATCTATTTGGCTCGCACTTAATCCACTTTTAAAAGTGATCAAGTGAGACTCTCTCTTTCTAAACTAAGTATTCACTAAAATCAAATCATTAGACAAAGTAAAATCTAGAATCGACTGGTTTATTTCTTTCCTCAAAACCAAATCCTCCATGTACACTACAAACCCATAACGACTAGTTCCTACATGCCCATTGAAGTCACCACTTATGAAAAGCTTTTCTCTAATGGGTATCCCTTACACTATCTCATCTAAATCCTCCCAAAATTGACGCTTAGTAGACTTATCAAGTCCTACTTGCGATGCATAAATGCTAATAGTATTAAAAATCTCCCTACCTAAAATAAGTTTAATTAGTAAAATCCTATCATCTTTCCTCCTAACCTCCACTACATCCTCAAGCAATTGTTTATCTATGATCACACCCACGGCATTACGATTTCTATCACTATCAGTATACCAAAGTGTATAACTCTAAGGCTCTATAATTCTAGCTTTTCACCTACCTACTTAGTCTCCTGCACACACAAAATACTAAAATTTCTTCTAATCATAATATCAATTAACTCTGCTAATTTACATATAAGAGAACCTATATTTCATGATGCCAACCTAATCTTATATTCATAAGCTAACTTCTTTACCCTCATTCGCTCAAAAAAGTGTAGGAACCCTTTCTCATTTGATGCCACATTCGGGGGCCGATGTGGCGCGTCGCTTCTGAACGACGACCTCGCAACCCTTACCCACTTTTCACTACACTTGGGCTCTGATGTAGCGCGTCGCTCAGTAGAGAACGCCCCAAACAAAATTAGTTCTTGGTTCATATTTATAATATGTGACAATATTTTACGTTGGCTGTCACAAACCTATCACAACCCTCTTCCTTTATTCTGATTTGGAACAGGTAGTGAACGGTGTACTGACGGAGTTAGTAGAGACAAATAATGTGCCAAAGTTTAACCCTATTATGTAACATTTTAAATACCAAGCTATTTTTTGTAGCTTTTCTTGATGCTTATTCTTGGTAATTTGTTTCTGTTCTTTCGATTGGGGAAAGCTAGAGAAGCTTCTTCAATCTGCATCTTCTATTCTTCGAGGCATGATTTTTTTGCATACACAACAAAAAATTGGCATGTTTTTTATTAAGTTTTATCTAAATCTTCTCTTTATATAATGATTCATTTTTTTTATATTGATGGTACTTGTCGGGATGAAATATAATTGAATAGTACAGTGATGCTTTTTTTAAACACATTACTGCTCTAAACTATTAGACATGAATAGGTTATCATGTCGCAAAGAAATCTTTTTTCATTTTTTAAGAAAAGCGACGGGCCTCTGTCCAAGTTACAGAGACTTGAACTTAGGGAAGTTGAGGAGCAACCTCCTTCCACATCTCAACTTCCTTTGAATGAGATTGAGTTCACTTCTATAGAGTGTAATCCAGGAAAACGTTGTCCAATATCGACATAGGATGTGAATTGGCGTGATGACATTCGGAAGGCTTATATTAGTTTGGGACCATATCAATGTACTCATAATAGTAAAAATCTTAGTATACAATTCCCTAGAGATCGTGTAGGATGTCCTAAAAGGCCCCTTTAAAGTCGTTGTTCAGCCATTTTTCTCGTGTGATATATATTTAAGTAGTATGTCATCCCTACCTCTTTGGATGCTCCTTTTCCCACCAGCTTCTAGCAGTGCAAGTGTGTTTAAATTTCTCCTCAAAGAATATAATTGATAATGGACATGGCCAAAGCACGCAATTTTAAACACAAAATAAAAGCAGCATGCAATGCCTAGAATTAATATAGAAGTTTTTGTAATGGCATGCGTGTAGAAAGGAGTTTCAGGCTGTGTTAGGCGCAAATAGAAGATCAAAGGGAACTATTCTTAGAAATCTCATGTTGGATGTTTCCATGCACTTGGTGTTGTGCGCACCGACAACAACCAATAGAGAATCACACAATCTCCAGCACAAAGAACAGCCCAAAACACAAGAAGAACACACAATCCCAAACAACAGATCTAACGAGGTTCGGCCTCAATGCCTACGTCCTCGGGGCAATCAATGGAGAGAGTTTTCAATTTAGGAAGATGATTACAATCGCTGTAGATCTCTCTAAATGCAAGAGTATCCACAGTTTTCTCTTTCAAAAGCACTCAACCCTAGAAAATTACACTTAGGGCTTACATACACAGTTTCCCGAAACAGCAGTTTTCCGCCCAGACCCGACTACCGGTCGACCGGACGGTCGACCGAAGAAACCCGAGAGCACAGTCCCTGTATTCCGGTCGACCCAGAAAACCCGAGAATTGGGTTCCTGCAGTCAGAGCACTTCGGTCGACCGGGCCGGTCGACCGCTCAATTCCCTGTGCATCTGTGCACGTCGGTCGACCGGACCGGTCGACCGACTCGCCTGTCTTCAGCTGCTGCTTGTAATTCCCTGCCCGCTGTCCGGTTGCCTTTCGTCGTAGACTCCTTGGCAATCTTCAACAGCACCTGGCATGACATCAACTCCTCTACTATACTCTCTCCTCCAACAATTCTCCACCTCGGTGAAGATTTCCAAATCTGAGCCGAACATCGACTCGATAGCGGCTGCACCAACATGGTTGCCTACGTACCCCTTACCCAAGGGATCAAGCCGTCCGTAGTTCACCCAAATGAGCTTCAGCAAGCTCAATTCACCTGAAGGATATGAAGCAAGTCTTTGCAGTGTGCAAACTTTACTCCCGACACCACCTTTGTAAGCATATCGGCCGGATTCTCCGAAGTGTGAATCTTCAACAAGTCAATGTCACCTTCTTCCAGAATCTCCCGAACAAAGTGATACCGGACATCGATGTGCTTCGTCCTTGCATGATAGACTTGGTTCCTTGCCAAGTAAATGGCACTCATGCTGTCACAGTTTATCTTCAATATATCCTGTTCCACGCCCAAGTCATCAAGCAATCCCTGAAGCCAGATTGCCTCCTTCATGGCCTCTGTCATAGCCATATATTCAGCCTCTGTGGTCGACAACGCGACGGTAGACTGAAGTGTGGAGCGCCAACTCACCGGAGCCTGCGAGAATGTGAAGACATATCCCGTCGTTGACCGGCGTTTGTCAAGATCACCTGCATAGTCTGAATCAACATACCCTATGCACTCTTGCTTTCCGGTGTCGTCCTTCTCGAACACTAGGCCTACATCAACAGTTCCCTTGATGTACCTCAGAATCCATTTCACAGCTTCCCAATGACCCTGTCCAGGATCATGCATGTATCTGCTCACCATGGAGACTGCCTGTGATAGATCTGGCCTCGTACACACCATTGCATACATCAAGCTACCCACCGCATTGGCATATGGAACATGAGTCATATGCTCACGCTCTTGAACACTCCTTGGAGACATCTTCGCTGACAATTTGAAGTGCGGCGCCATTGGTGTACTAACAGACTTAGTATCCTTCCCGATATTAAATCTCTGCAGTACCTTCTCCAGATAGCCCTTCTGAGTCAAACTTATCCTGCCAGCTTTCCTGTCTCTTGTGTTCTCCATGCCCAATACTTTCCTTGCTTCCCCCAGGTCCTTCATCTCGAACTCTGACGATAACATCTTCTTCAGAGAATCAATAGCAGATCTTGACCTAGAAGCAATCAGCATATCATCTACATAAAGAAGTAGATAGATATATTCACCTGATGGTAACTTGTTGTAGTACACACATGAATCGAAATGGCTTCGTGTGTACTTCTTCTTCCTGATAAAGCTGTCAAATCGCTTGTACCACTGTCTAGGAGACTGCTTCAAACCGTACAGCGATTTCTTCAGCTTACATACTAAATCTCCCTTCCCTGCAGCTTTGTAACCTGTGGGCTGTGTCATGTAGATCTCCTCCTCAAGATTGCCGTGGAGAAAGGCGGTCTTCACATCAAGTTGGTCCAGTTCCAACTCATTCTGCGCCACCAAAGCCAATAGAATCCGAATAGACGAGTTTTAACTACCGGGGAGAACACCTCGTTATAGTCGATTCCTTCTCTCTGAGCGTAGCCTTTAGCCACCAACCTTGCCTTGTAGCGCACTGTATCTTCTTGAAAAGATCCTTACTTCTTAGCAAATACCCACTTGCACCCTATGGCCTTCTTCCCCTTGGGCAACTTGGTAAGTTCCCATGTGTTGTTCTTATAAAGAGATTGCATCTCTTCATTCATGGCCTCTTTCCACATCTCTGCTTCCGAGCTGATCTCAGCTTCCCTGAAGGTAGATGGAATAGCCTCTTCAACAACTGGGAGTGCATACGCGACGACCATATCAGTGGTGAGCCAACCCGGTCTCCTAGTATTCCTCCGTGGTCTTTCAACTGCAGTAGAATCTGGAACAGTACCCATGACCTGCTCCTGATCCTCTTCAACAACTTCAGCATCTTCTTCTGCAACTTGATCACCTCCCTGTGTCACCTCAGGAATGATCCTCACTGATACTGAATCCTCTAGAGATGGTGGATCTGCATCACTCTCCACCTGCTGCAATAGCTCCTTGGTCTTGCTGGTCTCCACCTGCTTAGAGACCGTAGGCTTCATCAGTGAAGCCTCATCGAATGTGACATCCCTGCTGATTATGAATTTGTTGTCCTTTTGGTCCCAAATCTTGAACCCCTTGGTTCCTCGCTTGAAACCAACGAACACCCCTTTCTTTGCCCTTGAGTCCAACTTGTCTTCTCTGACGTGGTAGTAGGCTGGACATCCGAAAACCCGTAGCAAATCATAATCCTGAGCAGTTCTTCCTTACCAAGCTTCAAGAGGAGTCTTCCCCCTATTGCAGACGACGGCAACCTGTTCACAAGGTGGCATGCATACCCCAAAGCTTCAGCCCAGAACTTCTTTGGCAGTCCTGCATTGAATAACATACATCGAACATTCTCTAGCAAAGTTCGGTTCATCCTCTCAGCCACCCCATTTTGTTGCGGATTCTCCGGTACTGTGAAGTGCCTCTCGATGCCCTCATCAAGGCATAGCTGTAGGAACGGATCGGATTTGTACTCCCCTCCATTGTCAGAACGGAGAACCTTGATCTTCCTTCCTGTGCTCCTCTCCAGATTAGCCTTCCACTTCACAAACAGCTCTAGGACTTCACCTTTGTGTCGCATAGTGTACACCCAACAGCGCCTAGAGTAGTCATCAATGAACGACACAAAATAGTGGTTACCTCCAATTGATGCAGTCTTGGTAGGTCCCCATACATCCGTGTGAATATAGTCAAGAATACCCTCTGTGCAGTGCGAAGCTGTGCCAAACTTCACCTTGGTCTTCTTGCCGATGATGCAATGTTCACATAGATCCAGCTTGCAGGTCTCAGCACCCTTCAGCAACCCTTTCTTCACAAGAGTTTGCATTGATTTCTTCCTGCATGTCCCAGCCTCATGTGCCACAGCCGGGTTGAATCTTCCTTCTGACTGGTTGAAGCTGTCACCTGCCCTGTCACTGTACTACCCTTCAAGTAATACAAGTTGTTACGGCGATCGGCCTTCAACACCACCATCGAGCCCTTTGTCATTTTAAGAACTCCATCCTTAATTGACACTCCGAGCCCCAGTGATTCCAAAACTCCTACAGAGATCAAGTTCCTCTTTAGCTGAGGAGCATATCTCACTTCTTTCAGTTCCCTCACCATCCCATCAAACATCCTGATTGGAATAGTGCCAACACCCTCCATGATGCATGGGTGATCGTCGCCCATGACGACCGAACACCCCTCAAACTTCTCAAAACTGGTAAACCAGTCTCGATTAGGGCATACATGATATGTTGCACCTGTGTCCAAGATCCACTCGTTCTCCCCCGAGTAACCAATGACAGGAGTGGTGACTGAAAACGAGAACACTGAAGAATCCGAATCTGATCCATCTGCCTGTGTTTGCTGCTTGCAGTTTTTATCACTTTTGCGAGATTTGCTTCAGATTTTGACTCTTTCTTCTTTCCCTTGAACTTTGGACAGTCTACTTTCCAGTGCCCAATCTCTTTGCAGAATGCGCACTGATTTTTCTTGAGATCCCTGAAGCCCGGCCTGGACTTTGATCTTCCCCTAATCTCCTTTCCCTTCCTTGATGAACCTCTACCTCTTACTTCCAATGCCTCTGCTGATGAACTTGTCTGAGAGGGATATCTTTCATTCTTCCTTGTTTCATAACTAATCAATGAAGATGACACCTCATCATAATCCAAGCTCTGCCTTCCATTAATGAAGGTCAGTGTGAATGTCTCGTACTCCTCTGCAGGTAGTGAATTCAGAAAGATAACCGCCTTATCTTCCTCTTCTAGCTTGACATCCAAATTCAGCAAATCTGTAAGAAGCTTCGTATATCGGTTGATGTGTTCATTTACTGTGCTCCCCTTCTGCATCCTGAACTGATACAGCTTACTCTTAAGCTGCAACCTGGACTCTACACTCTTCTTCAGGTACTTCTTTTCAAGGGTTTGCCACAGTTTCTTCGCTGACGTCTCATGTTGCACAAGGTATTTTATGTCTTGTGACAAGCATGAACGTATCAAGCCACATGCCGATCTGTTCATCTTCGCCCAATCTTCATCAGTGGTAGTGTTCTTCTTCCTCTCCAATAAGAGAGTGTCCTCAAGGTTTGATGCATTCAGTGCATCCATAACCTCACATCTCCACATACCGAAATTGTTAGTCCCATTAAACTTAACAACTTCAATCCTTGGGTGATTGTTCATTGTCTTAACAGATGCAGTTTCTTCTGCCATTGAGATCTTCTTTTGATTCTCTATTTATGCGGAAGAATAACCAAATTGGAATAAATCTCTACTCAGATAAAAATGGGATTTTTACCTGCCTCTTGAAACCCTAGATCGAGTTTCTCACTGGATTTACTCCAAACACAGATTCAACGAGCCCTCCTTGCGTCCTCCTGAGATCGACACACGATCTCTTCGAACACCAATACCTCTGACCTGAGATCGACACACGATCTCCACCTGATCAGATCTGGAACCCTTCGAATCCTCCGAATCCCAAGCGTAACCTGGATGCTCTGATACCACTTGTTGTGCGCACCGACAACAACCAATAGAGAATCACACAATCTCCAGCACAAAGAACAACCCAAAACACAAGAAGAACACACAATCCCAAACAACAGATCTAATGAGGTTCGGCCTCAATGCCTGCGTCCTCGGGGCAATCAATGGAGAGAGTTTTCAATTTAGGAAGATGATTACAATCGCTGTAGATCTCTCTGAATGCAAGAGTATCCACAGTTTTCTCTTTCAAAAGCACTCAACCCTAGAAAATTACACTTAGGGCTTAAATACACAGTTTCCCGAAACAGCAGTTTTCTGCCCAGACCCGACTACCGGTCGACCGGTCGGTCGACCGAAGAAACCCGAGAGCACAGTCCCTGTATTCCGGTCGACCGGCCGGTCGACCCAGAAAACCCGAGAATTTGGTTCCTGCAGTCAGAGCACTTCGGTCGACCGGGCCGGTCGACCGCTCAATTCCCTGTGCATCTGTGCACGTCGGTCGACCGGACCGGTCGACCGACTCGCCTGTCTTCAGCTGCTGCTTGTAATTCCCTGCCCGCTGTCCGGTTGCCTTTCGTCGTAGACTCCTTGGCAATCTTCAACAGCACCTGGCATGACATCAACTCCTCTACTATACTCTCTCCTCCAACACTTGGGATATTTCTCATATGCCTTTGACTATGATAACTAATAGCAAGGTCCAATAATGCTCAATTTGTTCACCTACTACTAAACAGATTAACGTAACTGACTAAAACTTCTGCATTATTTATTTTATTTATTTATTCTGTACCATGATGTGTTTGCGCTGAAGGTCTTCCATATTTATAAATAAAACGAGGCTATCTCCCTCACTTATTCAAAAGAAAAGATCCCAGTAGCTGATGCTTCAAAAGCATTTTTTGATCCCTCTACGCTATCAACACAGCTATTTGATTCGACAATTTGTCAATTTGACCGAAAACTTGATATATGAATAGGTTTTCCAGAGTTCATTCTCATTTCTTTCTCTTGATTAGGAAAATGGGAAATTATTTGTATACGTGATAACCAATATGCTGCAGAGGTGGATTAATAATGCATAGACTGATATACAAGTGGTTCTATAACATGGATAAGTATTCTTTAATGACTAATAGTGTTGGGGAGAAAGAAATGCCAGATAAGATGAACAATTTGGGAGGTAAAACTCAATACAGCATCCCTGATAGACCTGTGAGAGATACAAAAGATGTAGAATGGGCTAAAAACAAATGTGAATGTTTAGATTTTAGACCAAAGTGAACATGCAAACATTCTCAGATAAGATCTGTGTGAGCTTGCTCTCTCTCTCCTTCCCTCTATCAAAAGGAAATATATAAGTAACATTTTCTAGTTGTGTAAGCGGAGCACACGAAGAACACTTGCCTGAATATCAAATTTCAAATGCTGATTTCATCAGTACTACAAGAAAAATTAGCCACCATATGTGCAATCAGTATCTATTGACATTTCTATTGTTCAAATTGTAGGCCTACAAGCAGTGAAGGGTGTTGTGCGCGGGTGACAACAACCAATAGAGGATCCAATCGATCTCAATCACAAAGAACAATGAAATCAAACCACGAAGAACAAACCAATCGCAAAAACAGGATCTAACGAGGTTCGGCCAACGTGCCTACGTCCTCGGGGCAATCAATGGAGAGATTTACTATTAGGAAGATGATTACAATGGCTTCTTAGCCTCTTTGAATACAAGAGAGCCCTAAGCCTTCACCTTTCGCAGGTTTTCCAGGTTAGAAACCCTAGAAAACAACCCAGCAGCTTTTATACTCGCTGCTCCGCAATTTGCGGAGCAGCAGTTTTTTTTGCCCAAACCCGTCGATCGGTCGACCGGACCGGTCGACCGAAACTCACTGAGAGACTTGATCTCTCCAGGTCGGTCGACCGGGACGGTCGACCGATTCTGCCCGTAAATTTGGTGCTTCCTGTCGGTCGACCGGAACGGTCGACCGATTCTCCCCGTAAGCTGGCTTCTCCAGAGCGGTGGACCGGACCGGTCGACCTCCCGACCCCTGTGCACGTCGTGCACGTCGGTCGACCGGTCCGGTCGACCGACCTTCTGCCAGTTCTGCTGCTGTTGTTTTCTGCCGTTTCTTCCATCGTCTCTTGTCGCCGACTTCTTCGACGATCCCTTGACGGTCCGGGTCAACTTCCTCAGTAAAATCTCTCTCTCTCCAACAAAGGGGAGGGAAAGCCAAAAGTAGAGCCTCATAAACAAATTTTGTGAAAGTCTCAGTTGTGGCAAGAGAACAAGCAACCAAGAAAGATGAACTGGCTCACCCAAGGCTGATAGCTAGAAAGGTGGCTGCATTTATAAATACCACAAAAGAGGAGAGGGGAACTCTCACTGTTCACAACACAACTCTGCTTGTGTTGTTGTCGTAATCAATGGTGGACTGAAGGAGGGGGGATCTTATAGATTCAAATCCAGTAAAAGAACAGGCGTGTACTATCTCGATTCCTATTGATAATGGATCTCATGGATCTAGATATAAATCTTCAAGAATTCAAACTAGATAACGCAATAATCAGAATGAATATTTTAATTATTATTCGTTTAGTTATATCCAAATATTTATTCTCGTTCTCCATAAATATTAATAATTTTAAGATCTTATAAAAGAAATATTACTTTAATAAAATGAAATCAAAACAACAAATTTGAGTAATGAAAAACTTTTTCAATTTCTATTACATTTTTAATAGGGATAATTATATTTCGAGAAAAAGTATTGCATCTAGATAATCTAAATCCGAATCTAAATCTAATAAACCTGTTTGGTTTGCATCTTAAATGGTCATCTAGCTTTCTCAGTGGAGTTAAACATACAAATGGATCCTAAAAAAAGAAGAAGAAGTAAACAACTAAAGAGGTCAAGTAACGTGAGTGCAGGAGGAGGGACCGAGGACTTTAACTGAGGACGACAAGATTCGTTGGTCCCATGCAGCCTCAATGGTGGACCTGCACCTCGGTCGATTTCTTCTACAATGCAAGCACAATTTCTTGTACATGTAAGAGGAGTTGGTTTGGGAAATGAAAAGTCTCAGGTTTAAAACCGAGTTATGACCTTTGTTTAAGAACACTGCAAACAAATTTGTTGGAACCAATGACTACCGTAAAATCCAGAGTCCTGCAAAGTGAGAAAGAAATTTTGGTTTATTCAATTAATTAACAAAGGAGGTCTTGTTTGACAAGTGGAGTTAGTTCAAGAATTAAGCTAATTGACGGCTAATTCTTGCTAAACAATTATGTTTTTGTTAGAGTTAGCAAGTCATGATGAAACTAAATTTAGCCTAAAACCCTTCGAAATTCGTCCAATTCTATAAAACTCAAGAGTTACTAATTCCACCAAAAAATTAGCATTAGTCTCTCTCTCTCTCTCTCTCTCTATATATATATATATATATATATATATATATATATATATATATATATATATATATATATATATATATATATATATATATATATATATATATATCATTCCATCCAACTCTAAGTAAAACTGATTTCAATCAAAAAAAAAAACTCTAATTCTTAACTCCTTTAAAACTCTCTTTTTTCTAAAACATTAAATAGTAGTTCTTAGCTCCACTTGTCAAATACCCTCATGGTAGCTCCGACGTGAGATTTGAAACTCAAAATCTCTTGAACATGTAAAGAAAGTTTTATTTGTTCACGTTTTATATTATTTTCTTAATTTCCCCAGATGTTTGGGCATGTTACAGTCAGGACAGTATTGGTTAGACAATCAAAAGGGAGTGCAGAACGGCAGACGTCTTTTTGGACATTATGCTTTGTTTAGTTACAAGTAGTGTTTTCGTTCCATCATCTCATTCTCAATTTTTTCGTAAACAAAAAAGTTTCAGTCACAAAGTAAATGAGAAAATGGCCGAAATTGATATAGAAAAACAAAATCAAACATATAAGATAGTTATTGTTTAATTTCTTTTTTTCTTTTTTTTGGGAGGGAATTTTTTTATTCTCTTCTTATAACAATGCTGTTCAAAACAATGAGGTGGACGAGGTGAACAAGGTGGAGGAGAGGGACATTTTAACAAGAAATAGAGAATTGAGGCGCGGGTCTGTTTGGATTCAAGAAATTGGGTGGAAGTGAGGAAGTGAGAAGTGTCTTTTTTCATTTTCGCTGTTCATCCAAATACCGGAAAAAAAAAATAGAAAAGGTTCTTTTCTTTTTCTCTTTTCACTTTTACACAACTATTTCCTCCCTTTCAGAGTGTTACAGTTAATTTTGTGGTCATGTAAATCTCATTTATAATAAGTTGTAGCACAAAACAGTTAATTTTTTGCTCATGTAAATCTCACTTGCATTCTAATTACGGTCTAATTTTATTTTTCTTAATTAATTTTTATTTTAGTATTATTTTGCGGTCAACTTTGTGGTCAACTTTTTCACTTCCACTTTCACATTACCATCCAAACGCCGGAAAAGACATATTATTTTCTAAACCACACTTCCCAACAACATCCAAACACCGAAAAATTTACTAATCAATTCTCAAATTCTAAAGGGAACTATTACCACTTCCTCACTTCCACCCTTAACCAACCAGGCCCGAAATGAACAACAAGGCTGCTCTGGTTAAAGGTCCCCCCCCCCCCCCCCCCCCCCCCACCCCCCACCCCCACCCAACTCTCAGGCTGAAGCCAGCTCTGATACCTGACACCAAGATATTTTTTTTCTCACAGAACTGTGACTGCGATCGCTTTGAAATCCCCCAACTCTCAGGCTGAAGCCAGCTCTGATACCTGGCACCAAGATATTTTTTTTCTCACAGAACTGTGACTGCGATCGCTTTGAAATCCCAATAAAACTTATCAGTCCCGAATGAAGTCCTATAGCCAAACTCGCTTTCGGAGTTTTAGGATCTAGATCTTTCATTAATGTTTTATTTACATATTAATTCTTAATAGTATCGTATTTGAATATTAATCTCTCACCGTGTGAAGTTCATTTAGTATTAGTCTTTTATTAATTATGATAAAAATCTAATTAAATTGGACTATAATTTTTTTAGAACTTTGAAATTGCATAAGTGAGAAAGAATCAATCAAATAATATTGAACGAAAACTTTAGGAAAAAAATCTCTGCAAGAATAGAAGTACAAGCAGTAAAAAACAATAAAAAGAAGAAATAAAAAAGATAAAATAATTATTGGGTAACTTAAAAGTGTTTATATAATTAGAGAGTAATAGAATATTCATTACTTTAGGATAAATATTCTTTCTAAAGAGACTTATAACAATTAAGTAGTAAATTGTGGGGAACTAATATTTAAATATGATATTGTCATGAATTAGTATTCAAATAAGAGATTAGTTAAGGACCTAAATCCTAAAATCTCAATTGTAAAATCATAATCATTTTTCTTGTTTATTTAGTTTTAGAACAAGAATTGTTAGGCAGTGAATGTTATCACCATACACTTTCAGCCTACACATTTCTACAAAAAGTGATACATATGGGTCCTAGTACTGAAAAGAAATTAATATTATTCAGGGGCACTCTCTGATGTTAGTCTTGTGCAGATAAGTACCTTAGGTTGAAGGTGTGTAAGAAAAGTATTTTTCTTTTAATTCTGACTATTTCCTTCGAATTTGGTCATGTGTGTGAGCCACACACATGTACAATAAGAGCGCCAATCACGTATTGACACATGTGTTGATATCTTATAATATGTTATGTGTGTGGGTCTCACACACATATTATAAGAGATTATATGAAGTCCAATCCACGTGTCAATACGTGTATGTGTGTGACTCACACACATGAACTGATTCTATTTCTTTCTGGAGGTGAGAATGGCCCGGGCCAAGCCAGCATTGGTCCAAATTGAACTGGACAGGTTTTCGGCCAGCCCAAATTTGAACTGGAGATTTATATTGACCCGCTCAAATGGGCTTCGGGCAAGCCCATGGGCTATTATAATTCAAAAAAAAAAAATCATCTTCTGCCGTAATTTTGTTTTCTTTGCACAAATTTATTTCACTCAGTGTGTTCATTTTGAAACCATAAAAATAAAGCTGCAATCATCCAAGAGTATCGAATCAGAAACCAAGATAATATTTACAGTGAATCTTGCATTCTTTATCAAGATTTGTAGCAACTGAACACAGATTATGTTCATATTTACAGCGTATCGAATCAGGCCCAAAGACCAGAATGCCACCAGTTTTCCATCATTTATGAGAAGCAGCAAAAACAGGAATACTACAAAATGGGCATCCAGAAAGAAAGCCATTATTCTCCACGAGCTGCTACACACCTCCAAGCAAAAGAAAACGCTCCAGAGCACTGCAACTCATCTTTTTGAAACGAGGCGCCAATATGGAAATTTCAAATGTTCTTGATTTTGCAAGTCATCCTTTATAAATACTTGAGTATTAAAAGAGGATCTATTCTCAAGGCATAATTGATGTCGTTTAGCTTCTCTCCATCTTTGCTTAAATGAAAGTCACAAAAAAGAGGCATTAGTTTGAGTACTCGCGCATTTTGTATAAACGAAACATTTAGAAAGGTCGTGTTTAGTGCTACTCCTTAAAAATGTTAATAAATAAATAAATAAAAGATAAGCAACCAAAAAAAATGAAAAGCTGTGTAAGAATTTACCAGAATGTGTAAAGAATCTAAGCAAGTCAGCAACAGTTTTTTCCCTGCTGGACATCATATAAATCCACGCTGATTGCTATGAACACGAGAGCTCAAGTTGGTGGGCATTTCTTTCTGTAATATGGAATGAAAATCAAAGAAGTCTGAAGAGATGACGAAGTAATAATGTAAAACAATACAGGGAGCTAGGATTTTTGCTAGGCCAAAATTTGGAGGCTTGACCATTTTGGCCAATGTGTAGCCTCTTGTACTTCTCCTATATGTTGCATTTATACACTGTCCCCCAATGAAAAATTTAATTCTGCTTAGGCCATCAGTTTCCCAATAAAAGCTCCCATAAATCACACAGATTGTTCCATTGAGTTAAGTTCTTGCCGGTGTTGAACTAATGGATATAAAGCTAGATATAGAGTTCACTTGGTACCAATTTGTTAAACAATTTTGTTCTGAAATGTATTTCTCAAACTGATACTAAAATACATGATATGATTCACAATAGATCTCACACAAGCAGAAGTATCTGATTGGACATTTACATACTGGAGGAGAAGATAGTGTGCAAAGAAGTAACACCACTAAACAATTGTGGCAACTGAGAATCCTCCTTGTACACATCAAGCACATTAGCTCTCTGGCTAGCCATTCCATATTAGCATAACTAACAACAACTGCACTATTGTTGCAGAACCAAGAAAAAGACTGATGCATTTCAGAGACAATGAGGTTTGCAATGCTATAGAACACTGCGATCCCATTCAAATGTGAAAAGTGGACATCAATTTTCAAAGAAAGTTACACTTATCTGCACAACAATAATGTGTCTGAAAGAAGATATCATTTTGTATGTTTCTTTAAATCATGTGATATTAATTTGAAGCTGTCATCAAAGGGGGGAAAATAGTGTATGTAAGCAAATGGGCACATAGGAAAATTGTCAACAAGGAGAAAATTTGTCAACCAAACTTACAAAAGTCTGCACGTTGTTTTCTATAGCCAAACAAATTCAACCATTCAAAAATTTGTTGGCCTAATTCCAACTAGAACATTACACATAAAAGCTCACAAAACTAATTACTTGCCACAGAAAAAATACAGTAAGATATTTTGATAGAAATTCATCAAATAATTTTGAGTATATTCCAATCAATTCATGATTAGTTATGCTATCAATAGGAGCTAAAATTGATGTTTTAGCATTTTAAAAAAAAGAATAAATGGAAAAACCTATGTCATTGTGAGACAATTCATCAAACAGTTTTGGGCAAATAGGTGGAGCTCAGCGTGACCCACCAAGTTTAATTTTTTCTACTATTTTCAGAAAGGATCTATATATTTAGAGACTTTTGAGCAGCAAACAACAGTCATCACTCATTGAAACAACAAGGAAAAAAAAATTCATCTGAAGTATACCTCACGTTGAGTTGAAATCTTGGTGAGAGACACTATGGATCATTTCCTTTCAATCTCTTCTATCTTGTATGGATTGTTGAGTTGAAGTACACCACATGATCAAACAAGTCAAAAATCCAATCTTTAGCTCAACTAACTCAGTAACCCATCATAAAAATCTAAATTTCACATCAACCCACCAAAAATCAACCAAGATATCTAAGCTGAGATCTGAGATCGACAAAGTTCGCCGCGGGAGAGGCGGCACGAAGACGAGAGGGTGTCATCGATTTGGGGAAGACGAGAGCGAGAAAGAGTGAGGGGGCGTCGTCAATTTTGGGAAGACGAGAGAGGGAGGGAGGGGGCGTGACGCGAGCGAGAGAGACAAGGGGCGTCGTGGTCGTTGTCGAGATAGAGAGGAGAGAGAGAGATTTGGGGAAGATCAAATTCAAAGCGCGTGAGAGAGAGAGAGAGAGAGAGAGAGAGAGAGATTTTTCTTTGATACTGGCTGGTTTTCAGGTGGGTTTCGGGCTAGGGATGGGCAGGCTATAAGTGGCGCTCATATTTAACTTGAAATATTTTGATTCAAGTGAATTAGGGTGAGCAAAATTTCGATTATAATCGAAATAACTGATTAAAAACTGAAATCTGAATTCGAATTGAATCGAACCGTTCTAATTCAGTTGGAGTTTGATTTTATATTCTAAAACCCGAATCCGACCGTACCGAACCGAATCGAATCTCTCATCCTACATATCACCTTACTCAAATTCAATTTAGTGAATCATATAGTTCATAATAAAAACTGGTGGAACCTTATCTCATTACATTTTGTAATACCATCTTTTTTTTATTGAATATGTGAAAGTTATGTTAAGTACACCATCACAATTTGAGAATAATATTTATATTAATATAGTTCTTTTTTTCATTCTTATCCTTAAAATTTAGTAATAATTATATGAGCTTTGATATTAGAGCTCAAAAGCTTTTTCTTATTTCTAATTTGGGTAATGAATATTTGAGATTAGAATATTAAATGATGATAATATAATGGTGATTAAAAATGTAAGAAATGATGGCAATATATTGGCCTAACTGAAAAAATCGAAAAATCGAAGCGAACTGAGTTGATTCTGTTCGGTGCGGTTACGAAGTTTAATCGGTTCGGTTTGATTTTGTAAAAATTAGTAAAAACCGAACCGAACCGACTGATGCTCACCTCTAAAGTGAACAATATTCAATTAGACATATAAATCATTTGGGCTCAGTCCGAATCTTTCGGGTTGGCCTGATCTTGCCGCGGGCTAGCCTCCCAATTCTCATCCTTACTTTCTCCTTTCTGAACCTGTTCCTTCTGATTGAACCCATAAACTAATGCATGGGGCCCAAAAGTTGTAGACTGGTCTGACGGTCTGGCCAAGTGTTTGAGCGGAAAGTACTTAACTTATAGACAGACACAAGCCTCTCATGTTCAACATACTAATCTATATCACTGTACAAGTGTCACTATAGCACAGTTGTAAAACTTCTTTACAGTGGACAAGAAATAGAAGGTTCAAATCCCTCTTGCATGAGGCAAAAGCTATATCACTAAAAAAAAAAAAATCTATAATACTGTGCTAATGTTGGTCACTTATTTTTCTCCTAATTATACGCGCAAATGAGTTACATATATATAAATAAAATATTTCTTGAATAAATCTAATAACTATTCCAGCGGCGGCCGGAGCAGTGGGAGGCGGTGGCTGGAGAAGGGGGTGACAACGCAGGCGGCCGAGCGGGCAAGGCCATCGGGTTGGCGATCACATGCATGTTAGGGCACAGTTGGTGGAGCTGATTTGAGGTGATTAAACCATAAAATTCCTAATTGAGTCTAAATTTGTTAATTGTATATAATTACTATTTAATCGATTCTAATTATACGCTAGGAATTCTTGATCGAAGAGGAGATCCGACCTATTCAAGCACCGGAGACCGACAACTCAAGTAAGTAAATAAAATCTTAAAATTTTTAAGATGTGGACTTAATTAGTGATGGATATGAGTTTAATTAGTAATAATAATATTTTAAAGATTGTATGTGATAGTTGTATATACTAAATTAGTGAAATTTTCATAGGTATTTCTAATAATTAATAATCTGTGCAAAAACTTGTATGAAATTAAGATTTATAATTACTTAATTAAAGAAGAAATTGATGTGAAACTTGTCTGTTAATTAGTAACCCACTTATTGGAGAAGCTTATGGTATTTGTTTATATAAGTAATAACTGTGTTGATATAAGATATGTTCTTATACATGGGTAAATGGTGATGATGACATGGTTATTTGATAATTGTATATATAGCATTGTGTGTCATATACATGAACATAAGGTGATAATAACCTGGTTGTGTGATGATTGTGTTTATGTATGTGATGTGTATATCTACATTTGTATGATTGTGTAATGGCTGTGTTTATATAGATGATGTGTATATTTACATTTGTATTAGAGAAAAGGACCGACGGATGCCGGAGAGGGGGAAGACGGTATCGACTGTTTCTATATATAGTTATGTGTTGGAGGAAGGGACCTGTGGATGCCGGAGATGGGGAAGATGGTCTTTTCTACCCATAATTATTAAAATACTGGAGGAAAGGATCAGTTAATGCCAGAGGAATGAGAAGACAGGGTATATGTTTCCGATAAGATGAAGAACATGTTTTTCATTCATTGAGTATGTTTTGGGTCATTATAACTCTATGAATAATTATATTATATGATACTGTTATATATGAATTGTTTGTTGGTTGGACACATATATTGCATATTTGTTATTACATTTGTTACACCCATTCTGTAATAAATCCTGCAATTATATCGTCTTAATACCTAATTTGTACGGGATATGATGGGAGAAGATAAATTACAAATTCAAGCCAACTAAATCAGATTCTTAGGAGGATTTAAATCACAACTGAAGATTGAGCATATCAGAGAGGATAAACCCAGATCTAATTTAGTTAAAATCAGATATTTGAAGATTTAGTTGGTTAGTTTGGAGAATCAAAGAGGATAAACAAGGATAGAGGTAAATCCAGAAGTTCAAAGGCAACCCTATCAATATACAAAGAGAAATATAAAGGATTGGGACGTATATATAAAAGATTTAGAGAAATAAGACAAAAATTCAACTGAAGATCAAGGGATAAACAAATATTTATCTTCAATATTATCTCCAACCTTATTAAAAGATCTTTTCTATTGGCAAGCGATTTTGTCCATATCTCCAACCTTATCTTCAACCTTATCAGAAGATCTTTTTTTATTGAGATAGCGATTTGCTCTCATCCTCAAGCGTGCTCTCCCCTCCCCATTTCTCCTATAAATACCTACAAATTCAGAGGCAAAACGGACGATCAAGTAGAGAATAAATTAGATTTTTGTATATGTTTAACTTAGATTTTTTTCTCTTTTAAATGTAATTTTTATTTTTTATATAACTAAAGTCAAAGAATAGTTTCATAGGAGAACGAGAGTGATGCTCGTACTGAGAGTGACACCGATGTAAGTATTCTTCCTTTCTTTCATTATTATTCAATTCAATCAAAGTTTCTTTTCTACTCTTATTTTTGTTGCTTCTCTCTTCTGTGTTTATGAATCCAAACGACTCCAAAGCTTCAAAGTTGCTTCACCCTTGTAAGTGTCGTTGATGGCCTATGGTGATGAACAACCATTTCTATGAAAGTATAGCTTGCACCTTCATTTCGTAGTGTAGATTGGGAATGGGGAAGATCTCATTTATTATGCTTCGCTCGCCTTTAAGTAAAGGTACATAGTTGACAAGGATTTCAGGTAAGTCATCAACCAGAAGAGGTAGGTAAGTTCTATAATTTTTTTCCTTTCTTTTAATCCTTAGTTTAGATCATCATCAACTTTCGACTCTATTCACTTTTTCACTTTCTTTGTATAATTCTATTTTCTATTTTCTCCATCTACTCCAACCTATCACTTTCACAATTTAATATAACTTATTTTTCTTTTCTTTTAAAGAACACGAGAAGAACTTTAACCGTTTTTAAGTAACTTAAAGAAAGAACTTTAACCGTTTTTAAGTAACTTAAAGAAGGCTTAATAAAAGCTTCCATAACTTGTCCCTCCTTGTGGATCACAACCCGCATAACCACTCGCTAGCACGGTAATATTGAGAACTTATACACTTTTATTATAAAGTTCTAAAATTCTGTATTTTCTGTGCAGGTAATACGTTAATTAAATTTTTGACACCGTTGCTGGGGAGGGATGGTAAGTTTTTTTCTTTTACTGATTTACTTAAACGGTTTAACTTCTTTCTTTTCTGTTTTGGTGTGCAGGGTCCAAATTCAGGAAATAAATATTGCAGTGGACATATTACTACTATGTGCCTCTGCCCAAGAAGAAAGAGCACCAGAGCCTACTCATTTGCCGCGCAAACGCGGTAAGAACTGCATTTCCGGGACAAGAGTAGTGAATTACTCACTTTTCTTTTTTGTAGAGTGGGTGATTTTGGAAAAATACATAATCTATAGTGTTTATATTCTTACTACTTAGTACACACTTTATTTAATTCAATAGTAAAGTGGTTGTTTGTAAATATTAAAAATAGTTTAGACTTGCATTTAGGCACGTGTCTAATTCGTTTACATTTTACATTATTGTTAAAGAGTGCTAAAGCAATGGTACGTGTACATAACATGTGGTATAGGAACACTTTTGAATTATTTACATTGCTTGAGTGTTGCTTTTCATATACATGTACACATTGCACTAAATTGATTTAAGAGCTTGTCCTCTAAACAAGATAAGATGGGGAAGTCATAACCCTCCTTTAGCCCACAAACAATCTCTTTACTTATTAACCCAAGCCTAACTAAAACTGAATAGACGCTACCTCTAGGGACATCTCAGACTCAATAGGAGATTGACCTAAGGGGAAAGTTGATTATAATTTGACTCTTACCAAATCAGTGTCAAGGTTGGGGATTGAACAACGAAACCTTGAAGGCTGGTGGTTTGACTTAATTAGACCCGTCGCTTTTAAGCACGGATACTTCCCACCAATCTTGTCCCTACTTGATCGATTTAACTTGTGGTCAGATTCCGTAGACAATCTAATCAGTTAGGAGTCATCTAGGTCTAAGGTCTACCCTAATTTGGACTAGATTTTTTTCTTTTTATTTGTTAGTTTGTTTGCTTGTTTTTGTTTTTTTTGTTTTTAACATCTTGGTGGTATAGATTTCAATTATAATTATTCTAATGCATATAGTGATCCATACTTTACACTGACCTTTTTTGACTCGGATATTAACAACCTGACATATCATAACTTTAACCAGCCAAGTGTGTCGGATTGGTCTTATTTGAATCAATACATGCCCCAGTCCTAATATTATGAAAAAGACTGAAACAATCATCACTACTCTTCAAAGAGTCAATCCCTTGAGTCATATTGTCAACGGCCATTCCAACATTCAGCTTCTAATTTTCTTAGTCATGATCAACCCATAGAAGAACAATCTAAGGTGATGAAGAGCATAGAAGCCATGATTGAATCTCAAGAACAAAATCTAAAAATGACAGACTCATAATTCCATAAGACTCCAATTTCAAGATCCTTACTCCATGTTCTAAGTGCCACAACAAGAAGAACCTATGAACTCAGATAGGAGTATGAAAAATCTAATTCAGTCCGAAAATAATTTTGACCAATCTGTTAGTAGGTTAGAAACACAAATGAGTTATTTGCTTAACATAATGAAATAAAAGAATGAGAAAACTCTACCTAACACATGTTTGACCATTCCTAATTTCCTTAGCCATATTAATAAATTTTCATTCAATGAGATTGAACTTGAATGTAAATTTGACCCTAATCCCCAATATTATGATTCAATTTCCATTTTTGAATCTATATTGACTCCTGTATCAGTACCCAATTTGAACAAATTTCTGGAGCCAATATTTATTTTCGTAGCCATAGATCTAGAAATTAAAATACCAAAATTGGATAGTCACATTTCATTGATGGGAGAAGAATGTGAATTTTAATTCAATGATTTGGACTCAATTCTTGAAGCAAAACTGACTCTCGAACCCAAAGTTAATTTTTTTCGAGTTAGTATTGGTTCCTGAATCTATCACTCTTGAATCCAAGTAAACCAGTCTACCAAGTCACATTCTTTTGTTGGACATAGGTATAGATTATAATGACTCCGTGATGATTTTTCAAGACTAGTCATGTAAAGGGAATGAGTTTCATGATAGAGTCTTTCATGATCCTATTCATATTGGGGATTATAAATATTGAAATAGTAAATAGGTCAATAAAGGTGGGTTCCAAGATAATCCATATCATTTAGATTGGACAGAAACGATTGGCCCAATCCGACCACCACCGGAACCTCCACCTTAAGGTAATATTTTCCTTCCCTTTCTTCTTTTTCATATATTTATGCATTCATTCATACATTATGGATAATTCATGAGATAGGTGTGGGGGAAGGTTCTAACATAACATAGGTTTTCTTTTTATTTAAAAAATAAAAATAAAAAATTAACATTTTCTTTGCCTTTAAAAACTTTTGAAAAGAGGAACAATATTTTGACATTTTTTTATAGGAAATTAAGTCAATTTTAAAGAATAAAAAAATTAAAATTAGGATTTCTTATACTTAGTTAAAATAAGATTATTTGTTTGATTTTTAGGATTAGATAGAAAACTTGAAAAAGTAATTTAGTCTTGATTTTTACCTTGATGAAATATGTAAGTTTATAATACTTACACACTTAGTGTTCAAAAATAAAGATTCTTATGACTTATTTAAAAAAAAAGAAAGAAAGAAAGGAAAAGGAATATATATATATGTATATGTATATGTGTGTGTGTGTGTATCAAAAAAAATTCTCTGATTAAACTGGGTACGTATGCTTCATAAAGCAAAAGTATTCACACCTAAAAGTAGTCCATATAATAAATAAAATTCTCAGTTTTTTGGCCTTGTTTGCTCAAGTCCTTAAGTCCTTGGGGTATTTTCTCACCTGGTGCCCTAAGAACATCCGGTTTGGGTATTTCTGACTAAAGGCTCGTTACATGGGTAGATTAAAAAGCCTAAGTGAACTAAGGAATAAACCACCAAAAATACAAAAATATAGAAAAATAAAATAAGACATAAGAGTTAGAGTTAAAGAGCCCCTAGTCAAAATTTCACGGTCACAAAGGTGCATATGACTTAGGGTAAAGTAATAGACTAGATAAGAAATACAGTTTAACTTCTTACCTTGATTGATAATAAGTTTTTGAATAGAGACTAAGTTTAGGAATAAAAAAAAATTAATTTTCCTATAACTTATAGATTACTTGAACTCTTACAATAAAACTTCAAATATTTTCTCTCTTTTCAAATGCTTTTCAAAAATACTAACACTTTGTTTCTCTTTCTTTTTGGATTCTGTGGGTGTAATCCACTGAAAATCCTCACGAGACAAAACTCGTCCTCTAGGGGTAACCTAGAGGTTTAACGGCATGTTGCACATGCTAAGTGCAACAGTGATTCCTACGAAAGTGAGTTAGGTTAATTTTGTTTTATTGTTTTGCTCGAGGACGAGCAAATGATAGGTGTGGGGGTGTGTTTAGACATATATATTGCATATTTGTTATTACATTCCTACACCTATTCCGTAATAAATCCTGCAATTATACTGTCTTAATACCTAATTTGTGCAGGATATGGTGGGAGAAGATAAATCACAGATCTAAGTCAAATAAATTAGATTCTTAGGAGGATTTAAATCACAACTGAAGATTGAGATTATTAGAGAGGATAAACCCAAATCTAATTCAGTTAAAATCAGATTTTTGAAGATTCAGTTGGTTAGCTTGGAGAATCAATGAGCGTAAAGGCAAATCCAGAAGTCCAAAGGCAACCCTATCAATATACAAAGAGATATCTAAAGGATTGAGACGTATATTTAAAAGATTTAGAGAGATAAGACAAAATTCAACTGAAGGTCAAGGGATAAATAAATATTTATATTCAATATTATCTCCAACCTTATCAAAAGATTTTTTTTCTGTTGGCAAGCGATTTTGTCCATATCTCCTACCTTATCTTCAACCTTATCAGAAGATTTTTTTGTTGAGATAGCGATTTGGTCTCATCCTCAAGCACGCTCTCCCCTCACCATTTCTCCTATAAATACCTGCAAATTCAGCGACAAAATAGACGATCAAGCAGAGAATAGAATAGATTTTTGTATAGGTTTAGCTTAGATTTTTCTCTCTTTTAAATGTAATTTTTATTTTTTTATGTAACTGAGATCGAAGAATAGTTTCATGGGAGAATAAGAGTGATACCGATGTAAGTATTCTTTTTTTCTTTCATTGTTATTCAATTCAATCGAAGTTTCTTTTCTACTCTTATTTTCATTGCTTCTCTCTTTTGTGTTTATGAATCCAAACGACTCTAATCTCTTTGAAGTTTTCTCACCCTTGTAAATGCTGCTGATGGCCTATAGTGATGAACAACCATTTCTATAGAAGTATAGCTTGCACCTTCATTTCGTAATGTAGATCGAGAATGGGAAAGATCTCATCGGTCATGCTTCGCTTGCCTTCAAGCAAAGGTACATCGTTGACAAGTTTTTCAGGTAAGTCATCAATCGGAAGAGCTAGGTAAGTTCTATAGTTTTCTTTTTCTTTCTTTTAATTCTTAGTCTAGATCATCATCAACTCTCAACTCTATTCACTTTTTCACTTTCTTTGTGTAATTCTATTTTCTCCATCTACTCCAACCTACCACTTTTACAATTTAACATAAGTTATTTTTCTTTTCTTTTAAAAAACAAGAGAAGAACTTTAACCATTTTAAGTAACTTAAAAGAGAACATACAAAACGTTTCCATCGCTTGTCCCTCTTTGTACATCACGACCCACATAGCCACTTACTATAGTGGTAGTATTGAGTACTTGCACTTCTATTTTGTATTTCTGAAATTATATATTTTTTTGTGTGCAGGTTTTCCCACAATCATTTGTGTATGATTATTGTGCTATAAGAGTATAAATTGTTACTGATACATTAATATTTAATTTTTAAGTTGAATATATTAAATTCTAAATTTCATCATGTGCATCATGTTAGTATTTGGAGAGCCTCATTTTTATTGGAGAAGAATTCAGATTCTGACAGTTTTCTAATACGGATCTGTTTCTTGTTTTGATTTGGATAGGGTTTTCTATTTCTCTAAGGCAGTACTGATTTGATTATTAGAGTTTGTATTAGATTAGGATCATCCTCGGTGCTTATATAAACTCCTTAGGGTGGCCTTTTGAAGTGTGTTAAGAATTCAAGAGAATTTCAGATTTTCACCATTGAGAGTTGTGAGAGAGAGAGATCTTCTTGTAACTTTTTTTTTTCTTCTCTGATTTTAATAAAAATTTCTCCCCTTCTCCCCCAGGACGTAGGCACATTGCCAACTATGTTAAATCTGGTGTTCTTTGATTGTGTGGTGATTTAGTTTCAACTGCTTTCTAGTGGTAGATCTTGTACACTTTCACTTTAACTGCCGAATCTTTAACTCAGTATTTCTCTGTTATTTGATCAGTGATATATCATCAACAATTGGTATCAGAGCGATGGCTAGTAAGACGACCACGATAACCAAGTTCGAGGTGGAAAAATTTGACGGGAAGTCCAACTTCCTGTTGTAGAAGATGCGAGTAACATCGTTGCTCGTCAAGGAGAGCACACACAAGGTCCTGCTTGGTGTTGAGAAGAAGCCATCAAAGATAGAGGATGATAAATGAAATGACTTCAACTTTCGTGCAAAGACGATGTTCATGCTATGCCAATTAGATGAAGTCCTCTATAATGTGATGAACGAGGAGACAACTGCTGGTCTTTGATGTAGGCTGGAGAGCCTTTATATGATGAAGAGTTTGTCGAACAAGCTCTTCATTAAGAAGTAGTTATACAGCTTTTGGATGAAGGAAAGTATATCTATTCTACAACATCTTAATACTTTTAATAAAATTTTAAGCGACTTATTTTCTTTAGAGGTTAAGTTGGAAGAAAAAGATAATTCCATCAAGTTATGACTACTTGGCGACCATCATCATGTATGGTAAGGAGACCTTAGAGTTAGAAGATGTCAAGCAGATGTTTCAAAATAATGAGCTGATGAAGAAGACAGATTTTATGGAGTAGGCCTTAGGATTGTTTGTCAAGGGTCAGAGGGGAAGATCAAATAGTAGGGGACCCAAAAGAGATCCAGAGACTTCTAGCAGTTTCTTTTGCTACTTTTATAAGATATCAGGGCATATCAAGAAAAATTATATGAAATACAAGAAGATGATAAAGAGAAAAGGCAACAAAGATTCTGATCGGGCTACCCTCATCTGAGATAGAGAAAAGGATAATTGCAGCAAGGTCGGAATGCTTTGAAAGAGGGAGAGGGAGTCAAGTCAATGAATGAAGCGGGGCGGTGGGGGAACTTCTTGAATTGTCAGTAGGGAAGGGAGGTTGGCCAATTTACTGCTTTTTCTAACGAGTGAAGGTCAGCGATCAATGAATTCAGCAAGGCTTGTTACAGGAGAAAAGGGCAGAACTGATGAACCAAGCAAGAGAAAGCGAGAAAGAAAAAGTTTTCATCCGATTTCTTTTGTGAAGATGTCAGTTTATGAAAGGGGTTGTTGAAGAAGCATATGAGAATTCTTGTGATATCTTGACAGCTGAGTCAGGAAAAGATAAATACTTAGATGCTTGATTACTTGACTCACGGTGCACATACCTCATGTGCCCAAAAAGCGAGTGGTTCAGTACTTACAAGTCTTATGATGGAGGCACTATCCTGATAGGAAACGACGCCATGTGTAAAATTGTTGATATCTACATCTGTATGAGGATGTTTGATGGACAGGTTCGAACCCTCATGAACGTACGACACATTTTGAATTTAAAGAAGAATCTTCTCTCGTTGGGAGCTTTAAAAACTCGAGGGTACAAGTTTTCTGGTACAGATGGAGGAATCAAAGTTACTAAAGGCTCCAAGACATTTCTCCAAGGAGAATGGATAGCAAACTTGTATAAGTTGACAGGAAGCATTATTGTTGGTAATGCTTCAGTAGCAACAGAGAAGGAGGATACTACAAGACTTTGCACATGCGGTTTGAATACATGAGCAAGTGAGGTCTTCAAGCCCTACACAAAAAGAGTGCTATACCATATATCAAATATTGCAAATTGATCTTTGTAAATTTTGCATTATGGGTAGACAACATAGAGCAGCTTTCTCTGCATCTCAACACAAGATAAAAGGCTTACTAGATCTCATACACACATATGTGTGGTGACCTTTTCCAGTAGCATCCATTGGGGGTGCTACGTACTATGTTAGTTTCATAGATGATTTTTCAAAGAAATTATGGTTATACTTTTTGAAGCAGAAATTGGAAGTATTTCAGAAGTTTAAGGAGTGAAAAATTATGGTGGAAATTCGACAGGGCAGAAGGTGAAAGTCTTGAGGTCCAACAATGGATGCGAGTACCTCCAAAGAATTCAAAGACTGCTTAGAAATTAAGGGCATCAAGCACCAGCTAAGTATTCCAGGGCGACCGAATAAAACAGAGTAGCAGAGCGCATGAATCAGAAACTTTCAGAGCATGCCTGCAGTATCTGATTATAGGCTAACATGTCAGAAGGATTTAGGCAGAGGCAGTGAATCATGCAAGTTCTTTGGTAAACATGTCACCATCAACAGCTATTGATCTTCAGATCCTAGAGGAGATATGGTGATGAGAGTCTGTGTACTATTCAACCTTATGAATTTTTGGTTGCCCGACATATAGTTTGGTTGATAGTCAGAAAAGGAACACACAGGAGTTCAAGTCTAAGAAGTGTATGTTCATCGTATTCACCAAAGGAGTCAAGAGTTTTAAACTTTAAGATCTCAAGAAAAGGAGCACCTTTACTAGCAGAGATGTGGTTTTTGATGAAAAATCTACATTGCAAGAAAAGTAAGAGACGAAAGATAAAGCACAAGGTGAATCTTTAGACAGTTCGGCAGACATTCAGAAAAAATTGAGTTCTCAGACAACCTTAAAAGGCCTGAAAAGTCAGAAGCGGACTCATCAGACTCAGATGGAGACGAACAGGAGACTACTCAAGAGAAATTTAGACCGTTGAGACGGTCAGTCAGAATTATGGTGTCACCAATTGTAACCCCCTGATCCCCGGTATACGTATTACCGTATCTGTACGCGATACGACGTACAAAATTGATTTGACCTCTGTGGTAGTCCGTTTTAGCTGATTTCAGTTTCAAAAATTATTTTCTAATATTTTAGATTTTTTAGGACTTTCTGGAATTTTTCTGGATTATTTTGGAAAATCTCCGTGTCGGTGTCGACCGATACCGATAACCAGCCTTCCGATTTTTATTTCACAAACAGAGTAAAATTTTGAGAATTCGCTTCCACCGTGTGTCTTAGTATCGTGTTATCTACGATCGGGTATTTTTGGGGATTTTTCTGAATTTATCGAAATCCAGGCAAAACCGTTGAAGCCGGTATCGGCGACATCTTCCAGGATTTTTAATTTGCAAACCGGATAGAATTTCTGCAAACCGTCTTCATATTACGTCTCAGGATAATATTCTCTATTTTCTGTAATTTTTGGGCATCATTCGGAGCTAGTCAATTTTTGACCATATTAAAAATATTATTAAATTATTATTTTCGAATTCTTTTCTTTTTCTTTTCTTTTCCTTCCTCTTCTTCTCTTCTCTGGCGACTTCCAACGTCTTCACCCATCCACCGCCATTCTTCTCTCCCCCTTTAAATTTCCCTCTCTCTCTTTCACTCTCTCAAAATCTCTCTCTCTTCTCTCTCTCCTCTCTCTCTCTCTCTCTAGGCCAGGCGACGGCCTGAACTGCCGCCCGCGGCCGGTGGCCGGCGCGCCACCGCCGCGCCCGCTGACCCCGCGCCGCCGGCGGCCGCACCCCGGCCGCCGCCGCCGCCACCTTTTCTTCTTCTTTCTCTTTTCTTTTCTTTCTCCTTTTCTTCTTCTTCTTCTTCTTTTCTTTCTTTTTCTTTACCCTCTTTTCTTCTCTCCCCTTTTCCCTCTCTCTCTCTCTCCCCCTCTCTGTTTTGCGGCCAGAACTGCCGCCGCCGTCGCCGGCGGGCCTCCATCGCCGCCGGCTAGCGGGTGCTGGCCGGCCTGGCGCGGGCACGCAGCAGCAGCAAAAGCTGCTGCTGTGCTGCTATTCCCATTGATTGGGTTTGGGTAAAACCCAAACCCAATAAAGCCTTGTGGGTAGGGTATATCACCCACAAACCCGTTTACCCTCAACCCATCACTTATGTTAGTGGGTTTGGGTATTGGATCCAAACCCGGCACGTTAACCCGCATCCAACCCATTACAGGTAATTTTACAAAAAACCCCCTTGTACAATTCCCTATTTGCATTTATTATTTTTATTTACATATTTAACCCATTTGTATTATTTTTAGTATTCGGGCGATAACGGGAGCATCCGGACTCCGATTCGGGCGATTCTGGATCCGTTGCGATCGTGGGAAAGAGAGCTACAGTTCTATGGACAATTTGTGAGTGTTTTTCTTTTATAAATTACATTTTGATCATGTTTAGTGAAAGTGCTTGATTGCTTCCTTAATAAAACGTGATTAGCGGTCAATCATGATAATTATTGTAATCCCTGCAATTAAGGCGTAATAAAACCTGATTTCGTATATGGACTGATTGGTTAGTTAATGAGATGAGGAACACTAGTCACTAACTTAATAATTCAACTAGATCATTATGTTTCATACTGTGGTGAAACCTATATGTAACACTCGAGTAAATGATATAGTTCTATCACACCCGGACACGGTTGTTTGCATACAGCGCCTTGTATAGTTCCGTCCATCTATTGCATCAAAACTTGGTAGTCCGTCCATCTATCACATAGGGACTTGGTAGACTAAACAGTAGTATGCATACACTCGGAACACCATGACTTACATATCCTGTCACACGGAACACTGTTATCGCATGTACATGTTGCACCGATACTATGACACGTCACTCTATTATTTCGGATTTATATGCCACCGACATATAGATGCACCACTGCACGAAAGACCAACATTTCATATTATTTTTCTCATCATTACATGCATGCTCGGTACTCAGTTATGCCATGTTTACACATCACGGTTCCACTTGACACTAGTATTGCATGTTCATGAAGCACATATAGATTCACCAGTATACATGCATGGCTTGTGTTTATATTCCTGTCGATCACTATACATATTACATGTATTATTGTGCCATGTTATTCCCGTATTCCCGTTATATGCTTATTGCACGACACTGATATGGGTATTCCCGTTACTGGACATGAGAGGTGCTGATATGCGATATGTGGAATCCCACATTGATGGTTCCCGTTTCCCGTTATATTGGTCCCGTTATATTGTTCCCGTTTCCCGTTATATTGTTCTACGCTATCAACAGAGCTCTGGTCCAGTTATCATGTTACCCGTATCATGTACAGTAGTTGTTCTTGTTACATTGTATACTTGACATATCAGATCATAATGATAACTTGGGTATGGGGGAGACTTGACGGTTGATTAGATCTTATCAGGTGATGTACTGGATCCATATTGTTAGTCCCACTGCAGGGGACGGTAGTGCTACCTACCACTAGCTCCATGAGCTCCCGTTACTTGATTCGTGCTCCCCTCTTCGCGGAGGGCCCTGGTCTTAGCAGCCAGGGGTCCGTTTAAGGCCGTGATCCCGGGTATGCACGGGATACACCTACCCGATAAGAACTCCTCGACCATGGGTTTCCAATTAACATAATAAAACAGTATACACAATAGTGACGTCGGGAACACTTGTTATTCGGTTACTCTCTCTTTTGGATAATGGTACCCGTAGGCCATGTCCGGATGGGTTCGACTGGAGTGCGGGCTCTAGTATGAACTGCCAGTGGTATGGGACACTGGAAGAGAGTGATTGTAATATCAGGTGGTACTGATTGCTACTATTGTATAAATCATATGACATGCCTGGTACCTGTATGCTATCTTGTTCTTGTTCATACTACTTTATCCGATATCATGTTACTTGTATACTTGTTACTTTACCTGGCATATGTTATACTGTCTGTGATGGCATATGACGCATGTTCTGCATTGCATAGCATACGACGCATGTTCTGCATTGCATATATTATGCTTTCTGTATAGCAGACATCACTACTGTATATACACCACACCGTATAGTGATTACACTGCATAGGCCCATCTACCTGTACACGTCTATCACGTCGCCACTTGCATGTTCATTTCTATCACGTCACCTCTAGCATGTTCATTACGTAACCACTAGACTACATTATGTATGATATAAACTGGACACGACTATAGACATGATCTGATGATAACTGGCTAGGTATTGATGGTATTAAAAGATGACATGTTTCTATATTTTTCTACTGTTTATTTTATATTTATTATATGGTATCACTAATACAACATCATGTAATATATCTATGTATCGTGCTTGTATTACTATTATATATATTACTGCCTCCTTCATTTTACCACTCACTAGGTCGCTTTCTGACGACCCTGGGTTTGCGTGCCCAGATTGGAGATCCGCGTACCGTAGTATCCGAGAGTGCTTTGGAGTCACATAGGAGATTCCTCATCGAGACACTTCATAGGTATCTTTATGATTTATTGTTGTTCTCTTATTTGTTCCTATTTTTCCTATCTGTTATGATCACTCACCCTTTTCTGCAGGTATTTTTGTACTTATTTCATGCTGGGACCCATGTCTATATTGAGGTAATGTACTGTACTGAGGCTTAACGTACGCGTGAGCGTGTTTTCACCTCGCGTATGTACGTCGCCATAACGTCCCCGTACCTGCGGGATTGGGGCGTTACACCAATAAGTATGGCTGGAAAGATGATCATGTCTCTTTCGCAAAAGTAACAGAAACAGGAGAGCCTGATACTTACAAAGAAGCGATCGAGGTAGATGATCGTAATAAGTGGATTACAGTCATGGAGTAAGAGATGGAGTCTTTAATTAGAAACCAAACATGGACATTAGTCAATCTTCTAAAGGACTCTAAGGCAATATGTTGCAGAAGGGTATTTCACAAGAAGGACAATTAGCAGTATAAGGCAAGGTTAGTTGCCAAAGGATATGCTCAAAAGGAGGGTATTGACTACAATGAGATTTTTTTCTCCTGTAGTCATGCATACATCTATTCGGATATTATTGACAATAGTTGTTCAGTTTAATCTAGAGTTAGAGCAGATGGACATCAAAACAACGTTTTTACATGGTGAGCTGGAGGAGAAAATATAAATGAAACAACCTGAAAGTTATATTCATGAAGGTAAAGAAAATAAGGTGTGTCTTCTAAAGAAGTCCTTCTATGGACTTAAACAGTCTCCCAGCCAGTGGTACAAACGGTTTGATTCTTTCATGATCAAGGTCAGATACAACCAATGTGAGTATGACAGTTGTATCTATTTTAAGCAGAGTGATGATCTGACATATTTATTATTATATATGGATGATATGCTGATTATTGCGAGAAATAAAACACATGTTTAGAAGCTTAAAGCTCAGCTCAAGAAGGAATTTGACGTGAAGGATTTTGGAAGAAGCCAAAAAGATCTTAGGTGTGGAGATCACTCGAGACAGAAGCTCAAGCAATCTTTGGCTATTCCAGGAGAAATATGTTCTCAAGGTGTTGAAGTGATTCATCATGGCAGAAGCAAAAGCAGTCATCACTTCTTTAAGAGGTTACTTCAAATTATCCTCCAAATTGTGTCCACAATCACCATAAGAGAAGGAGGAGATATCTCGTGTACCATGTGCCAGTGCGGTGGGATCACTCATGTATGCTATGGTCTGCACTAGGCCTGACTTAATGTATGCAGCTAGTACAGTAAGTCGGTTCATGTCAAATTCAGGAAAGCAACATTGAAAAGCAGTGAAGTGGGTGCTACGATATCTGTGAGGGATTGCGAGACTAGGCTTGGTGTTTTAGAGATTGAAAATGAGAAAACATAGGGTACTACAAGGCTATATTGATACAGATTATGAGGGAGTCTTGATCAGCGAAGCTCTACGACGGGCTATGTGTTCACAGTAGCTGAGTGCGCCATTAGTTGGAAGTTAGAGTTGCAAGATACAGTTGCTATTTTAACGACAGAGGCAGAGTACATGGCTGTAGCTGAGGTGTCAAAGGAAGCTTTATAGTTGAGAGGATTGGTTGAGACATTTAGTATCATACAGGATTCGATTCGGATTCATTGAGACAATCAGAGTGTGATTCATCTCGCTAAGGATCACAGGTATCACAATTAGATGAAGCACATTGATGTGAGGTATCATTAGATACGTTAGTGGATCATGGATGATAAGATAATCGATTTGGTAAAGATCAGCACGAAGAACAATCTAGCAGCTATAATGATGAAGATCATTCTAGTGGAGAAGTTCAGAGAATCTCTAAACTTCATCAAGATTCTCTAAAGGTAAAGTGGTGAACGAGCTCTTGGGAGGGAGCCATGTGAAGTCACAAAAAGGAAGAGAAAGAAAGGCGAATAAAGCAGAGGCTAATTTCTATGGAGGGACTCAATGAACATGAGTTAAGGTGGAGATTGTTAGTATTTAGAGTGTCTCATATTCATTGAAGAAGAATTCGAGTTTTGACAGTTTTCTAATACAGATCTGTTTTCTAATTTGGTTTGGATATAGTTTTCTATTTCTCTGAGATGGTGCTGATTTGGTTATTGGAGTTTGTGTTGGACTAGGATTTGTTGGCCCAAAGGCCCTTCACCTTAGTTTTGATGATGACTAACTTATGAAGCTAAGTTTGCTAATGATCTTTTGCTTAATAAGTTTCAGATATTGATCAAGATCTTAGTTGGTATTTAGCTTCAACAAAGGATTCAAAGCCAGTTTTGGAGCTAACACGTGTTGATTCAAGAGCCTGCCGTCAAGATTGCATTTAGTACTTGAGATGGAGTCAAGCTCATGGATCGTGTTTGGATCGAATCGTCTTAGAGATGAAGATCGATAAGAAGACTTCAGTTTGTTTAGTTTTAGTTCCTGTTTATATCTTGTGAAAGATAGCATAGTTTTGATATGCTCAAGTATACACACACACAAGTTCAATAGTTTATTGGTTTCGATTTAACCGATTTTGAATTTTAAAGAATATTCATATATGATTTTCATGAATAGGTAGAATCAAAATAAGTTTATATGGTTTATATGTATGTTGAATTTCATCCATATACATTGATGCTTCATATTATCTAAAAACTCATTCTGATGAATCTATTTCATGTGTTTTGAGTTTTATTTTTAACAAAACTTAGTTTGGATTTAATGTCAAAAATATAGATATATCATTTATATGTGTATTGGATTCTATCCATACACAATATGTTTCAAATGTATTTCAATATCATGTTTTTGTATTTATACAAGTTTTGGAGAAAACGTATTTTCATTTCAAAATCTAAGTTTTGGAAAATACGGTTTTTGGTTTAAAGCCTAATTTTCAAGCATCAAAAATCGTTCAAATAGTTTGTAATATATGTTGATTTTTAGTCACAAATATTTGTACTTCAAATATTTACATACACTTATTTTTGTGGATTTTATGGTATTTAATTGGAATTTTAAGAGATTAATCAAGTTAGATTTTAAAAACGTTAAAAACCTGTTCGAGCCTTCTGGCGCTCGATCGGACCAGAGCTCGGTCGACCGGGCGATCGACTGATGTGTACAAAGATGTACACAATACCTTGGCCTTGGGCCGGTCGACAATGCGATCGATCGATCCAGAGAGCAAGCTCTCTGGATCTGGCCCTGGTCGACCAACCGGTCGACCGACCCAGAGAGAGCTCTCTAGTTTTGACCTCGGTCGACCGACAGGCAATTTGCTTTAGGGAGGTCGACCGACAACCCTAACGGTCAAAAATACGACCGTTGGCAGTCGATCGACAGGTCATTTTTGACCTGTTCTGGACCCCAACAACATATTTCTAGACTCCTATATAAATGGGCTTTGAGACCAGCTTTCAAGAGCCAATTTTTCCTCCTTTTCCTAAGTTTTCAGTAAGTTATAAAAACAAGTTTTAGAGCTTTAATATCTCTATCTTTATTTTGTTTTAAAGTTTTAGAAAATCAAAAGAAAATATGTTTTGGGATTCTATTTTCTTATCCAAAATTTCTATCATTTCTAGAGTTTTTTCAAGAGTTTTCTTTTTCAAATACTCTGTTTTCTTATATACTTGATTTATTCTCTCAAATCTTTCTTTAGGAGTTTTGTATTGTGAGAAAAATTATTTGTGATCTTTTAAGATTACCAAGAGAGAGTTTATGATCATTGGATCACTAAGTTTTATTTCTTCTTTACTTTGTCGTTGGCTTAGTGCTCACCTCTTGTGTAGAGGTTTGTGTTTGAGAAAGAAGTTGTATACTCCGGTGTTGAGTTATAATTCCTTAGTGGGGGTCCCTTTGTGAAAGATCCTAGTGGACATAGCGGAAATCCTTTTGTGTGAAGGCAAGGGCGTAGAGCAGTGGCTCGAACCTTAAAACATATCCCGGTGTTTATATTTGATCCACTATTTCTCAACTCTCTCTCTTTATACCTTGCATTGCTTTACATTGCTCATATCATATATATGCTTGGTATTGTTTGTGTGCCTACAATTGTGTTCAACCAAGAGACTTTTAAAACACCTCAACTCTTAGTTTAGAACAGTCTAGAGGAGTAGTTTCAGAGCCCTTCACGAGGAATTCAGGCTCATTCTTGGTTACACATAGTATGTTTACAATTTAGTTTTTTAATTGCACATCATTTGTCCTAAATTAGCTTGTACACCTGTTCACCCCCTCTAGGTGTACTTTCAATTGGTATCAGAGCTAGCGCTCCTGATATTCGGTTTAACCACGAAGAAGTGAGATCCTTCATTGCTTATCTAGATATTTATTTTGCATACATATTTATATACACTCATGGATTTTCTTGCCCCTCCCATATATGATGTTTCTAAGATCGATATGTTGAAGTTTAAGTTGAGTGCATACCTTAAAGCCCTAAGATTGCATGTTTATCTTGTCACTATTGAGAAATCTTATTTTGGTGATGACAAATACCTTAAGGTTAATACACAAGCCATGGAGGCACTTAGGTGCACACTAAGTAAAAAATATTTATCTTTAATTTCTCATTGTGTTCCGCTTTTACAGTGTGGAACACATTGACTCTCCCAAGTAACAAACGACTTACATTTTGAAGAAGGAAAATTTGAAGAGCTGCTCTCTGATGCTCCACACACGGAAGCATAGGAAGGTCTCGATGGCCAAGGTTTCAGAGCAGAAACCAGCCCTAGCTGGGCAAGTAACTGAACGAGCCCTCTCCCAACTCCTTTCAGCCTCGTGCGATGCTAGCCAGGTTCCCTGTGAACCTAAATCTCCTCTTTCAAAGTAAATGTGGAGGCCAAAATAGAAAGCTCTGTGTGAAGCTTCAGGTGCAGCTACACCACAGGCTCGCCTATCACGTGAAGAGAAAGGCAAAATGTCTGCCTGCTTCGCCAAGGCTATTAGCCGCGAGGTTAGGACGACAACTATGCCTTCACCTAATTCAGGAGCAGTAACTCCTCGCGCCAACCTCCTTCTCATGAGTGAAGTTACTGATGGCATAGCAAGTATAGCGCCAGTCCTCAGGGTACGCGTGGAATTCCCAATCGCCAGGTTGAAACTAAAGCACCTAACAGTGCTAACCACCTTCGCAACAAGGTGGCGAACAAAGCACCACAGCATGCTTCGTTCCTCGACTCCTCAAGCGTTAAGTTCGCTCTTCACAGTGGAGCTAAGGGATCACCCCTGGGTGCTGATAGCGGTGCTTATGCAGCTTCAGCGCCTAAGAGTGCTCTCAAAGTTCTTAGCCGCGAAGTTAGAGCTAAAGCATTATCTAGTGCCAATCATCTCTGCGGTGATGAGAAGAATGAGGCATCATCCTATGTTTCGCTTCCAAAGCTTACGAGCAAGAAGGTGGTGTTGAAATTACTTGAACACATATATGCACGATCTACCTGAGTCTCTGCGTTGAGTCGCTTAAGCTCGGCTAGATCCGACTTGCGAGAGTTCTTAGTGAGCAAACAGAAGTCAGAATTACTCTAGACTTCTCCCTCCTATTGCCAACAAGTGGGACGTCAGTTGGTGACGGTTCACTCAGTCAATTGCCGGTTAGGACCAATCCTCGCCACTCCTCTAAACCGACAGTCAGTCTTTGATTGACTATCGGTGCAGGCCCCCGTGAAGCATCGCAAAAGGAGCGTATCACAAAATCTACCAGATCTGCCCTCTGCATCTATCAATATGATCAGAAGAGAACGGGAACACATTGGGGTAGACGAGCGCCGCGTAGTGCTAACTCTCCTCCCTTCAGTTCTCCAGATCCGAACTATAACCCGGGCTTAGGCCAAGTCTTGGTGCAAGAAGAAGGTGTCTTCCGAAACACCAGATCTAGGATCACAATACTCTACAGTTATGAGCAACCATCATCCTCAACTGCAGTAACCTCACCAGAACTAATGAGAAGATTGTTCCAATGGTCTGATGAAGAGGACGAAGACAGTGGGTATACCTCTTCGACAACAGTCAGCTCGATACGAATAGATAGAGTATCAGTGAATATGGCTGATAACGGTAATGATGACCTTCTTCGACGGTTGGAAGCTCAGGAGCAAACCTCCAAGGCTCAGCAAGAAGCCTTGGACAACATTCAACAGATGCTCGCCCAACTCCTCACTAACCGAAATAGCAATGATACCGGGAGTACAGAATCAGGAAGAATATCATAATGATGAACAAGCCAAGACTGATAAGTCAAAGGAAAGTTCTTCTATGAATTCTGAAGTTTTTAAAGGCATCCAAGCTCAGATCGCATCCCTAGCCCAAAGGGATGAACTAAAGAAGGTAGGGGGAGTCCGTCCTTACCCCTTGGAATGGGATTCAGTACTATTCTCGCCAAAGTTCAAGCCACCAACATCACATACGTATGATGGTAAGAGCTCGCCAAACCAGCACATCTATTACTTCTGGTCTCAGACCAGTAACGTTATAGATAACGATGCAATCATGGCCAGAATGTTCATCGGCACCCTGAAGGGGGGTAGCATTCGACTGGTTCCGAAGCTTTCCGCCAGGCTCTATCAATTCCTGGACTGACTTAGAGACTGATTTCTTTCTCATTTTTACGAGGATGATACTGAGGTAACCATGGACAAACTCCTCTCTACCATAGAGAGGAAAGGTGAATCTATCCATGGCTACATTGAGCGGTTCAGAAACTTGTCCCTGATGTGCCCAGCAAGGCTGCCATTGCACATGCTCTTGCAGACATGCATGCATAACTTCTTGGACCAAGTGGAGATTCGTATGGGGGCTGTCAAAGACCATACCTAAAAGAAACTAGTCGAGCAAGCTGAGATAGCCGAAAAGTCGACAAAAAAATTTGAACCATTTACCCCTAAAGGTAAATGGGGTATGAATAATAAGGGGCGTGGTGACATGACACAGTCCTCCAGGCCAAAGGGAAAGAGAGTATGTCCGTTGAATTGTCAGGGGACGTTCATTTGAAGGCCAAGAAAGAGCGGCTTTAATAATCAGGAGTTTAAGTTTTCTCCAAACAGTACGCTTTCAAAGACGAGCAGGTGGTCGCAATATTCCATTTGCTCCACAAAGGGAACAAATTGGAGCTGCCGGATGCTGACACCCTAATGAAGTGGCATGAACGATCCCAACTATTGCCTCTTTCATAGAATGGTTCATCATCCTACTAATAAGTTCTTTGTCCTCAAGGACAAAATTCAAGCTTTAGTCGACACCGGAGTTCTGACTTTGAAATCAGAGCAAAAGAAAGTCACTGCAAATATGGTGACCCTCGAGTTCGGCAAAACCCCAAAAATCACAGTGCCTGATGGGACCTTCCCAATCCCTGAAGCATGGCTAGAAGTAAAGCATCCTTCAGCCAAAACTCAAGAGAGTAAGGGTCTTATTCCCTTGACATTAGAAACAAGAAAAATTATATGGATACACCCAGACCTTACCCAAGACGAACAATGGGATTCGAAGAAATCCAAATCAAAGAAAAAATCTTACAATGTTATCTCTATCTTGCCGGATGATGGCAATCTCACATCAGCTTCTCTTAGCGATTCTGAGGGGAAAAGCGCGCTTGCATAACGCAAGCCAATATACCTCAGCCGACAGGCACTCGATCCAGAAAATCATACTTAAAATATTATGAGAAAGTTACTTGCGAGACACAATAGCAGACGACGTCAGTACAAATATTCACACCAGCTTCGATCCCGACGACGGGAAAAGAGAAGCAAAAAGAAGTCCGGTTTGACCATGTCCTGAAGAAGCCTTCAGGCCTAGGACTTAACATGCATTTTCTGTAATACCCCATCCTCTGCATACGTACACAGTTACGTATCTTGATTCTTGGGGCGTATTCTTTTATTTTATTTTATTATTTTCTACTATTTGAATATTTACTCATATAGCAGTACTGCTTGATTTGATCTGTTTGGTATTTAGATTTGACTAATTTTAGTTTCAAATATTATTTTTTTAATATTCTAGATTTTTCATGATTTTCTGGAATTTTTCGGAATTAAGTTGTAAATCTTCAAAACCGGTGTCGGCCAGTACCGTTGACCGATTCCCGGGATTTTAATTTACAAACGGTTTGGAATTTATAAAAGTGCCTTTAGACATTATTTCTTAAAATCATATTTTCTATCTAAATACATTTTCTGGGTTTATCAGATTTTATCAAGACCCGGTCAATCCGGTGTATACCGAGATTGACGGTTGACTTTATGATTTTTATCTTGAAAATGAAGTAGAGTTTCTGAAAACCGATTTCACCAAAAGTCATTTTATAATATTTATGATTTTTGAGAATTTTTATAAAGCTTTTGGAGATACTTCAATTTTTGGTCATTCCTGGAGTTTTCGGTATTTTCCCAGATACCGAGAATTTATCCAAGTTTTCCACTTATCTCTTTTTCCATTTTTCTCTCTCCTTCCTCAAACGCGAGTTTTGGCCAACTGGATCCATCATTAAATGCGGAGACCCCTCCCTTGCTGCATTTAATGCTTATGGGCTAAAGCAACTCTTGTCCAATCACCCATGCCTTGTCCTTTTCTTTTGAAACGCAGCCTCCTTGCGTTTTCCTCTGGACGCAGCCTTGAGCTCCCGCGTTTGGCTCTTTAAATGGCCTAAACGCAGCCTTGGGACTTTGCAAACGCAGCAATCCTTGGAGGGAAAGTAATGATGACTTATTATTATATTATTTCCCCCTTCTATATACATGCATCCCCATCTTCTCTCTCTTTCACTTTCTTCATCTCCTTTGTTTCCTGTGAGCTCCAACAGAAGCAACCCCCCCCAAGCTCCTTGGCCGGCCATCACCACCACCCACCAAAGCCATTCTCTCCACCACAAATCCTTCTACTCCATCTCCTCCTCCATTTTCAACCACAAACACCATCTCCTTCAACCCCTTTCACCAAGAGAACCTCAAAGAACCCACCTTCATCAAAAAGCTTCACCACCATCTCCTCCACCACCTACACCACCGTAGCCTCCACCGAGCATACCATCTTCACCCCCTCGTCAACCTCTTTCTAACGGACTATAGTTTCGTCCCCCGCAACAACGTTTGCAAGATCCCGTTTTGGCTTGATGAACTAGACTTGCACCTCCATCTTCTCCAAAGCAACCACAACCCTTTCCATCAACTTGTGAGAACCGGCACCCTCCTGTTGGATTGGGACCGCGTTTCTCTGCGTCGGACGCACCTTAGGCGAGTAATTCTACTCGCCATGACTTGATATTATTTCATGATTGTAAACAAAACACAACCCTCAAGAACTAATTTCTGTTCTGTTCTGGACTCTATTAGTCGACTTGGCCCAAACGCAAGTCGACTAACCCTTTGAAACGCAGCTCTCAAATAATAGGACCTGCTCTCAGTTTTGAACTTCATTAGTCGACTTGACCAATTTATCAGTCGACTAATCCTTTGGAAACGCACCCTTGATTCTGAAACGCAGCATAGTTAGTCGACTACTCCCTTGCGTCCAGTCGACTAGCCTTTCTCTGCAAACGCAGCTCTTTGAGACGCACACTTTATTAGTCGACTTGGTTTTTCCCCTAGTCGACTAACTTCCCTTCTGAAAACGCAGCTTCCTTGAAACGCAGATTTCCCTAGTCGACTACCTACTGTTCCTAGTCGACTAACGCAGCTTCCTTGAAACGCAGATTTCCCTAGTCGACTACCTACTGTTCCTAGTCGACTAACGCAGCTCCCTTGAAACGCGGTTTTTCTGAGACGCAGCCTTCCTAGTCGACTAATCTTATTTCCTAGTCGACTAACACTCTCCTGAAAAACGCAGCTCTCCCAAAACGCAGCTCTCCCAAACGCAGCTTTCCTAGTCGACTTGCCCTCTACCTATAGTCGACTAATCCCTTCCCAAGTCGACTACTTATTCTCTCCAGTCGACTAATCTTGACTATTTACTATGATTAATTACTTCTTTAGTTTTGAACATTATCTTTGGGTCATATAGTTTATGTTGCTATTTGCAATGCCTGTCACCTGTTTATACTACTTGTCATTACATACTACTATTTAACACATGTATATCACCTGGCAACTGTAGTGTTATCATCTAACACCTGACATGCTACCTCTTGGCATGACTTGTTACCTGCAATTATCATCCTCCGGTCATGCTATCACTTGACACAAGGCATGATACACCTGACTCCTATAATTATCATAACGGAATGATAACCGGACTTCATGATTTACAAACTTGATTACATGATAGTACGAACCAGTACTCCTGATATACCTGTATTCCTGACATGTTCCTGCTCATTCCCGAAATCTGATAATTATTTAATATACCATAAAATGAGACAACTTACATTGGGTCGGGGGAAACATGCGGCTATCAATATGTGTTCGTGTTTACAGTGGTATTAGGTATGTTGTGCAACTGAATTTCCGGTCTGACCTGTGGGCCTCCAGGCGACCGAGGGGAGTGCTGGCTCCCTCATTCCTGGTACCATCTTGAAAAGGGCATACATAAGTCCCTCCTGTTTGCCTTGCGGCGGGTTCCGTTACCAAGCAACGGAACAATCCTGGGCCGTGGTCCCGGGTATGCACGGGACCCACTGTAAACATAGTTCGTTGATACCCCCGCTGGTTTCCAATAACAACCTTACTTTACTTGGATATGGATCTATGTGTGCTGGGACGCTAGTTCACATAGCTAGATATCAGGGTAAGACGAGCAATAATAATAATAATAATAATAAAAGACGTTAACTGTGGTTGTTGTATGCGCTTGGATTACGGTGACATGAGATGAAGGTATATAGATGAGGGTTTCCTTGTTTGGATTATCCCCTCGAAGTACTGGTCTCATGAGGCCGTAGCTTAAGCATATACAATGCCCTTTCGTTTATGACATGCTATGCTCCTTTTACTTGCTGGATGATTTTTCTTGATATTGTACCAACTCTCATATTCTTATTCTTATGCCACTCGGCTGTAACGTGATCACTTGTTTGGGAGGTCCTGACTCCCTTGAATTTGTATGTTCAGGTTCCGAACCTTGGATCGAGGTGGAGCCTTCTGTGGAAGATCAAGCTTTCCTTGCCGAGCAAGTTGACTAGTCTCGGTTTCTGTTGTACCTGACCTTCCTTTTGAGCTCGCGGGATCCCCTTTCAGCTCGTGAGCATATTGTAATTATATTGTAAATCGTACTTTTGTGCTTGGCTGTGATATATGATGCATGTGATATGTAAGAGTATGTCACAACTTGTGATAACCTTGTACAATTGTATTTCTTGTGTTGGCATATGAATGGGCACTACGCTTGTCGTACTCTGATTCTTGCTTGTACTGATGCTTAACGTATATACGTGAGGGTATTTCCGACCTGCGTATGTACGTCGCAGTGACGTCCCCGTACCCGTGGGATCGGGGGGCGTTACAGGTTGGTATCAGAGCCTAGGCTCTCACACCTATAGTACAATCAAGCAACAAATTACTGGAATTTGCCATTGCCAACTACAATGTACAAAGTTATCTTGTCCTTCTTGATTCCTTTCCTTGTGTCCTAAAATCCTTCCATCTTTCCAGTTTCCAGTCTCCTTTTTACCAACATAAGTATGGATAGAAGGACGGGTCGTAGCAACTCCGGGCAAACATCAAACGGGCCCACGGGAGAGAATGTTGAGATTCTGAGGGTTATCCAGACTATGATGGAAAATCAGCAACAGCAGACGGAACTCCTTCGGCAAGAGTTAGTAACTCCCAAGGAACAAAGGCCGGGGAATATATCAGACTTCAGGCGGTTACAACCGGCGATATTCACGGGAGAAGAGAAACCACTAGATGCTGAGCAATGGCTGATTGACACCACAGATCTGTTGAACGCAGCCCGGGTCCCAAAAGAAAATCAAGTGGAAGTCGCCAAAATTCAACTTAAGGATATAGCTAGGACTTGGTGGCTAGCGGAGGAGGCCAGACTGGAGAAGCCTGTCACCTGGGACACGTTCTCCAAGAGCTTCTACAGCAGATTCTTCCCTGCTACTGCTCAGAAAGACATGGAGGAGCAGTTCATCAGATTGCAGCAATGGAACAAGTCAGTGGATGAGTATGCAGCAGAGTTTCTCAGGCTTAGCCGCTTTGCTCCGTACATGGTAGCGGATGAGGAGAAGCGGGCAAGCAGATTCCAGCAGGGATTGCAGATGGACATCCAAGTATTCCTGATGCCCCAGCAGCTGAAGACCTATTCAGAAGTCCTCACCATAGCTCGGGAGGTGGAGCGAGGTCTGGAGAAAGGGAAATCTAATATGATGAGGAACCAGGCCATGAAGAGGCCATTTCCACAAGCAGGGAGAGGAGGTCCATTCAGAACAGCGAGAGTCCCAGCCATGAGACGGCCATTCCGACCAGCTCCCTTTCCAGTAACCCAACCATTCTTCTTTTGTAGTTATTGCCAGAAACCAGGTCACTCCCGACAGAATTGCCGTAGGGCAAATGGGTTATGCCTGGCATGTGGTTCCGTGATCATTCAGTAGAAGTCTGCCCCCACAAGAGAATGGGAATAGCCAACCAAGCACTACCAGCACTTCCAGGGCCAGATGGACAGAGGAACCAGGGACAAATGGTTAGGAGAGCCCTTCCCCCTCCCCCACAGCAAGTTATCCGCCCAGTCCAGAGGGGAGTTAGAGCTGCAGCAGGTCGTGGGAGAGGACGAGCTTACAACCTGACTGCGGAAGAGGCCGAAACTTCTGAAGAGGTGGTAACAGGTAAGATTATGGTGCACTCTAAACCTGTCTTAGCCCTCTTTGATTCTGGCGCTTCCCATTGTTACATATCAGATAGTTTCATTGCTTTGAACTCTATACCTGTTGAATATCTAGACCACCAGTGGGAGATTAGTACCGGTAACGGAGTAGTCATCTCTAATAGAGTTTGTGTAGATTGTCCGGTGGAACTGTGTGGCAGAACATTAACAGCGGATATGCTCGTGCTGGATACTAGAGGGTACGACATAATCTTAGGCATGACTTGGCTCAGCAAATACCATGCGGTCATTGATTGCCGAAGCAAGAAAGTTATTTTCAGAATACCGCTTCAGCCTGAGTTCCAATTTGAAGGAGAACGCAAACCTGCCAAAGGAAAAGCACAGATGACTGCTGGTGAGATCCAGAAGAAGAGAGTGCCAGTTTGGAATGAGTTTCCAGAAGTATTTAAGGAGATCTCAGGACTTCCACCCGATAGAGTAATTGAGTTCTCTATTGATACCCTTCCAGGTACAGTACCGATATCCAAAGCTCCATATAGGATGGCACCCACTGAGTTGGAGATTCTAAAGAAACAGCTACAAGAATATTCTGACAAAGGATTGATTAGACCAAGTGCTTCACCATGGGGAGCTCCAGTGCTATTGGCCAACAAGAAGGACGGTGGTAAGCGGTTGTGTATAGACTACAGAGAGCTAAACAAAGTTACCATCAAGAACAAGTACCCCTTACCAAGAATTGATGATCTGTTTGATCAGCTTCATGGAGCTCGAGTATTTTCTAAATTGGATTTACAATCAGGCTACCATCAGCTAAAAGTAAGGAAAGAAGATATTCCCAAGACAGCATTCAGGACCCGTTATGGCCATTATGAGTTTCTAGTTATGCCTTTCGGAGTCACCAATGCCCCTGCAATTTTCATGGATTTGATGAACAGAGTGTTCTCATCATATTTGGATCAGTTTGTGGTTGTTTTCATAGACGACATCTTGATTTACTCGAAGAACGACAGGGAACATGCAGACCACTTGAGATTAGTATTACAGACTCTCCAACAGGAACAACTTCATGCTAAGCAAAGCAAGTGTGAATTCTGGTTAAATAGTGTGGCCTTCCTTGGGCACATAATTTCGGAAGAAGGAATTTCAGTAGACCCCAGTAAAATTCAGGCAGTAAGGGACTGGCCAATTCCAAGGACAGTAACAGAAATTAAGAGTTTTATTGGATTAGCCGGATATTACAGGCGCTTCGTCCAAGATTTTTCTAAGATTGCAGCCCCGTTAACGAAGCTCACCCGAAAAGGAGAAAAATATATATGGACCGAGGAATGTGCTGCAGCATTTGAGCAATTAAAGGAAAGACTTATCACAGCTCCAGTTTTGAGGACTCCCTCAGGAACAGGAGGAATGGTTATATTCAGTGATGCATCCGGGAAAGGCCTAGGGTGTGTACTAATGCAGCATGATCATGTCATAGCTTATGCATCCAGGCAACTGAAACCACATGAGAGGAATTACCCAACTCATGACTTAGAGCTGGCGGCGGTAATATTCGCATTGAAAATCTGGAGGCATTATCTTCTGGGAGACAAGGTGTTAATCTACACTGATCACAAGAGTCTTAAGTATATCTTCACGCAGAAAGAATTGAACATGAGACAGAGACGGTGGCTTGAATTGATGGCAGATTATGACATAGACTTACAGTATCATCCGGGCAAAGTCAACACAGTACCAGATGCATTGAGCAGGAAGCCAGAAAATAGAATGCTAGTACGACTCACACAACAGAAGGAGTTGATTCAGGATATCATAAAATTGGACTTAATGATAGTACAAGGGATTGATAAGACAGGACAGTTGATGACCTTTCAGATCCAGCCGACCCTGATGGATGAGATTAAGGAAGCTCAGAAAAAAGATCCCAGATTACAGAAATTCAGAGCTCAGATAGAAGCTGGATTGAGAACTGACCTCCGTATACATTCGGATAACGCCTTATATTTTGGTAATAGAATTTGTGTTCCCCAAGGAGAAGTTCGACAGAAAATTTTGGCAGAGGCACATAGTTCGGCTTATTCCATACACCCAGGAGGAAATAAGATGTATCAAGATTTGAAACAGAAGTTTTGGTGGAATGCTATGAAGAGGGAGATAGCCCAGTATGTGGCCAAGTGCTTAGTTTGCCAACAGGTAAAGATAGAACACCAGAGAACAGCTGGACTTCTTCAGCCCTTGCCAATACCCGAATGGAAATGGGAGCATATCACCATGGATTTTGTTACAGCACTACCCCGCAGTCCTAAGGGTAACAATGCAGTATGGGTGATCGTTGACCGTCTCACAAAATCAGCTCACTTCTTACCATTCAGAGTAGGTCAGTCAAAAGAAGTTCTGGCAGACAAATATATGAGAGAAATAGTTCGTCTACATGGAGTCCCAGTTAGCATCGTGTCAGATAGAGATACAAGATTCCGATCTCATTTCTGGGAAAGTCTCCAAGAGAATTTAGGAACTCGTCTGAAATTCAGTACTTCATATCACCCCCAGACTGACGGACAATCTGAACGGACTATCCAGATCCTTGAAGATATGTTACGAGCCTGCATGATAGAATTTAGAGGGTCATGGGAAGACTATCTTCATTTGGTAGAATTCTCTTATAATAACAGCTATCAGGCTAGTATCAAAATGGCCCCATTTGAGGCATTGTATGGCAGGAAATGCAGGTCACCGATATGTTGGGACGAAGTCGGCGAAAGAAGACTTATGGGACCAGACATTCTAGTTCAGACAACAGACAAAGTCCGAATTATCAGAGATCATCTCCGGGCAGCACAGAACCGACAAAAGAGTTGGGCAGACACAAATAGAAGACAGTTGGAATTCAGAACAGGTGATCATGCATTTTTGAAGATATCACCCACCAAAGGGTAATCCGGTTCGGTACTCGTGGAAAACTTAGTCCGAGATACATCGGCCCATTCGAAATTTTGGATCGTGTGGGAGATGTGTCTTACCGATTGGCATTACCTCCATCTTTAGAAGGAGTACACAATGTATTCCATGTATCACAGTTGAGAAGGTATGTCAAGGATGAGAGTCACATTCTAGATCACTCAGAATTGGAATTGCAGCCAGATCTGTCTTACGTAGAGCAACCGATGGCCATCCTGGACAAAAGTGTTAAGACCCTGAAGAGTAAGGCAATACCACTAGTATTGGTTTCTTGGAATAGGCATGTGCCAGGAGAAGCCACATGGGAACGAGAGGATGTTATTCGTGAGCGTTACCCACAACTATTCACAACTTAGTTGGTAAAACTCTTTCTTCCTATTCTTCTTTATCGTCATCTTCCCCTTCGTGAAATTTCGAGGACGAAATTTTTGTAAGGTGGATAGAGTGTAATACCCCATCCTCTGCATACGTACACAGTTACGTATCTTGATTCTTGGGGCGTATTCTTTTTATTTTATTTTATTATTTTCTACTATTTGAATATTTACTCATATAGCAGTACTGCTTGATTTGATCTGTTTGGTATTTAGATTTGACTAATTTTAGTTTCAAATATTATTTTTTTAATATTCTAGATTTTTCATGATTTTCTGGAATTTTTCGGAATTAAGTTGTAAATCTTCAAAACCGGTGTCGGCCAGTACCGTTGACCGATTCCCGGGATTTTAATTTACAAACGGTTTGGAATTTATAAAAGTGCCTTTAGACATTATTTCTTAAAATCATATTTTCTATCTAAATACATTTTCTGGGATTTATCAGATTTTATCAAGACCCGGTCAATCCGGTGTATACCGAGATTGACGGTTGACTTTATGATTTTTATCTTGAAAATGAAGTAGAGTTTCTGAAAACCGATTTCACCAAAAGTCATTTTATAATATTTATGATTTTTGAGAATTTTTATAAAGCTTTTAGAGATACTTCAATTTTTGGTCATTCCTGGAATTTTCGGTATTTTCCCAGATACCGAGAATTTATCCAAGTTTTCCACTTATCTCTTTTTCCATTTTTCTCTCTCCTTCCTCAAACGCGAGTTTTGGCCAACTGGATCCATCATTAAATGCGGAGACCCCTCCCTTGCTGCATTTAATGCTTATGGGCTAAAGCAACTCTTGTCCAATCACCCATGCCTTGTCCTTTTCTTTTGAAACGCAGCCTCCTTGTGTTTTCCTCTGGACGCAGCCTTGAGCTCCCGCGTTTGGCTCTTTAAATGGCCTAAACGCAGCCTTGGGACTTTGCAAACGCAGCAATCCTTGGAGGGAAAGTAATGATGACTTATTATTATATTATTTTCCCCTTCTATATACATGCATCCCCATCTTCTCTCTCTTTCACTTTCTTCATCTCCTTTGTTTCCTGTGAGCTCCAACAGCAAGCAACCCCCCCCAAGCTCCTTGGCCGGCCATCACCACCACCCACCAAAGCCATTCTCTCCACCACAAATCCTTCTACTCCATCTCCTCCTCCATTTTCAACCACAAACACCATCTCCTTCAACCCCTTTCACCAAGAGAACCTCAAAGAACCCACCTTCATCAAAAAGCTTCACCACCATCTCCTCCACCACCTACACCACCGTAGCCTCCACCGAGCATACCATCTTCACCCCCTCGTCAACCTCTTTCTAACGGACTATAGTTTCGTCCCCCGCAACAACGTTTGCAAGATCCCGTTTTGGCTTGATGAACTAGACTTGCACCTCCATCTTCTCCAAAGCAACCACAACCCTTTCCATCAACTTGTGAGAACCGGCACCCTCTTGTTGGATTGGGACCGCGTTTCTCTGCGTCGGACGCACCTTAGGCGAGTAATTCTACTCGCCATGACTTGATATTATTTCATGATTGTAAACAAAACACAACCCTCAAGAACTAATTTCTGTTCTGTTCTGGACTCTATTAGTCGACTTGGCCCAAACGCAAGTCGACTAACCCTTTGAAACGCAGCTCTCAAATAATAGGACCTGCTCTCAGTTTTGAACTTCATTAGTCGACTTGACCAATTTATCAGTCGACTAATCCTTTGGAAACGCACCCTTGATTCTGAAACGCAGCATAGTTAGTCGACTACTCCCTTGCGTCCAGTCGACTAGCCTTTCTCTGCAAACGCAGCTCTTTGAGACGCACACTTTATTAGTCGACTTGGTGTTTTCCCCTAGTCGACTAACTTCCCTTCTGAAAACGCAGCTTCCTTGAAACGCAGATTTCCCTAGTCGACTACCTACTGTTCCTAGTCGACTAACGCAGCTTCCTTGAAACGCAAATTTCCCTAGTCGACTACCTACTGTTCCTAGTCGACTAACGCAGCTCCCTTGAAACGCGGTTTTTCTGAGACGCAGCCTTCCTAGTCGACTAATCTTATTTCCTAGTCGACTAACACTCTCCTGAAAAACGCAGCTCTCCCAAAACGCAGCTCTCCCAAACGCAGCTTTCCTAGTCGACTTGCCCTCTACCTATAGTCGACTAATCCCTTCCCAAGTCGACTACTTATTCTCTCCAGTCGACTAATCTTGACTATTTACTATGATTAATTACTTCTTTAGTTTTGAACATTATCTTTGGGTCATATAGTTTATGTTGCTATTTGCAATGCCTGTCACCTGTTTATACTACTTGTCATTACATACTACTATTTAACACATGTATATCACCTGGCAACTGTAGTGTTATCATCTAACACCTGACATGCTACCTCTTGGCATGACTTGTTACCTGCAATTATCATCCTCCGGTCATGCTATCACTTGACACAAGGCATGATACACCTGACTCTTATAATTATCATAACGGGAATGATAACCGGACTTCATGATTTACAAACTTGATTACATGATAGTACGAACCAGTACTCCTGATATACCTGTATTCCTGACATGTTCCTGCTCATTCCCGAAATCTGATAATTATTTAATATACCATAAAATGAGACAACTTACATTGGGTCGGGGGAAACATGCGGCTATCAATATGTGTTCGTGTTTACAGTGGTATTAGGTATGTTGTGCAACTGAATTTTCGGTCTGACCTGTGGGCCTCCAGGCGACCGAGGGGAGTGCTGGCTCTCTCATTCCTGGTACCATCTTGAAAAGGGCATACATAAGTCCCTCCTGTTTGCCTTGCGGCGGGTTCCGTTACCAAGCAACGGAACAATCCTGGGCCGTGGTCCCGGGTATGCACGGGACCCACTGTAAACATAGTTCGTTGATACCCCCGCTGGTTTCCAATAACAACCTTGCTTTACTTGGATATGGATCTATGTGTGCTGGGACGCTAGTTCACATAGCTAGATATCAGGGTAAGACGAGCAATAATAATAATAATAATAATAAAAGACGTTAACTGTGGTTGTTGTATGCGCTTGGATTACGGTGACATGAGATGAAGGTATATAGATGAGGGTTTCCTTGTTTGGATTATCCCCTCGAAGTACTGGTCTCATGAGGCCGTAGCTTAAGCATATACAATGCCCTTTCGTTTATGACATGCTATGCTCCTTTTACTTGCTGGATGATTTTTCTTGATATTGTACCAACTCTCATATTCTTATTCTTATGCCACTCGGCTGTAACGTGATCACTTGTTTGGGAGGTCCTGACTCCCTTGAATTTGTATGTTCAGGTTCCGAACCTTGGATCGAGGTGGAGCCTTCTGTGGAAGATCAAGCTTTCCTTGCCGAGCAAGTTGACTAGTCTCGGTTTCTGTTGTACCTGACCTTCCTTTTGAGCTCGCGGGATCCCCTTTCAGCTCGTGAGCATATTGTAATTATATTGTAAATCGTACTTTTGTGCTTGGCTGTGATATATGATGCATGTGATATGTAAGAGTATGTCACAACTTGTGATAACCTTGTACAATTGTATTTCTTGTGTTGGCATATGAATGGGCACTACGCTTGTCGTACTCTGATTCTTGCTTGTACTGATGCTTAACGTATATACGTGAGGGTATTTCCGACCTGCGTATGTACGTCGCAGTGACGTCCCCGTACCCGTGGGATCGGGGGCGTTACATTTTCGCTTTGACATATTGGCCCAGCTGGCTAATGCCCCAGCTCGTATCACCATACATGAGTTCCCGTCTCTTGAAAGAGACAAGAGAAGCACTTAGGAATGCACTGACTAACTCAGAATCATTTCTGACATATATGCCAGAAATCCCTAGGGGTGACACTCAGCCCTCTTGCTCTGAATGCCATCATCTGCAATCGAAAGTACCTCCTATTACTTTCACAGCTGAGGATAGGATATGCTTCTCTAGAATAATAAGCACGATCGACCTTTGTACTACACCAGATACATCTTTTGACACACATTAAAAGGGTACAGGTTGATTCAGGGTCTACACTCAACATCATACCTAAAAGGCTCCTCTACTTTCTTGGCATACCACTATATCGGTTGTCTGCAACCACTATAACAATATACAATTTTAATGTAGGGAGTAGTCATCCACTTGGAAAGATTTGACTCCGTTGCCGAATTAGGAGCCTGAAATCAGAGGTGACACGTGTTACGTCATTGACGCTGACACGTCATACAACTTGTTACTAGGACGACCCTAGATCCACGCTAACTGGATTGTTCCCTCTACTCTACACCAGTGCTTCAAATATGTTGAAGATGATGCAACAGTACGAACTGCCTTCGCTGAGAAGCAACCATTCAAAGTGGTAAAAAACTACTTTACTGATGCTCTCCTATATCAGGAAGTCAGTGAAACGTCAAAAGATTCATTGCCTGACAATGATGATAGTGGCAATGAGGTAGATTCAGAGTCTGAAGGAGACACGCCAGCTACTTTGGTCGGTGAACCAATTGTAGCATATTTCAATAATCCTCAATGTAATACCCCTTCTGAGGTGATGACGAATGGGTGATTAATGACAATGTTTCCTTTGATTATCCTATGAGTGTCTAACTGTTTGAATCTGTTACGAATAGTTCTCTACACATGCCCTTGCATAAACCAAGTACATCAAGTACGTCTGTGAAATATATAGAAGGGTCCGTTTTAGTGGTTCCTCCATCAAAAAAGGGTCAATCACCAATAATATTTGGTAAAGCCCAACTGCAGAGTCTACGGTCACAGATTCGAGTTTAGACTCAGAGACCCCGCAAATTTTCTATTATGCACGAATAGTTCAGCATATGATGAGGAACATGGGATATAGCCTGCAGCGTGGGAATGGTCTAAATTTTGAAAAAGGACGACGTGATTTTTTGCTTAATTTTGTGCCAAAAGGGAAGCCGGCAATTTACTATGATAAAACACGCAGGAGGTTAGGATACGTTTTACCTCCACCGCCTACAATGGTTCACTCCAAAGATAACAAACTGATCCCATCACGCTCTGCTTCTTCCTCCGAATGGGAGTCAGATGTCAGTGTGAGAACGATGTTCAAGAATCTCACCGTTAATATGACTTCAAGTAGCCAGTTGGAGCCAGCGAGAGTTACTGATGTTGAACCATGGGCTCAGTAATTGAATTTTCAGTGGGAAGAGCGATTCGAATAACATGAACCACCTATTGAAGACAAGATGATCCAGGTTAACTTGGGGAGTCAAGATCACCCTAAACCCATTTTTATAAGTGAAAGCTTATCACTTACGGAAAAAGAAGAATTGATAGTACTCGTAAGAGAGTATCTCGATATCTTCGCATAGAACTACGAGGATATGCCCGGACTTGATCCACAAGTAGGTATGCATCGTCTGAGCATTAAGCCAGACACCAAGCCAGTTAAGCAACAACAACGCCGATTTCGCCCGAACATTATAGAAGCTATTGAAGCCGAAGTCCATAAACTCATTGCATGTGGCTTTATACGGGAGGAACAACATCTAGATTGGGTTACTAATATTATTTTTGTTCTCAAGAAGAATGAAAAAATATGAATCTATATTAATTACCGTGATCTCAATACAGCCTGTCCTAAAGACGAATTCCTATTACCCATCACCGATGTTATGATTGACAATACTTGCGGATTCGAAAGAATGTCTTTCATGGACGGCTTCTCAAGGTATAATCAAATTAAGATATACCCAGGGGATGAGAAGCATACTTCATTTCGGACACCGTTGGGGGTGTATTGCTATACCGTGATGCCTTTCGAATTAAAGAACGCGGGAGCAACTTATTAGCGGGCGGTGTGTACAATTTTCCGTGATCATCTCCGAAAGACAGTAGAATGTTATGTCGACGACATTGTTGTCAAAAGCCGTGATAAGAATGACCATCTTCATGACTTGAGAACGATGTTCGACATAATGCGGGCTCATCGACCGAAGATTAATCCTACAAAATCCTTCTTGGGGGTTTCGAGTGGCAAATTCCTAGGATTCATTGTACATCAAAGGGAATTCATCTTGATCCAGACAAAGTCAAAGCCATTCAGAGCATGCATCCACCTAAGAATCTCAAAGAACTTAGGGGCCTGCAAGGTAGACTGGGTTATATCAGAAGATTCATCGCAAATCTTTCAGGCCGCTGTCAACCGTTCACCCAACTCATGAAAAAGGGTGTCTCTTTTGTATAGGATCAAGCCTGTCAAGAAGCTTACGAGGATATCAAAAGATACCTCACTAAACCTTCTGTCTTAATGGCTCCCGCATCAGAAAAACCTTTCCTGCTTTATGTGAAAGCTATGGACCATTCTCTCGGTGCTCTGCTTGCTCAAAAAGATGATAATGGTCATGAACAGGCTATTTACTATCTGAGCAGGACTCTGATAGGGGTGGAATCTCGCTATAATCCTATAGAGAAGGAATGCTTAGCTCTTGTCTTTGTTATTCAGAAGACACGACGTTATTTGGTCGGTCAAACCATACATGTCATTTCTGTTGGCCCAAAGGCCCATCACTCTAGTTTTGATGATGATCAACTCATGTAGTTATATTTACTAATGATCTTGTATTTAATTAGTGACAGATTTATGATCAAGATCTTAGTAGGTGCATAGCTTCAACAAAGGATTTAAAGTCAAATTTTGGAGCTAGTACGGTTTGATTCAAGAGCTTGTGCATAAAAACTACATCAAGTACTCAAGAGGAGTCTAGCTCTATGGATAGTGTTTGGACCAAGTCAAGAAGATGAGAAGGCTTCAAGTGAAGACTTCAAGAAGATGAAGACTTGTGTCTAGGTATAAGATTTTTGTTTTAGATAAAATGTAAAGGATAGAATAATTGGTGGATTGCTGAAGTATATATCACACACACACTCTTGATTTAGTTGTCTTTTCATAAAAGAATTTTCAGATTTAGAAAAGACTTTCATTTTGAAAAATACTATTTTAGTCTTTGGTGTTTCTCATGTACATATCTTTTGAAACCAAAATCATGTTTAATGCTTAATGTCAAAAACATAAATATCTTATTTGTGTAGTGGATCATATCCATACACACTATACTTTAATGAATTCAAAATATCTTGTTTTTGTATCATGAAGAAGTTTGGAAAACAAGTTTTAGAAAAATACAAGTTTTCAATTGAGCCAATATTTTCATATTAAAAAAATAGTCCAAATCTTTTATAACATGCCTTGATTTTGTGCAAGCATGTTTGTTTATCAAAGTATATTGGTAAAACTATTTTTGTAGATTTTTCAGTATTTTATGGGATTTTACTTCAATCAAAAAGGCCATGTTTTAATCCCTAGTTTTTCTGTTCCAGGCTTCAGCCAGTCGACTAGTCGACCGACCAAGTCGACTAGGGCTGAAGTCGGTCGACCGACTCGGTCGACCGACGTGCACAGACGTGCACGCCAGCTTTGCAGGATGGCCGGCCGACCGACCCGGTCGACCGTCCCGAGAGTTCTACTCTCTGGAAAGGCCCCGGCCGACCGTGCGGTCGACCGGACAGAGAGATTGCTCTCTGTATCCTGGCTCGGTCGACCGCCCGGTCGACCGATGGCTCAAACGGTCTGAAATATGACCGTTGGCCGGCCGACCGGACGGTCGACCATTAGGCCTGACAGAACCCCAACGGCTAGTTTTTCTAGCCCTACAAATTTGGGGGTTTGGGTATTGTTTTCACCAAGATTTTTGGAGAGTTTTTAAGCTAGTTTTTCCTATTCTTTTAAGAGGTTTTTCTCCACAAAATTTAGAGCCAATACTTCCAATTAAAAGGAGAGTTTATTAAGAGTGTTTAAAAGAGATTTCTTTGAGTTTTCCTCCACCATTCTCATCCTTGTTTTTCTCACAAACACTTGAGCAACCCATTGAGCTATTCATTCTATAGGAGTGTTTTTGTGAGAGGATTTTAGGGGATCAAGAGTTGTGATCACCAAAGTTCTACTTTGTTCCTTTGAGAAGGCGGACGGTTGTGTTCGCATTGTTTCGGGTCCTAGTGTGGACTCGGTTGTTTCGGGTTCGGGTGCGAACTCTTGTTTGAGGTTCGGCCTTGGCGAGCCGGTGGGCTTGCGTGTGTACGGGCTAGAGAGTCTGAAAGCTTGTAGGTGTTGCGGCACCGAGTGATCCGGTGGGATCGATTATAGTGGAAATCCTTCGTGTGTCGAAGGCGGGGATGTAGAGCAATTGTGCTCGAACCTCGAAACAAATTTCTTGTATTTGCGATTGCTCACTCTCTCTATCTCCTTTATATCTTGCATACTCTCATTGTCTATCTTTATATGCTTGATATATTCATTTGTGCTCATATTATTATATACTTGCGTGGGATTGTTTGCTAACACTTGTATTCAACCAAGAGAGCCAACGCGGCACCTCAACCCATTCAAGGGGAATCTAGAGGAGTTTGTCTAGAGCCCTTCACAGGAAATTCGGCAACACTCTTGTGTTATACGTGGTGTTTAGTGTAAGAGTTTAGTTTAGGTCATAATAGTTTACACTTCCGCATTATTTGGCATTAAGTGACCATTAGATTAGCCATCACCTATTCACCCCCCCTCTAGGTGATTTACAATTGGTATCAGAGCCAAGTGCTCTGATTTTAGGTCTTACAATCTAGAGTTAAAGATCCTCATTTTTAGGCTAATCACAACATTTCGTACACACACCATGGACTTTATGTCACCACCCACCTTTGACATTCTTAACATCCAAATTTGGAAGGTTAAGATGTCTTTGTACCTCAAGGCCTTAGGCATTCATGTTTATCTTGCCACCACTTATAATGCATATTGTTTAGATGGTAAGAATCTTGAGGCTAATGCAAAAGCCCTTCATGCTTTAAAGTCAACCCTAAATGATGAATATTTATCTAGGGTTTCTAATGTTGATTCGGCTTTTGTAGCTTGGAACATCATCACCTCCCTTGGCGAAAAGGATCTATATTATGCCGGGAGCGATTCGGATGTTGGAAGTGACGTCTCCAACAAGTGCTATATGGTCCAAGGGGATAACCCCCTTGAGGTAACTACCGAATCCGAGTTAGATGATGAGGACATGTCATATGATGAGCTTACCACTTTTTGTCAACTCCTACTTGAGAAATATGACATGATTAAAAAGGAAAATAAAAATTTGAAAAAAAAATTTGAGTGCATGCATATAGAAAATGATTCTTTTAAAAATAATATTGCATGTTTAGAAAAAGAAAATGAAATTTTGAAAAAATGAGAATGTTTCCCTTATGTCTAAATTAAATGATCTTTGTGAAGGAAACACTAGTTTAAAAAAAAGAATTATTTTGGTGGAAAAACAAAAAGAAATTATTTTACAAGAAAATAACTCTTTAAAAAGAAAATTTGTTGAAAAAGAAAAAGAAAATGTTTTACAAAAGAAAAAGAAAAATGATTCTTTATCTCACCATGCTTTACATGCCACCACTAGTGAGATTAATATTTTGAAAAATAAAATGGATTGTTTGAGCTCAACTTTGAGCTCTTGTGCTTTTAACCACATTAGATTGGAGTCTTTGTTTTCAAAGAAATAAACTCCACACATTCATGCACAACATCATCATGCATATGCTTATGTTGCACGTCACGATCATACACATACACATAAGCATCCTAAGGTGTACAAATGTACACATTGTGGCCGCAAAGGCCATTTAGCAAAATTTTGTTTTGACAAGTTGCATCATATTAATTTTGCTAATAATAAAAATGTTTGGGTGCCTTACAAAGCTAACCCCCAAGGACCCAAAAGAAAATGGGTACCAAAACCCCCACCTTGTGTTTTTGATGTAGGTGAGGGCTCTCACACGACGTGAGAGGAATGGTGCCTTGATGGTGGATGCACATGGACTCGATGGACACACATTTTTGATGCATCGCTATCAAGGAAGTTTTGGTGGGACGACCACCATGTTTTGGAGATTTGGAGTAGTTCCTTGGTTTGGTAACTATTTCTAAACTCCTAATTTATTTACATGCTTATTCATGATTGATAATTTTTAGCATGTTCATGTTTTAGGTTTTCGTGCTTCATGTGGTAAATACTAGTTTAAATGTAGTTTTTATCAAAACTTGTATTTATACATGTACAAATAGTGAGAACAAATTGATTCATATATGTTTGCACTTCATGCTCATTTGTACCCACTATATGCACATGTATAGCCTAGTTTTGATGATTTCCTCATTTACACTTGTTTTGCCTATTTTCATGTTTTTACTTCATGTATATGTATTTTTAAATTCAAATCTAATAAATATACATGTATACCCGTGAGTCTCTTGCCTTCATGCAAATACCTTTAATAGACTCTTTTATGTTTGGGATATGTATGTACATTGTTAGATTTAGATAAATCATACATATACCTTGAAGTTTGTTTTAAAAATGAAAAATGAATAATTTGTTTTTGATCATTTTGAGCCTTAATGACTATTTTCATGTAAATGTTACATACATGATTCTTATACACTCATACTTCATTTGTTTTGTCATGACTTTGATTCATGAACATTTTTATGAGCTTAATCGATTTTGAGTGTCATCTCTTGTGTATTTAGTATGATTCATGAAAACCATATGTTTTGATGTTTTGAAGGATCTTTAACTAGTTTTTTCAAAATTACTTTTAACTAGTTAATTATTCTTCATTTGGAAGAGATTTTCAATGCTTAACTACTTTCAAAAATTATTTTCGAAAACCCCTTCCAACCATAATGGGCGGATGGCTGGGCGATCATGTTCATGTATGCTTTATGTGAAAAACATTTTAATCTTGAACTTGGTTGGGAGGTATAGGTTATGAGTCATATACATGATTTACATTATTATTTTCAATTGGTATCATTGGATCGTTTCAATTGGTATCAATTTGACTCTATTTTTGTATATACTCATATTTTGTTTCTTATATATGTATGTATCAATTTCATTTGGTATACTTTTTTTTTCATACATATATATGAGTTATTTGTGCTTGAGTTAAAATTGTTTTACATGTTTAAAAGCACAAACTTTGTTTTTGCTAAGCTTACTTCAATTTTTTTTAAACTTATGCATTATGTTTTAAAATTGGTATCAAAAAAAAAATGTTTATTTGATATCTCAAAATTTGTTTTAATAAAGAAAAATTAAAAAAAATGTTTTGTTTTATATTGCCTATATGCAAGGAGAGCTTAACATCTCTTCTACATATAGATTCATGTTGAGTGTATTGTATATTGAGGAGCTTGACACCTCTTTTTTATGTGGTACACGTGTGTAGGGGGAGCTTCACATCTCCTCTTATGCATTACATATTATACGTTATGTGAATTAGGGCTTGTCATCCCTCTTTCATGTAATGTATATGTGTAGGAAAGTTACTTAACCGTCTTCCTCTTCATGAATGTATATAACATATAATCCTTTATTGATTAATTTAAGTTCACCCCTTATTGGTCTCTTTGTTTCGGACAAAAAGGGGAGAAAAATTTGATGATTTTGTTTTTACTTTAACCCCTTTGTTGATGATTGACAAAAAGGGGGAGAGGTATTTGGTATATATGCATGTTTTTATAAAAGAATTTATGTTTATGCATATATGTTTTTTTTTGCAAATAGGAGAAAAAGATTTTGTGATTTTGTTTTATGCTTGGTTAGCATGTTTACTCCTACATTTGCATACATGTTTATGTGCCTCATTGCATATTTATTTTGTTTATTTGGTATGCATGAGTGAAGGGGGGAGCTTCTTTGGAGCTTTACTTTAATCCATGCATATATAACTTCATGAGTTTTGTCATCATCAAAAAGGGGGAGATTGTTGGCCCAAAGGCCCATCACTCTAGTTTTGATGATGATCAACTCATGTAGTTATGTTTATTAATGATCTTGTATTTAATTAGTGACAGATTTATGATCAAAATCTTAGTAGGTGCATAGCTTCAACAAAGGATTTAAAGTCAAGTTTTAGAGCTAGCACGGTTTGATTCAAGAGCTTGTGCATAAAGACCACATCAAGTACTCAAGAGGAGTCTAGCTCTATGGATCGTGTTTGGACCAAGTCAAGAAGATGAGAAGGCTTCAAGTGAAGACTTCAAGAAGATGAAGACTTGTGTCTAGGTATAAGATTTTTGTTTTTAGATAAAATGTAAAGGATAGAATAGTTGGTGGATTGCTGAAGTATATATCACACACACACTCTTGATTTAGTTGTCTTTTCATAAAAGAATTTTCAGATTTAGAAAAGACTTTCATTTTGAAAAATACTATTTTAGTCTTTGGTGTTTCTCATGTACATATCTTTGGAAACCAAAACCATGTTTAATGCTTAATGTCAAAAACATAGATATCTTATTTGAGTAGTGGATCATATCCATACACACTATGCTTTAATGAATTCAAAATATCTTGTTTTTGTATCATGAAGAAGTTTGAAAAACAAGTTTTAGAAAAATATAAGTTTTCAATTGAGCCAATATTTCCATATTACAAAAATAGTCCAAATCTTTTATAACATGCCTTGATTTTGTGCAAGCATGTTTGTTTATCAAAGTATATTGGTAAAACTATTTTTGTAGATTTTTCAGTATTTTATGGGATTTTATTTCAATCAAAAAGACCATGTTTTAATCCCTAGTTTTTCTGTTCCAGGCTTCAACCAGTCGACTAGTAGACCGACCAAGTCGACTAGGGCTGAAGTCGGTCGACCGACTCGGTCGACCGACGTGTACAGACGTGCATGCCAGCTTTGCAGGATGGCCGGCCGACCGACCCGGTCGACCGTCCAGAGAGTTCTGCTCTCTGGAAAGGCCCCGGCCGACCGTGCGGTCGATCGGACAGAGAGATTACTCTCTGTATCCTGGCTCGGTCGACCGCCCGGTCGACCGATGGCTCAAACGGTCTGAAATATGACCGTTGGTCGGCCGACCGGACGGTCGACCGTTAGGCCTGACAGAACCCCAACGGCTAGTTTTTCTACCCTATAAATTTGGGGGTTTGGGTATTGTTTTCACCAAGATTTTTGGAGAGTTTTTAACCAGTTTTTCCTATTCTTTTAAGAGGTTTTTCTCCACAAAATTTAGAGCCAATACTTCCAATTAAAAGGAGAGTTTATCAAGAGTATTTAAAAGAGATTTCTTTGAGTTTTCCTCCACCATTCTCATCCTTGTTTTTCTCACAAACACTTGAGCAACCCATTGAGCTATTCATTCTATAGGAGTGTTATTGTGAGAGGATTTTAGGTGATCAAGAGTTGTGATCACCAAAGTTCTACTTTGTTCCTTTGAGAAGGCGGACGGTTGTGTTCGCATTGTTTCGGGTCCTAGTGTGGACTCGGTTGTTTCGGGTTCGGGTGCGAACTCTTATTTGAGGTACGGCCTTGGCGAGCCGGTGGGCTTGCGTGTGTACGGGCTAGAGAGTCCGAGAGCTTGTAGGTGTTGCGGCACCGAGTGATCCGGTGGGATCGATTATAGTGGAAATCCTTCGTGTGTCGAAGGCGGGGATGTAGAGCAAGTGTGCTCGAACCTCGAAACAAATCCCTTGTGTTTGCGATTGCTCACTCTCTTTATCTCCTTTATATCTTACATACTCTCATTGTCTATCTTTATATGCTTGATATATTCATTTGTGCTCATATTGTTATATACTTGCGTGGGATTGTTTGCTAATACTTGTATTCAACCAAGAGAGCCAACGCGGCACCTCAACCCATTCAAGGGGAATCTAGAGGAGTTTGTCCAAAGCCCTTCACGGGGAATTCGGCAACACTCTTGTGTTATACGTGGTGTTTAGTGTAAGAGTTTAGTTTAGGTCATAATAGTTTACACTTCCGCATTATTTGGCATTAAGTGACCATTAGATTAGCCATCACCTATTCACCCCCCCTCTAGGTGATTTACAATTTCCAGAGTGAATCCTTTGCGTTTTCTCATGACGAAACTAGGATTACTGAATTCTAGATTAGCTAAATGGGCCCTACTTCTGTCTTAGTACGACATGTTCTTTGTCCCTCGGGAGGCGGTTAAAGGCCAGGCGCTTGCAGATTTCTTGGCTGCTCATCCGGTTTTAGAAAGCTCAAAACTTCATGAAGATATTCTAGATGAGATTTTCGAATCTAATATAACTTCAGAGGATGAAGTATGGCAGATGTTTTTCGATGGAGCATCACGAATAGGCCCTAAAGTCAAGATCATTGCTGGCATAGGGGTTGTATTTATCTCACCACAAAACCATGTCCTTCCTAGGGCATTTTCATTGACTGAACCATGTTCCAAGAATGTAACAGAATACAATGCTCTACTCATTGGCCTTCAGCTCGCTCTTGAAATAGGGGTACACTACCTTGAAGCCTATGGTGATTCAAAACTGATCATTAATTAGGTTAAAGGAGAATATGAGGTCCATCACGGAGATTTGGTACCTTATTATTATGCAGTCACCAAAATGACTAGCTCATTTGATGGCTTTTATATCAATCGTGTGTCCCGATCTCAGAATACTAAGGCCGACGCTCTAGCTGCACTAGCCGCTACGTTAGCCTTACCAATCGACACAATGTATCACCTTACAGTGGCTACTCGACACCTTATTTGTCCTAAACATATGTTGAAACCAAGGAAGTCCATAGCATCTCGACGGATTTTGAACCGAGAGATTAGCGATTTCCCCTCATTGACTATACTTTGCATGATATATTACCGGATGATCCTAAAGAAGCGGCATCTATCAGATGAAGGTCTCTTCATTTTTACTACGATCTAGTAAAGACACTCTACCGTCGCTCATATGACGGTATCATCCTCCGTTGCCTTTCTAATTCAGAGGCACAAAGAGTGCTTAAAGAAGTGTACGATGGCATATGCGGAGCTCATCAATCTGGTCCAAAACTCGAGGACCGTGAATATTATTGGCCGACCATGATAGCCGATGCCATCCAATATGCACGAAGGTGTAAAGCCAGCAAATCCATGTGGACTTCGTACATCAGCCTCCAGAATTGCTCCATCCAACCGTTGCTTCTTAGCCATTTGAAGCATGGGGAATCGATGTCATAGGGCTGATCAGCCCCTCTTCAACAAAAGGTCACCGATTTATCTTGGCAATAACCGATTACTTTTCAAAGTGGGCAGAGGCCATACCGCTTGTGGAAGTTAAAACTTCTAATGTGGTTAATTTTATCAAACACCATGTCATCCGTCGATTTGGTATCCCTAGGGATCATTCATGATTCTATCAGTTTTGTGATAAGTACCGGATTTAGAATGTGGCATCAACTGCTTATAACCCTACTGCTAATGGTTTGGCGGAAGCATTCAACAAGAAAATTATCGAGCTACTCAAAAATTTATTTCAACAAATAAGCGAGATTAGAATGAGAAGCTTAGTGAATGTCTTTGGGCCTAACGAACCACAATTCGGACCCCGACAGGCAATACATCTTTCCCCCTGGTATACAGGTGCGACGCGGCCATACCGCTAGAAATTCAGATGCCGTCATTACGAGTTGCTATAATGACTAGAATGACAAAAGAGGATAATGATCGCTTGCGTCTCCAAGAGCTCGATGCCTTAGATGAGAAGTGGTTACAAGCTCAACAACACATTGAGTTGTATCTAGCACGAATCTCGAAGGCCATCAATAAAAAGGTTAAGCAAAAGATTTTCCAGAAAGGAGGTTTGGTTTTGGCCATCAGACGACTGATGATCATGATGCACAAAACCAAAAGCAAATTTCAGCCCAAATGGGAAGGACCGTTTGCGATAGAAACAGTCTATTCAAATGGAGCATATCACCTTATGATTTCAGACGGAGACTTACTCATGATGCCAATCAACGACAAGTTCCTAAAGAAGTATTATCCTTGATAAGATCATTTTCATGATCAAGTTAACATTACACCTCTGATCAAGAACTTCAGATTTAAGATATGTAGAAAGAGCGCTCCTCTCTTTCTCTAACGAGATCATACAGGCATAAACCAGTGTCGAGCCGATCGAACACCGGTTGTATCAAAGAAGAGTCAAGGTTACAAATTCACTGTCGGCTAGTATCGAACCGATCGAACGCCTTTGACATTGAAGAAGAAAACAAGGGATCAAGTTGTTTTAGCCTTGTCACTCTTCTCTAGTATATAAACATGTACCTATCTTCAACTTAGAAGAATAGGTCATATTTTGAAGTCAAGCATGCCTAAGCAACAGTTTCAGATAGATAGCTTGTTCAGCCTGACTTTTTTATGTATAATGGTGGCATACCTCCCTGCTCTAGTTCGATCGATCGAAGCTAGACCCAACGATAAAAGGTCCGACCAAACAAATGAGTTTATTTGATGACTTATCAAGCCGAACTCATTGAAGAAAATTTGTGATGCATTCTCTTGCTGAACCTTTCCACTATTTTCACTTTCATATCAAGAGGTGGCGACCGACCAAATGGTAACCGATCGAATCAAAGGTCAAAGGAGTTTAGCTGATGACTTGGCAAGCTGAACTCATTGAAGAAGGTTCGTGACACATCCTGATACAGAATCTTTCCTATATGGAAACAAGATAAGGGTTGACAGAGAGTCCATGAGAAACAATAATCTTCAAATCAAAATCTCGCGGAATTCGTGTCTACTCCTTTAATCCCCAACTCATCTACAGAGTGAAAACTCAGGGGAAGCATCGCGTTACTCAAAGTAACAAAATAATTCAATGCCTCTAATAACTAAGGATAGAGGGAAATGTTAGCCTTTAAGCCCAACATGAGTTCTTAACAGCTCATTAAGCTGAGAGAAATAGCATGGCTAGCCTGACTCAAACGGTAGTTGGAAAAGGCATATCAAATCCATTAACAGCTGAGGGTTTGCTAAAAATCTTAAGGGACTTGTTCCCATTTGATTCCCTCTCCAAAATCACTTACCAATTCCGTCCATGGAATGGTAAGACTACATAGAAAGGTATTCATATCCCTTGCGAAATGACGAGTCTAACCTATCATGTTAACATTAAATCTCATATAGTAAGACTCTAGCCTACTCCTCGGTGGATAAAACCAACATCCCTGTGAATTTGGTCAACTTCCCCGTGAATAAACTCCGCTTGTCATTCTCTTCAATAGAATGACAGGTCCACTTAAATTACTATTATGTTCAAACACCTCTAACAGTAAATGAATCCTTGTCAAGTTAACATCACACCTCTGACAAGTTGCTTTACAAATCCCCACGGAGTTCTCTGACATATAATCTTTTATGAGATTTATATTTTTTAGCTCCCCAACAAGTCTCTAGTAGACTCTCTTCAAAGTTTATTATTTCCCACTCAGTCCCCAATGGACTCTCTTAGTTGTCACGTTAACGATATACCTCTGACAATTTCTTTTAAATAACATCCGATGGAGATATCAATTTCCCAATGGAGTTTATGATCAGATCCTATTTCCCCCGATGGGATTATTTCTTTACCATTATGTCCAGCTTGTCATCTCTGAACGGTAGAAATCCTGAGCTTGGTAGTTTCTCAGTCGGTTATGTCCATATTACCTCTGAACTGACAGATAACCAAGTCTCATCTTTCAGTCCAGTAGGGACTATTCCTTAGCTGTTATGTCCAGTTCGCCACCTCTGAATGGCAGGGCTTTGAGTCTAGTAATTCCCAATCGGTTATATCTATATCACCTCTGAACCGACGGATACCTAGTTCTCCCTTCTTATGGTACTTCAACTATCATGTCCAGTTCGCCACCTCTGAACAGATAATTCCATAATGAAATCACCTAGAGGGGGGATGAATAGGTGATGGCTATACTAATGGTCAAATATTGCGGATTTAAAAACTATTTAAGCAATAAGCACAATTAAAGAACTTGCAAGTAAATAGGCAATTAATAGAACAAGTAAAAGAGAGATAGAGTTTAGAGAAAAGTGGACAATCGCAAATACGGAGATTTTTTCGAGGTTCGAGCCACGCTCTACGTCCCCGCCTTCGACACACGAAGGATTTCCACTATTGGTGATCCCACCGGATCGTCAATACAAGGACACACTTGTCCTATCTCTCGCGGTGCCGCAACACCAACTTGGAGCAACACTTGCTCGCTTGAGGCCGATGCCTTTACAACTTCTCACAATGAAGAAAGAGGTGATCAACACTTGACCACACTCAAAAAAAGCTCACTTGCACAACCCTACAACCAAGATGAGGAGATGATATCTTTGGGATTGTGTAGTGCACAAAAACTAGAGAGAAGTAGAGGATTGCTTCAAGAAAAGAGTTGAAAATTTTGGCTCAATTGAAAATCTTATGCTAAAGGCTAAGCTTTTGAAAACTTTATTTTTGCTTATAAATCTTGAGTTGTAGAATACTCCCTCTATTTATAGGGATGAAAACTGACTTACAAAGGTCAAAAGAGTCGTTGGGGAGAAACCCAATAAAAATTGAGTCAGAAAAATATAGCTGTTGGAGTCTGTCAGAAAATCTGACTGCTGTCGGTCGACCGGGTCGGTCGACCGCCAACGGTCAGATTTCTGACCGTTGGGAAGGCGGTCGACCGAGACGGTCGGCCGAGGTCCCAAACAGAGAGTGAGTCTCTCTGTCGGTCGACCGGTCCGGTCGACCCCGGTCGACCGAGGAAAAACAGAGAGCAAGCTCTTGCTCTCAGTCGACCGTATCGGTCGACCGTCGTGCACACATGCACAGTGGTGCATGTCGGTCGACTGGGCCGGTCGACCGGAAAAGGCTAAAACTGTTTTTCCCAAAGGCTATTTGAAGATGGTAAATTTTGATAAAAATTCTTTGGATAGGGGACTACAAAATAGAGTTCTAGGATTTGTAAAAATCAGGGTGTGATCATAAACCAACACCAAAAAGACTTGAAATATTTTTTGACAAAAATCCTTTTTCCAAACAAAAACTGTTTTTTCAAAAACTTGTTTTTCTAAAAATAATTTTTCCAAACTTTGTTTTTCCAAAACTTTGTTAGAAATTGTGTAATGAAAATTGGTTTGTAAGCATGAAGCAATATGAAAAGTGTGTGTGTGACAATCCCAAAATAATCTACCTCTATCATCTAGGTTTTGACAAAATGAACGAAAAATCTTAACTAAAATGAAAAATACAAATCTTGAATTTGTCTTCAATCTTGTTTGATCCTGGAGCTCTCCTATGTGCTTGGCTCTGGGATCCAAATCTTTGCGGCTTCCAAAAGTGTGAGTCTTGTGTTGGAGCCGTCAAACAAACTAGGATTTTTAACCTGAAACTCATGTAAAACAAAATTATTAAAACATAACTATATATGGTTTGTTATCATCAAAACGTCGGGCTAATGGCCTTTGGGCCAACAATCTCCCCCTTTTTGATGATGATAAAACATATAGAGTTATCACAAATATTTTGGGTGGAGTCTTCAAGTGAAGCTCCCCCTTAACACATGCATATATAAAATGATTACAAAAAGAGATACATATGCAAAACATAGGCATATAGGATATGAAACTGATACACATGCCAACCATCCATGCATACCAAAAAAATACAGAATTATAGGTGTATGCATACATGGTTTCCTCCATCCATCCAATAAGTCCTCCATCCTCCAAAATAAGTGAGTGAGGAAAAAAACATAAAACATAATGAGCACAACCAATCACAGCACATATGCCACAAATAAAACATAACATAACTGTCATAGATAAACACATGTTCATACATGACATAAAACAAAATACATGTCCACACTACATGTCCAAAACAAAATACATAAAAGATCAACTACAATCCCAAAATAAAAACATAAAGCAAAATAGCCCAAAATAGTCCATAAGTCTCTCCCCTTTTTGACATCATCAAAAGAGGGGTCACTCATCAGAAGCATCCTCATTATCCTCATCCGAATCATCCTCATCCGAATTCTGGGCAGCAGCAGGCTGAGTTGGAGAGGAAGGAGTCCTGGCTAGAAAAGGAGGGCCGGTAGGAGGAAGCGACCTCGCATGAGCAGTGGGAACAGGAGCCGGCAACTCATGCTTCAGAAAGAAAGCGCCAAGATGTGACTCCAAGTAGCGGATGGAATCACAAATATAGCCCATGTCATTTCGGAGGCCCTGGTAGTGCGCGGTCATCTCCGCGAAAAGCTGCCGACGATGAGCAGTAATCTCAGCAGTGATCTGCTCATGGTGCTCCCGCATCTCAGTGGATAAGACAGTATAAAGATCAGAAGGAGCAGACGAGCCAGAAGAGGAGCCAGGCAAATGAACAGCAGGATGGACAGGAGGCGGCTGAGGAGCAGGAGCCCTAGGACGCATCCTCTTGAGAAGGGTGCTGTTCAGATCAACAGACGGTTCTACAGATTGTTCATTGGAGAGATTGAAGTTGAGTTGTTTGAGCAAATAAGTGATGACCATCCCAAAAAGCAAATGTCGAGTAGGGACAAGGAGATGGTCCGAGGTCATAATGCTAATGATGAGTTTGGGGATATTGACTCTAATGCCTCGCAGAAGGCAATAGATAAGCAATGGAGTAGATCCCCGGGCGTGACTGTACTCTCCCGATTTTGGCAGGAGGTTGTTGAACACTATTTTGGTTAAGACTTGAGCAATGAGAGTATAGTATTTTACTTCCTCATTCCTAACCAAACCAGGATTTTCATCGCCATGGAATAACATGGAAGCGGTGAGGGCAGTCTCACCGTCCGGATAAACAAAGTCATGAAGATCTAGGGAGTAAATATCTTCACCCTCATAGGAGAGATGAAGATGATGAGCAAATTCTTGAAGCGAGATGTCTATATCCCTCCCCAAGACTCTAGATCTAATCTGATTAGACTCAAATGAAAGGTTAGAATAGAAATATTGAACTAGAGATGGGTAAACAGGCTCCCTAATAGACAGATAATTTTCCAAAGAGTTGGCTCTTAAAATGGGGGCTAAATTGAGATGTTCAAAGTCATTTATAACCACACTTCGCCTAGAGCTAATAGGCCTAGTAGAAATAATAATGTGTCTATATTGAGCGTGTGATGAAAAAAAAGAAGTGAATGAGAAGAGATTTTAGCAGATTTTCCCTTTCAGAGCGTGTCCTCTTCGACATGATGAAGAGATAAACTAGATCTAGGAAAAGGCAGTGAAATAAAGCAAGGAATTGGAAAGATAAAAAAAAATTTATTACCTTGAAATTATGGAGAAATTATGGAGAAAATCTGACAAATCCCTTGAAAAAGTGAAGATCCAGGCCTGAAACAGTAGATCTGAGGAATTTTGAGAAGGATCTAGGGTTTAAAGGAGTTGGAGAGGGTTAGAGGGGTGTTAGGGTTTTGGAGGAGAAGAGGGAAAAGAAGAGTCGGCGGATGAAAGAGTGAAAGAGAAAGTTGTGGGCTTTATAAAGGATCGGGTAAAAAACTGAAAATCCGTCGCCCGGTCGACCGGGTCGATCGACTGGCGGAAACAGAGAGCAAGTCTCTTTCAGTCGGCCGACCGCCCGGTCGACCAGCTACGGGAATAAAATAAAAATTTAGATCAGGCCAGAACGGTCGCCCGCTCTGGTCGACCGTGCCTATGCCAGGCCAGATCGGTCGACCGGGACGGTCGACCGGTCTTGCCCAAAAAGCACAGAGCAAGCCAGTGTTAAAAAATTTTTGTAATAATTTTTTTGTTTTCTTTAATACAACAAACATGTATATCTTACAAAAGGATGTTAAAATACTTTAAACCATTCTTGTTATGAAAAAAAATAATTTATTTTTATTTGTTATTAAATATTTATTCTTATTTCTTAATAAAGCAATAAATTAGAGATGTTGAAGCCGAATACCCTGTTAAGGGTTCTGAACTTCTCCTCGTCATCCTCTAGATAAGAGTTGAGGCGCGCAATTGCCATCTCTAATTATTTGCTCTAAATAAATTGTTTTAAATAAATCTTTATTTTGACAAAATGCATATAAATCATTTAACAAAAACTAGACATGTGGACAAAAATCATATGGCATAGAAACAAGACTATAATCTTAAATATGGCATAGATATAAACAAAATAGAAATGCTAGACTACAATAACACATATCACAATAACATAAAAGTAAACTAGCAATCCTATGTATGAAAAATCTTTATGTGGAGAAATTACCAAATCAAGGCATTCTCCAAAAATGGGTGCCTCCATGATAGTGATGCAAGCGACGATGTGTTCGTTGAGCATTTTTACATCCACCTCCCGGGCACCATCTCCCCTTAAGTCTTAGAGGATAAAGATCCACCTGCATCAATTATATTCGGTGTGTCTTTTGGTACCCAAATCTTTTTGGGTCCTATAAGGTTAGTATTTTCTCGAGCCCAAACATTTTTATTTAATAAGTTTAGCTTAGCATAACAAAACTTTTCTAAATGGCCTTTGCTGCCACAATGAGTGCAAGTGTAAATTCTACCACTACTATACATAAAAGCATGTTTGTGTGTGTGCATGATAATCCTTTGGGAAATCTAGATGCAAGTATGGATACATCAAAAGCATACTTCTTTAAAGTTGAGTCCAAAACTTCAACACATTTTTGAATCTCCAAAAATTCATTTTTGTTGCAAGTTGAAATAGGAGTTTTCCTTTACAAGCTATTTTATAATTTTTAAAATCCTTTTTCATCTTTTCAAAAGAATTTGTTAAACATTTTTCTCTTGCAAAATATGTTCAAATTTAATTTTCAAAGAATCATTTTCCTTTTTCAGTTTCTTATTTTGAGCTTGTGAAAGTTCATATCTACTTTGAAGCTCTTCAAAAAAATGTGCAAGCTCATCCATGGTTAAATCATCATCATCTATAGAGTTTTCTAGATATACCTTGGAAGCTTCCTCACCTTGTGCCATGAAGCACATGTGCGCGGCATCGATCTCCTCTTCGGATTCCGACTCCGTGTCATCCCATGTGGCCACCATTGCCTTCTTCTTCTTTAGCCCGTTCTTGGGGGTAGTAGCTTGTAGAGAGGGGCACTCGTCTATGAGGTGTCCCGTCTTCTTGCAATGATAGCAAGGACCCGGTTCCTCTCTCTTTCTTTCAAATCTCCCTTGAGGTTTCCCTCTTCGGAATTTGCTTTGTCTACCCTTCTTGTAGAACATTTTGCCCACCTTCCTTATAAGCATGGCAAAGTCTTCATCGAAGTCCTCCGATGAATCCTCCTCATCATGGGTGGATGGAACGGTTTTGAAAGCGAGGGCTTTCTTCTTTGGTGCCTCCCTTTCTTCTCTAAATTTTATCTCCATCTCATGGGTTTGAGATTACCGATGAAGCCGGAGAAGTCCATCTCCTCCCTATCGTTGAGCTCCTTGAGGGTGGTTGCCTTCACTTCCTAAGATTTGGGAAGAAACTCGAATGACCTTCTGGATCTTTTAGTCATTATCAATCGTGTCACCAAAGAAGATAGAGCATTAGTTATCTTGGTGAACCGGGTGAGCATGTCATCAATGCATTCATTTTTAAGCATATAAAAATTCTCATATTGAGAACGAAGCAAGTCAATTTTGGATCTCTTGACTTGAGACGTTCCCTCATGAGTTACAATGAGAACATTCCAGACTTCAAATGCCGATTTACAATTTATGATACGTGAGAGGTCATCTTCATTTAAAGCTTGGGTTAATGCATATTGGGCTCTAGCATTGGCCTCATAGTCCTTAGTGGTATCTTCGGACCATGATCTCTCATCAGTGAGGGGTTCAATAAATTCTTTGGTGATGGCCCTAGCACTCTAACTCCTAGGGATTTAAGGAAAAGGTTCATCTTGACCTTCCAAATGGGAAAGTTCAAGCCATCAAATTTAGGTGGGGACTTGATGCTAGAAAAATCAACAGATGCCATGAATACAAGTATAAGATGCACAACAAATACAAAATGCAACAAATGGATATAGCCAACTATGAGGATCTCCCTAAGGTGGTTAAACCAAAAGTTAGGGTTAGGCTCTGATACCAATTGAAATCACCTAGAGGGGGTGAATAGGTGATGGCTATACTAATGGTCAAATATTGCAGATTTAAAAACTATTTAAGCAATAAGCACAATTAAAAGAACTTACAAGTAAATAGGCAATTAATAGAACGAGTAAAAGAGAGATAGAGTTTAGAGAAAAGTGGACAATCGCAAACACGACAGATAGCCAAGTCTCCCTTTTTGCTTACTGTTATGTCCAGTTCGTCACCTCTGAACAGTAAACACTCCGAGTTTGATAATTTCTAATCGGTTATGTCCACTTTGTTACCTCTGAACTGATGAATATTCAATCTCATCTTTCTTTGTCGTTATGTCCAGTTCATCACCTCTGAACGACAAGGCTTCGTGTCTGGTGATTCCTAATCATCATGTTTAGGTCATCACCTCTGAATGGCAAAATTTCTTATGCTTGGTTGGTCGCTTTTAATTGGCAAACCCTAGTTCAAATAGAAACTATCACAGGTTGTGGTGTCTAATTCATCATAACCTATTCGTAAATCTGATGATCTTTAATCCGTTACGTTAATATTTATCTCTGAACAGTAAAGATCATCAAGCTTATTTCTTCCATTCTCATCTCAATATGATTTGAGTTGAGCCATTTCTCAAATTTGCAACTAATCCTATCAGTTTATCACCTCTGATTAGATTAGTTATATCATTATTTCATTTCCTTTTGAGAATTATAGTACAACTTGAAAGTAAGAATTGCAAATTCAAAAGATAAAACAATTGAAAATACAACAGAGGAGTCAAATAAAATTACTTTTTATTGATTCCAAAAGAGGGATACATGGATACATGGATTACAAGCTACGAGGGTGCTTTGTAGGACTTGATCTGTTCTTCAAGGATGACCAACCTATTCTTCCTCTGCTCAGCCACTCTGATGAATACCTGTGACCTCAACTCGGCCTCATTAAAGCTCGCTGTCTGAGACAGACGAGCCTCAATTTCAGCCAAAGTTATCCTCTGTGCTAGCTCCCATTACAGAACTTCATCATTTTGAGCCTTAAGCTGCTTTAGCCGAGTGATCTCCTCAAGACACATCGGTTCAGCCTTGGACAGAAGAAGATTGGCTTTCTTGATCATTTCCTTGGTCTTTTCAATCTTATTCTCAGCGTCGAGAAGAGCACTATTAGAAGCATCTATGGCATCTCTAATTTCTAATTTCCTTGTCTCCAAGGATTTTAAATCTGAAGATATTGCCTTAACTGCTTCCTGTGCTACAAGATGAGCTTCACACATCTAAGCAGCAAGGCGTTCAAGCTGTTCATTAACTGAGGAGTCTAAATTTGAATTGCTGAGATGACGCTATTCATCTACATCTCTCTCAAGCCTCTCCACCAGAAGCTCCAATGTGGCAGCTTGGTCATCCCCTCTAAAGTCTCGAATGCTGTCAATACTTCGAGAGAGGACTACCTTCAAAGCAGAGAACGAGGTAGTCGAGCCCTTCAAGACCAAAGCAACAGATCACTTCAAGCCCTTATAAAAAAATTGTCAACTAGCTCAGCCATAAATTCTTTCTCGGCTTCAATTTCTCCTGGTGAATGAGTGGCCCCTGAAGGCAAAGCTTCCACCGATTTCACTGACATAACTGTAGAGGAGATGGCAGAAGCACTGGCTGGAGAAATATGAGGGATCGCCGGTGATCTCGAAAGAGTCCTCATTGAAACTAGTACACTAGCCACAATGGAAGTAGGGCTGGTGACTATTTCAGGAAGAGCTGGCTCAACAACCAGTGTTGGAGACGTATGACTGGTAATTATCTTCAGCTCTGTGGTTGTCAGGATAGGCAACGTTAACGAAACCATTGGCATCTCACCTACCGATGTAGTTAGAAGTGAGATTGGTTCCGTAACCACTGTCCCCTCAGCCTCTTTAGTTCCACTGGCCGGTTCAGGTTGATAAGAGGGCAGGTCGTGATATAAGGCATCTAACTCAGCAGCGTTCGTTGCAGTCGAAGTACTTGCTTCATCCCTGGTCCCCTCAGGAAGATTAGCTGGCTCCCTTGAAGTCGATGTACCCAAAGGTGGAACACCTGTGGCAAGACTTTATTGAGCCAGGCATGACAAATAATAGAAGAAAATTGTTTATAAAAGATCAAAATATTACAAAGAAGCGATACTGCCTCAATTGCCTCAGCCCCAGTCTCTCTCCGGAGTTCCTCGACGGCAGCATCAATCCTCTCAGGCTCCATAGGAAAGTTTTTGGCAGATGCAGGAGGGACGGCCGACTCACCTTCACTCGCCGAAGCCTCTATGGTCCATCCTATAGAGCTTGAAGCCATTGAGCTCCCTTTCGAAGTCCCGGCATCCGAAGGACCGACGTCAGCCGCGTCTCCTCTGGAATCTTCTGAGATAACAAAGTAGCTAGCCTCGTCACCTTCTTTATAAGTGAACAGAGGATCATAAGAATCCCCTGTTCTCTTACAGCCTCGGCTCTCGGTTCTCTTGCAGTCTCAGTTCCTGAATCATAGGATAAACAAGTGAGCTGTATAAAATATATAAGTACATGTCGCAAGAATGAAACTGATCTTACCCAGGTGGGGAGCAGCTTTATCAATAGTCTGCTTCTGGGCCGACAGCCTAATAACTAGCGAAGCGGGAGGAGGAGGCACTGCAGCTGATTCATTCTCTACAATAATGGTGGGAGTATATCGACGAGGCTTCTTCACTACCCTCTTCCTGCGAGATCCACACTGCCGCTTTCATTTGAAGTGGACATCGGGATCTTCTTCCTCCACTTCTTCTACTTTCATATCTTCCATGGGGGCTGTGCCTACCCCACCAGGAGTACCTGGTGGAGCCTCAGCACCTGCGTCTCCTTTAAAGTGGGGACTTTCTGCGTCTGAAGCCTCACTATCAGTAGTAGCGACAAACTCCCTGAGGCCTGACACACGGACCCTTCTACCCTCGCCTCTCTCGGTGACTTTCCGCTCAGCCGCTGAGAGATCAACTTCACACCAAAAGAGTTAACAGAAAACCCAGTTGGCGTGGAGTTCAAAGTTCTATACCACTGACAAAACCTTAAAGTTGTCAGCAGGTTCGGAGTCCTCAGCGGCCACGCCTTAGTACAGCCAGCGATGAAGAACCGCCAGGCACGAGCACCATTAATGAGGCTCCCCATGAAGGCCAGGCTGGGTTCTGGTTACCTACATATAGTTGGTCATACCCAAACTGACGAGCAAATCGACTCAAGACATAAGGCTCCAAATAGCAGGTATCTCCGCTCCTGTAAGCCAGATGGGATGTTCAGATGCTAACCAGCCATTCAAAGATACCCCTGCTCAGCGTTGTCTGCCCATCTCCTACATCCTTGAATTTTTCTCCATAACCTGCATCGCCAGTGTAGGGAAAGCATCAAAAAAGATTGTAAACGTCATACCGGCGCAGCAGCTTGAGAACCGCGGCCACATAAGTCAACGACCATGAATATCCCACAAATCGACGTAGAAGCGCCATCCGGATACCTTTTGGAGGCTCCTTACTAGCTTGAGTAATGGAAGGGCAATGAAGGGCGAACCATGCCATCAAATAGGTGTATGGCAAATCAATCCCGGGGTTCGGTCCGTCACGAGGCAAGATAGTGCCTTTCCCCTTTTCGTTGGTGGTGGCCTGCAGAAAGCCTCCGTCAATGCACGAAGGCTCTGCTAAATACAACACACTATCGCCGGGAGAAGTCTAAGGGAACGACTGTGGACTAGGCGAACGATTGGTAATAAGACAGTTGGAAGAATGACGTCGCCAGAGAAAAATGGCACCACGCATCTCTTCAGCCAAACTGATAAAAACCCGGCCAAAAGTGCCTTCCAGGACATTGGTCGACGAGCTTAATGATGGAAACTCCTGAGAATGTCACCTTTCTCATAAGGTCCATCATCTGCTTTCAAAATCATATCCCCTTGAGAGTGTTCTTGCATCCTCCGAAAAATGTCCTCGTCTGCAACCCAACAGTGAGGTGCTTCAGGAGCATCTTCCAGGTTGGGGAACAAATAATTCTCCCAGCTCTTCGAACTACATGAAGCTCCCTTATGACTCCCATGCATGCTCGAGCAGATATAAAGATGGCGCATCAATTCCTTGTAAGTCTCGAACAAAGCGGGCTCCTACTTCTCCAGAAGTGCCAATTCCACCTCGCATGAGAAATATTCTTCATAAGGAAGGGATCCCAAAGGCAGAGCAGAGACTTCCTACATCTCGTGCAAAGCCATGCCCAATTCGCCTATAGGGGTTAAAAAAGTCCTTGTGGCTGGACAGTATAACTCGAAGATTGCGTAGAAGTTCGCTACGCTATTTGGATACCGTAACAGGTTGCCCTGACAGCCTCGTAGAGTCCCAGCCTCTCTAAATCCTCTTCAAAATAGGCCAAGACATATAAGGTCAAGTCCCTCCACCAGGCCTTGGGGGGATGAATCACCCAGGGGTCCTGAAATCAGTGGCTAGATAATTGCCATGAGCTTTGAAGAACTGGTTTCCAAAAGTTTGAGCCACGGCGGGATTTTCCCCCACTGGGATGTCTGGGAGAACATTCCCAGGGTGGAGATCCATATGTAGCGAGGAGCACCCGCCCTTGTATAACCGGGAGACGGAACTATCAATTTCTCCACGTGAATAGAGTCAGCAGTCCGAGTCACTTGCCACTTCATCTTTCGAACCATCGTCACGCATTGGAAGAAAGATAGTGGAAAATGACGCTTGCTAGATGGGAGATAATACTTCTCGCCATCCAGATTGAAAATTCACTACCCTTCTCCGGCCAGCAGTTGATGATCGGTGTCTGATGCTGCATCCCCAAACATAAAGTCGGGTTTCCGATAGGTTTTCCAGTCACAATCCTCGAGGGGAGCAGTAGTTAAGATGCTCCTCATAGTACGTTGATCTCTGGCGTAGATAAGGGCATCTCGGCCAGGAGCCCTCCGCTCGCTGAATAATGAGGCCTGCCCCTGGAATTACAGGCTAACATTGCCATCCAGTCCCCTAACTGTTCCAAAAAAATTGTTCAAAGGACCCGGAGTATAGTGCACTTCAAAAATAAGAAGATACTATATTAGTTCATTAACCGAAGAGAAAAAAGAATGTTATAGCAAAAAGAAAATTGCTAAGGCATAGTTTCGCTCTTCGAGCGAGGCTAGCCTAACATTAACTTTGCTCTAAGGCTCAGCTCCACCATCCTGCACAAAGACAGAGTGCAGAAAATCTCTAAGTATTAGCTTCACTCTGAAAGTTTAGCTTCGCGTTCTGTCGCTGAACAGAATGCGGAAAAGCCCCAAGGGCTAGCTTCACCAGAAAGGCACTTGTGCCTAAAACTGTTCAAAGGACTTTAAAGTCCTTTTCCCAGCCATGCTTCTAAGGCTAGCTTCGCATCCTGTCGTTTGACAGAATGTGAACCACCCTAAGGGTTAACTTCGCATAGAAGCTGAGAGAAGAAACCATTCGGTTTTTAAATTTTCAGTTGAGAAATTAAAGGGAATTAAATTCCCTAAAAACTTGGCAAAGAAAATTAAGGGAGTTAAACTCCCTGAGACCACTGGATCACGATGGATCACTTTAGATTCATCAAGAAACAGCCAAAAATTGGCTCTGAAAAGAGATGAAAATCTACGAATATAAGGAAAAAATCCCTACCCGTAATGGGGCATTCGATGACCAGAGGAGGAAAGGGCCCCTCCGTCACAGAGGTCCCTGCCTCTTTGCCTGCTCGTCTTTTGGAGCCATAGAAGAACTGAAAAGTTCTAAAAATCTCAATGAAGAAGAGGAAGGAGAAAGAGATTTGTTTCTCTGAAAATTTAAAACGAAGCTAATTCTCCTTCTTTCAGCCCAATTGAGCTTTTATAGGCTTAAAATTGCCTAACTTTGCCTCTTCAAAAGGAGCGCAGGTGGTCGTTTCAAATTAATTTGAAACGGCGCCTAAGCGCCTTCCCGAGAAATCTTGCTTTAGCCTCGCCAAGGGCTAACTCTGCTGTGAGTTCAGCGTTGACCTCGCGCGACGTTTGAGTAACTTCGCTGAAAGACGAGCCTTAGCTTCGCTAAGAGCTCATCTCTAACTTCGCGGAAATTTCATGCTAGCTTCGCTAGAAACTCGTTCCTGACTCAATTAGAAATATGCCTTCAGCTTCGCTAGAAGCCTAGCTCCGCTAAGGGTTTTTCTTTCCTCCTAATGAAAAGACTTACCTAAGCTAGTTCTAAGTGTTTTCGAAACACAAAGGGAAAAGGAAGGGAATAAAGTAGATAAGCAAACATTTTTATTGATTCAAAAGTGATTATACATTGATACTACATCAAGATTGTCTTTCATACAACAGAATCATTGCTTCAAAGGTAAACAAGTTATCCTCTCTACTTTCAGGGTGATGAGCCATCCCAACTGGACACGAAAGGTCTTCCTCCTGCACAAGATCGTAATCCTTCGCTTAATGGCAGATTTTACCATCAAGAAGCTAGATCTTCTTTGATGAAAAATGACAAGAGATTGGTTGCCATCAAGGAGCTAGATCTTCTTTGATCAAAATTGGCAAGGGATTGGTTGCCACCAAAAAGCTGGATTTTCCTTAAACAAAATTGGCAAAGGAAGGATCCGAGACCTTACTGGTGACGTCCGCCTCCCCGAAGTGGATCATCTTAGATAAGTAACTACCAGCCCCTTCCTGAAGCGGATCATCTCGGATAAGCGACTGCCAGCCTCTTCTTGGAACGCGCATCAGGTTCTTTAATATGTTCCTCCTGTTTATGATCAAAGCTTCAACTTGAAAATCAAGAGGCAAAATTTTCTTCTCTTTCATAAAGACGAAGGAATGGGGAGCATAGTTCACTGCAATGCAAACAGGAAATAAGTTGGCATTAAATCAAAAAAAATGCAAAGGAAAAGGGATGGAATGCTAAGTCAAAATTCTTTGGGCGAAGCGATTCAGATCTGACCCGGTTGTGCCTTAAAGATGGATTTTAGCTAAGCAAAGGATAACCTCGCTTGCACAGTAATGATGGACTAGCTCAGCATAAGTCAAATCTTAACCCCGCCCAAGACAGTTAGGCTGGAGAAGTCTCAAAAAGGATCAAGTCCTAGCCTCGCCTATATGGCTAGGCCAGACTGGCCCAGAGGGACGCAGTCTTAACCCCACCTATATGGAAAGATTGGCTCAACCTTGAAGAGGCCAAGTCCTAAGCCTTGATTATATGACAGATTTAACAGATCAAGACAGCTACTCTGCATGAAAAGATCTTTCGCCTGATCGAGCGAGAATGCTAGCTTCGCCGAGAAGCTGAAAAATAGGGCTGAAACCCTTTTCTGAAAGTCAGCCAAATGTGAAGACCAAGGGAATTTAATCCCTAAGATAGCTGGTAGCTAAGAAAATTAAGGGAGATAAACTCCCTAAAAGTCATTGGATGGCCCAGGCTCACCAATTCTTGATTAAATAATGAGCAGAGTGAGAGTCTCCACTACTTCAGGGACCTCAGTCTCCTTGCCTGAGCAATGGGGAGAGATCATAAACAAACCTCCCAAGAAGTGGGGAGTATGTTTCTTTGAGAAGGACTATAAGAGTCCTATTTATAGGCCTCATGGCCTGACTATACCGCCACCACTTCAAGCTTGGAAGCGCGGGCGAATTTAAGACATTTAAGTGCTTGGCCTTGAGAAAGGGAATAGTCTCCTTCGAGAATGCGCACGAAGTTATTTGAACTTCAGAAAAGAGAATAATCTCCCTCGTTAATGTAAGAGAGGATATTCTAACCTTGAAAAAGGGAACAATTCCTCTCGTAACTCGCAAAAAGCGGTTAGCCGTGGGAACGAAGCGTCACTCCATCACAGTGAACACGAGGCTAATACTCATCTTCCATCTCAGTTTGAAGCGACCTTACTTCAGAAAGCCCAAAGGCGAAGTTACCCAAATACGAAGCTACCTAGAAGCGCGAGCTATACGAAAGTGGATTGTTACAATCCCTCGACGAACCTATTCCAACCCGAAGGCAGGGTTAAAGGCGAAGTTGAACTCAACTGCAAAGGCGACATTCACATTCACATACCATCAATCAAAATAGTTCAAAGTATTTTGGGATCTGAACCATTCCATTACAGATTCACAAAAACTTTGCAGGGGGTCTTGTTGACACTCGAAAAAGACGGAACCCCCGCATTCATCTTCAACCGGTTTGAACAACGTCTAACTTATTGACATTACTGATGACCAGAGGTAAAGGCAGCAACATGGACATTACTAATCCAATAAAGTAGATAGTAAGTCAAAGATGCCTTTGAAGAAGATCTGAGTTGGCCTAGAGACACTAAGTTGCTCAATACTTAGTCTCACATGACCCCAAGTGATGAGCAATCGCACGAGAGGCTAAGTTTGCTTAGCTCCACAAGAATTCCATCATATCTCTGCCATGAGCTAATTTATAGCTTCGCTCTGGAGTTTTCTAGAACTCCGTAGAAACCTAGCTAACAGCTTCGCTAGATGCTCTGCGGAGCCACAAAAGGCCAACTTATAGCTTCGCTGAAAGCTTACTCCTAACTTTGCCAGAAGCTTCCTTTAGCTCCGCTACGAGCTTATTGGATTAGCCCTGCTGCCAATCTTTTATGGTCACCTTTGACCAATCAAATCCCCAGATGAGATCATTTTGATTGAAATCGAATTTGGCAGTTGTTTGTCATGATTTTTTGACTCTCCTAATCAGGTGAGAAGATCAGGGGAGATCTCTCAATTAACTAGAGAGGATCAAAGGAGTATCCCTCATTTAGCGAAGCGGGTCAAGGATTAGCCCTACATGCTATTCCTAGCTTCGCAGAAGCTATTTTTAGCCTCGCGGCGAGGCTACTTTCCAGATGCAAAACAGATTGACTCAATCTGTTTTCAGATTTTTAGGGTATACCCCTGTTCTCCCCATAAATAGCCTACCAGGAGCACACGAAGAAAAAGTAAGAGGGAGGAGAGAGGAGAGACATGCAAGGATAGAGAGGAGATTGGCTCGAGAAGCAGAATCCATAGCAAGAGGGCTCTGCCGATCCTCTGTTCTCCGATTCTCCAAACCAAGCGAGAAGGGAGTCCTATTAGGAGACAGTTCGATCATCTGACCGATCGCATCGTCAAAAGGATAAAGTGATCGCGCGCTGATCAGATTCCTACCGGCACATTTTCTCAGAAATTTCAGAGGAGATCTACTTGTAAATTTCTTTCTGTAAAGAAATACTTGTAATTTCGGTCCTCGAACACTTTTTTGTAAGTTTTCCCTTACCCTAATCAATGGAAAATACCAAAGGGCGGTTGTATGAACGACTATGCCTTGAATACCCTTATTGAAATCTTTTAAACATGTGCATGAAAGGGAGGTAGTTATGAGATAAACATGAAATTGATTTTTATATACTCATATTTGTTTTTCTATATATATATGCATCATATCTAAAATGATATTATATTGCTCTGATCATACGTACATATAGATATTTTTTCTTGTGCTCATTTTATAATGTCATATATTTTTAGCACAAATTGATTTCATGCTAAGGTTGATTTAATTCTTAATGATAATTGATATTTTTATAAGCTTATGTGTTATTTTTATTGGTATTTCATAAAGAGGGAGAAAAATTCTTATTTTATCTTTCAATTGGTTTTATTTTCAATTAGTATCTTACTTCCATCTTTGATGAAAATATTTTATTTTGGTATATGCTAACATTTTCAATATTGGTATCAATAACCTTCAATTGGTATTATTCTCAATTTGATATCTATATTGCAAAATGGTTTTAATATTTACCTAAAACTTTAGTTTTTACTTTCAATTGGTATCATGCCTTTCTATTGGTATCAATTGCTAAAAAAATTATTTCATTTTCAATTGATAAAAAAAAGATGGTTTCACTTTCAATTAGTTTCTTTCAACAGATAGTTTTTATCGGTATCAAAATTTTTTTTACAATATATTTTTATTGGAAATGTTTGTTTTTCTGTACTCCATTGTTGATGAGTGACAAAAAGGGGGAGAAGGATTAATGTTTATATATGAATATTTGATTAATTATTTATGCATATATACATATGTTTTATGACTTTATTGCATATTCTTCATTGTTGTTTATTGATATATGAGCTTACATGGAATATCTTTATGTGTTTATTGGAATGCATGAGACAAGGGGAGGTTCTATGAAATCTATCCTTAATCAATGTATATATAACGTCATAAATTTTGTCATCATCAAAACGGGAGAGATTATTGGCCCAAAGGCCTTTCATCTTAGTTTTGATGATGACTAACTTATGAAGTTAAGTTTACTAATGATCTTGTATTTAATAAGTTTCAGATATTTATCAAGTTCTTAGTAGGTGTTTAGCTTCAACAAAAATTTCAAAACCAGTTTTGAAGCTAACACATGTTGATTCAAGAGCTCGAGCGTCAAGATCGCATCTAGTCCTCGAGATAGAGTCAAGCTCATGATCGTGTTTGGATCGAGTCGTCTTGGAGATGAAGATCAATAAGAAGACTTCGGTTTGTTTAGTTTTAGTTTTTATTTAGATCTTGTGTAAGGATAGCTTAGTTTTGATATACTCAAGTATACACACACATACAAGTTCAATAGTTTATTGGTTTCGGTTTAACTGATTTTGGATTTTCAAAGAATATTCACATTTGGTTTTCATAAATAGATAAAATCAAAATAAGTTTATATGGTTTATACGTATGTTGGATTTCATCCATATACATTGATACTTCATATTGTCTGAAACTTATTTTGATGTATCTAGTTTATATGTTTTGAATTTTGTTTTTAACAAAACTTAGTTTTCGATTTAATATCAAAAACATAAATATATCATTTATATGTGTATTGAATTCTATCTTTACACAATATGTTTCGAATGTGTTTCAATATCATGTTTTTGTATTTATACAAGTTGTAGAGAAAACGTATTTTCATTTCAAAATCTAAGTTTTAGAAAATACGGTTTTTGGTTTAAAGCCTAATGTCCAAGCCTACAAAATAGTTCAAATAGTTTGTATTATGTGTTGATTTTTAGTCACACATATTTTATTTCAAATATTTACATGAACTTATTTTTGTGGATTTTATGGGATCTAATTGGAATTTTTTGGGAGTAATCAAGTTAGATTTTAAAAAGCCTAAAACCTATTCTGAGCCTTCTGACGGTTGACCGACTGGTTGACCGGGCAGAGACGTGCATAACCCGGACGGTCTACCAACCCAGAGATAGCTCTCTAGTTTTGACCTCAGTCGATCGAGCGGTCGACTGACAGGCAGTTTGCTTTTGGGCGGTTGACCGACAACCCTATTGGTCAGAAATATGACCATTGGCAGTCGACCGTGCGGTCGACTAATAAGTCATTTTTGACCTGTTCTGGATCCTAACAGCTATATTTTCAGACCCCTATATAAATGAGTTTTTGAGGCCAGTTTTCACTAAGTTTTCAAGAGCCAATTTTTCCCACTTCTCCTAAGTTTTCAGCAAGTTTTAAAAATAAGTTTTAGAGCTTTAATTTCTCTTTTTTTAGTTTGTTTCAAAGTTTTGAAAAATCAAAAGATAACAAGTTTTGGGATTCTAGTTTCTAGTCAAAAATTTCTATATCATTTTTAGAGTTTTCTCAAGAGTTTTCTTTGTGCTTCTTTTTCAAATACTTTGTTTTCTCACATACTTGAGTTTTCATCTGAAATCTGTCTTTAAGATCTTTGTATTGTGAGAAACATTGTTTATGATCTTTCAAGATCACCAAGAGAGAGTTTGTGATTATTGGATCACTAAGTTTTATTTCTTCTTTACTTTGTGCTTGGCTTACTGCCTACCGATTGTGTAAAGGTTTGTGTTTGAGAGAGGAGTTGTGTATTTCGGTGTTGAGCTGTAATTCTTCGGTGGAGGTCTCTTTGTAAAAGTCCTGTGTGGACATAGTAAAAATTCTTCTGTATGAAGACAAGGGGCATGTTTGTTTCACCGCAAAACATCGCAAGTCATAAGTCATAAAATGAGAATAAAAAAATATATTGTGTTTTACGGTGTTTGGTTGATAAAGTGAAAGTGTAAATGAGAAAGTTTATTGTGTTTTGCAGTATTTGATTGGTAAAGTGAAAGTATAAACGAGAAAGTATATTGTGTTTTATAGTATTTGGTTGGTAATGTAAAAGTTTAAAAGGAAAATTTGACCACAAAATTAACTGTAGCAGTGATTTAAATATTATAAATACTATTAATTTAAATCTATTATTGCAAATTAAATTGTATTATTAAATTTGAGATAAAATATTAATAATATTAATAATTTATAACAATAATATTAATAAAATATTAGTATAATTAGTAAAATATTACTAAAATATTAACTAACTAAATAATATAAAATTTAAAAAAATCTAAAGAACAAATAAAATTTTAAAAATACTAATAAAACATAAATATTAAAAATCTTAAGAAAATAATAAAATATAGTTATAATATTATAATATTAAAAATACTTGAAACTTATTATAAGATTAAATTTTTTATAATATTATTGTAATATTATTGTAATATTATAAAAATATAAAATTAACAAAATAAAATATAATTATAATTTAATAATAAATTAATATTATAATATTATTATGATGAATTATTATTACAAAAATAATAAAATATTAATATAATAATAAAGTATATTATAGTATTAATAAAATAATTATTTATATTAAAATAAATAATTAAAAATATAATAATTTTATATTAAAGTATAATATTATTATATTAATAAAATAATAAAAGGGTATAAGTATTAATAAAATAATAATGTTTTAAATAACAACATTAAATTAAAATATTAAATCTTAAAATAATATTAAAAATAATAAAAAACAAAAGATTAAAATATAAAATAATTAAATAAGAAATTAAACACTATTAAAAATATTAAATATTTAATAATATTAAATTATATATTATTTATCAAGTAACTGCTTTGAATTACAAGTGTACTGCAAGTGAGATTTACATAACCCCAAAATTAACTGTAGCAACTGTAAGTGAGAAAATGAATGTTGGTGTAAAAGTGAGATTTACGTAACAAAAAATTTAACTATAGCAATTGCAAGTGAGAAAATGAGAGTTGCATTTTTTAACTTGTTTTTTAGCGAAAAAATAGCAAAAAATGGAAAAGAAGTTTTAAGACTTACGGCTTGCGGCATTTTAAAGCGAAACAAACAGACTCGTGAGTAGTGGCTCGAACCTCGAAACATATCCCGATGTTTGCATTTGATCCACTATCTCTCAACTCTCTCTCTTTATATTTTGGATTGCTTTACATTGCTCATATCATATACATGCTTGTTATTGTTTGTGTGCCCACATTTGTGTTCAACCAAAAGAGCTTTTAAAGTACCTCAACTCTCAGTTTAGAAGAATATAGAGGAGTAGTTCTAGAACCCTTCATGAAGAATTTGGCTTCACTCTTAGTTACACATAGTGTGTTAGCAATTTAGTTTTTTAATTCCACATCATTTGTCCTAAATTAGCTCGTACACCTATTCACCCTCGCTAGATATACGTTCAGGATCATCCTAGGTGCTTATATAAACCCCCTTGGGGTGACCTTTTGAAGGTGTGTCAAGAATTCAAGAGAATTTCAGATTTTCACCATTGAGAGTTGTGAGAGAGATCTTCTTATAACTCTGGTATTTTCTTCTCTATTTTCAATAAAGATTTCTTCCCTCATCCTCGTGGATGTAGGCACATTACCGAACCACGTTAAATCTGAAATTCTTTAGTTGTGTGGTGATTGAGTTTCAATTACTTGCTAGTGGTAGATCTTCTTTCGCTTCCACTGCTGAGTCTTCAACTTGACATTTCTCTGTTGTTTCATCAGTGATAGATCATCAACACATCACATATCGTTTTATTAAATTAAGTGGATTGATTGTTTATTCACTAAGCCGTCGAGCTCACATCGTTGTGCTTATTTCCCTTTCAGGTCTTAATAGAGGTGAGAGTCCCACGGGAAGCTTAAGTTTGGTTCACTGAAAGAAAGAAAGACTTTCGTGCTACAGATTTGTTGAATCTTTTAAATGTTTCTTTTATATAGGGTATGTAATTTTTTTGGAACTCTACATATAAGACTTATATATGCTAATGCATGTTTTAACTCTTGAGTGCATGTTGGTATGTTTATGTATAGAATGATTTGTTGGGTATTCTTGATATTGACCTCAATTTTGAGATGGAAGATGTTATATGTGTGTGTGTGTGTGTGTGTGTGTGTACAGAGTTTATGTGGATATATGTTGGTATAGAAATCTACATTGTGATGGTAATTACTGAAATCGACAAGTAGGCGATGTCAAGACGAAATTGTATATCAAATTGTATGGGATGTTGTATATGGATATATGATCGATGTTAAGACCATATATATGATCGATGTCAATCGAGCTTACATCACATTGGTGCCTAAGCTGGCAGGAGCTAAGCTTATTGGGAAGTCTCAGCCAATTAGTTGATTAATGCCATTTTTTAAAATTATATCCAAAGTCCTGGCCTACAGACTCAAGACAAAAATTAGTAATCTCATTGATCCTCTCAATTGACTTTTCTAAGCGAACGGTGAATACTGGATAGTGTGGTTACTGTTCAAGAGATAATGACCGCATGCGGATAAACACAAGTGGCCAACCTTCTTCCTCAAACTAGACTTTGCAAAAGCTTTTGACACTATGGACTGGTCCTTTCTATTCAAAGTACTCCAAGCTCGAGGTTTTGGTGATAGATAGTGTGGATAGATATCCTCCTTACTTGCTTCTGGCTTCTCCTCTGTTCTCGTCAATGGTAGGCATGGTGCCCCATTCCAGTGCAAACGAGGGTTAAGGCATGGAGACCCTCTCTCATCATATCTTTTTATCTTAGGAGTCGATGTCCATTCTCGCATGCTGAGTTTTGCGTATGAGGGTGATTTTGTTCAAAAGTTGGACCTTGGAATTCAGGGAATACATATCTACAATATATTGATGATACAATTATACTTCTACCCCCAGATCTTGTTTCTATCAAGAGGGTTAAGTTATTGATTTATATATTTGAACTACTTTCAGGGCTCTCATCAACTTTCATAAGTCGGTATTATACCTAATTGGACCCCCAAGCTTAGATGTGTCTCAGGTCTCTGGCCTACTTCATTGTAGAATAGAAGTTTTCCTTTCTCTTACCTCGGTCTGCCCCCAGCCATCCTTTCCAAAGCTGACTGGAAACCCCTTCTTGATAGAGTAGATAAGAGATTAGTTGCTTGGAAGGGCCACACTTTATCATGTGAAGGCATATTAATCCTTATTAATTTGGTCATCACAAGTTTCCCTCGCTACTTTATTTCTTTTATCTACCACAATAGGTGGTTGATCATATTGATCCTTTGAGACACGTTCTTCTGGAAAGGGGATATTAGTGTCAATGGAGGGAAATGCTTGGTTAATTGGGATGTTCTTTGCACTTCACGTGGCGTGGGTGGGCTTGGGATTCATAGGTTGAGAGACTTCAATATTTTCCTCCTTTCGGAATGGTGTTTGAAACTTTTATCTAATCACTAATCGCCATGGGTGCAATTGATTCACTACAACTGTTATCGACGAAGCAGGCCTTTGAATTTGGAAGACAATATTTTGGGATGCATATCTCCATTTTGGCGTGGGGTTCTGAAGACTGCCAATGCTTTTAAACTTGGACTGCGATTAAGTTGCGGGTAGAGGACTACAATTAGATTTTGGAAGGACAGCTGGATTAAGGAGATTCCTTTGTCTTATGCCTATCCTAGTCTTTTTGAGATGGAATACAATAAAGAAATTTGAGTTAGTTCACAAATTCAAAACAATAACTGGGCCCTTACTTTTCAACAACCTCTCTCCCAGGCTAGACCATAGGCCTTATCATCTTATTTGTTCTCTTCTACATCACACTTTTAAGGAGTTACAGGCTAGGGTGATTCGGAAGGCGGGCACAAAAGGCAGTTTCATAGTTCGCTCCTAATATCAACTATAGCAATCTCCCTTTCCACAAGACAAAGCAGCTAAGATAATTTGGAAGGTGGCGACGCCACTCAAAGTAAAGGCTACCTCTTGGTTAGTGGTCCAAGAGATACTTCCTACAAGTCTATTCTTATACAGACATCACATCAGTCTAACAATGTTGAGCACTTTTTGTGGATCCCACCTAGAGTGATCTTCTCACCTGTTTCTTTCTTGTGACTTTGCATAGAGAGTATGGCCCGACAATGTTGCACCTCTCCTCTTGGTCTATCTCTCTCCTTAACATGTGGGAAGACTGAAAAACTTAATGTATCTCTAGTGCGGTTCAGAAATGTTGGGACATACAAACCCAAGCCATGGTCTGGTCGATTTGGATTGAACGGTACTTGATGATCTTTAATCAGAAAAGGATCACTGTCGAAGAAGTTTCTTAGCAGGCACTTCTCTATTTTGATCTTTGGCAGACGCATCTTACATTGCATTTTTGTTCTCTCTCTTTTCTTGGTTTTGTTAGTTTCTTGTATTTCCTTTTCCTTGCTCACATGCTTAGTGAGGGTCTTTTGACTTTGTAATTGCTTTATTATTAATATATTTTGAACTGGACCTCTTTTGGTCCTGTTTTCTTGTCCAAAAATAATGGCGTCAGGTGACCATAATTGTCAAGTGACTAGCTTAGCTAGCGTAATAAATGAAATTTTCAAGTCATGTATAAACAAATCGATAGATTAAGATAAGCAATCTCCTCAGGTTAGCTTTATACCACAAGCACTCTTGTTTGCAAAACTAACAAGTGCATGATAATAATTCGACATAGGACACACTCCAGTGTTGCCAATACTAACACCCAACTGGAAATGACAACTCCCAACCAGATCAAACTTGTACTGTTTAAGGCAACTTCTCACAACCTCACTCTTGATCATTTTTCACCTATTTGACAAGAATTAATAGGAATTATTGCTAACTCTTGTTACTTAACAGGACTTTACATCAATTTAAAGCATTTTCCCTCAAAAAATGGAGAGCAAAGTTCATAAATATGTTTCAAAATTCAAACTTTACCGTCTACACTTTTCGTGATAATTCCTGTCAAAATTCTTGTTTCAAAAGAATTAAGAGTGTAGTAATCACTTTCTGACCCGCCTCGTGACACATGTTTATCCAGCCTTTGACAGATGTGCGACGCATGGTGACTTCCAGAATAGTTAACCCGGTATCTTCGCCTAGTTTGTGAAATCACCTAGAGGGAGGGTAAATAGGTGATAATGCTAATCTAATGAACTAAATGCGGAATTTAAAAACTAATTACAACAACACTTAATACAACCAACGAGTGTAGCCGAATTCCCGGTGAAGGGCTCTGGACTAACTCCTCTTGAATCCTCTGAATAAGAGTTGAGGCGCTATGTAAAGCTCTCGTGGTTAAGTATAAGTGAGGCACACAAACACACAAGCATGTATATGATATAGCAATATGAAACAATGCACAAAGTAAAGAGAGAGAAAGTAAGAGTCAATGGATCAAGCGCAAACAACAAGATTTGTTTCGAGGTTCGAGCACCCAGCTCTACATCCCCGCCTTCACCCAGAAGGATTTTGAATCCACTAGCTTGTCCACACAGGACTCCCACACAGGGAACCTTCACCGAGGATTTGGGGCAATACAATAATTAGGAGTACCAAAATCCTCTCTTTACAATCACAACCTCTCACTAGAGGCTAAGCACCAAGCCAACAAAATGATCAGCTCACAACTTGAGGGATAAGCACAAAGCTACATAAGATCACCTCACAACTTGAGGGATACAACCCAATTGCACAACCTCCTCTACACAAGAGGAAAAGGCACAAAGCCAAGCAATGATTAGGGTTTACAACTTGGTGAATCAAAAGACCACAAACCGATTTCTTTTTCCCACAAACACAAAGACCCTATAGATAGGATAGAATGAAGCTCAAGTGTGGAGAACAAAGTGTTTTAAACAAAGAAAAATCACTTGGGAAATCTCCAAAAGATATAGAATAATTAGACCAAAACAAATTCCCAAAAGACTATTTTTCTTCGAAATAATAAAACATTTTTAAAACAATGAAGATTGATCTTTTAGCACCAAGAAACTCTTTTCAAAAACTTTTATAAACACTAGAGAAAGCTCAAAAATTTTGGTCTCTAAAAACTTGTTAAAAACTATTAAGATAAAACCCAATTTATAGCCATTTGGAAAAACTAGCCGTTGGCAGCAAATAAGGCCAGTTTTGACCTTCCGGTCGACCGGCCAACGGTCGAATTCTGACCGTTGCCAACTATCGGTCGACCGGGCCCTGAACCAGAGAGCAACGACTCTCTGGCCGGTTGACCGGAGCAACCCGAGAGTGGGTTGTTTTCAGTCAGTCGACCGCTCGGTCGACCGGCTTAATGGGCAGGCCAGCGTGCACATTCTTGTGCACGTCGGTCGACCAGTCCGGTCGACCGACTCTGGGTCCGGTCGACCGCCAGAGCCTGGCAAGCTATATTAAGGGATTGAAAACTTAGGTTTTTATTATCCAATTAAATCCCATAAAATCTCCAAAAATCCACAAAAATAGTTTTAGCATAATACAATGATATACAAACTTATGTGAAAAATTTCAACACAAATTTTAAACTTTTTGAACCATTTTTGTATTATGGAAATTTTGCCGAAAACCAAAAACCGTATTTTCTAAAACTTGAATTTTTCAAATGAAAATTCGTTTTGTCCAAAACTCATCCAAATACAAAAACATGATATTTAAACAACTTTAAGCTTGTTGTATATGGATATAATCCAATATACACTAAAGATATATATATATATATATATATATATATATATATATATATATATATATATATATATATATATATATATATATATATATATATCATTATTTTTATCTTTTATTTCCAAAAATATGTTTTGTTAAAAACACAAAACACCAAACCTCATGAATAGGCATCTTAACATAAGTTTGTCAAGGAAATTAAGCTTACATGTATATAGAATATATCTAATATACATTTAAACAAAGTAAACTTGTATTGATACTTAGCTATTCATAAAAACCAAGATCGGTTAAATCAAAAACTGAAAACCGAATCTAAAACATGAAACGTGTGTGTGTGTGTTGTGAACTTGAGTATATCACACTATTCTAATCTTTACAAATGGATCTAAACACAAAACTTAACTAGATACCGAAGTCTTCTTGATGAAATGGTCTTCAAGCCGACTCGATCCAAACTCGATCCAAACAACTCTTTTGTTAAGCATATCATGATCACGGTTTGGAAAGGCTTCAAAACTTCTAAGTTGAAGCTAATCACCAACTAATATCTTGGTTAATAATCTGAAACTAAAAACACAAGATTATTAGTACACATAACTACATGAGTTAATCTTCATCAAAACTAGAGTGGAAGGCCTCTGGGCCAACAATCTCCTCCTTTTTGATGATGACAAAACTCATGAAGTTATATATGCATAGATTAAATTTAAGCTTCAAAGAAGCTCCCCCTTAACTCATGCATAGGAATAAATAATAAATATATGTAATGAATATCAAACATGAAAATGCATAGACATGCATAAACAAGAAACCAAATACAAAAACATGCTCTTGATACCAAACATGAAATGCATCATGCATTAAATGTGCTCTTGATACCAATAAGAACATGCTCTTAAATAATGCTCTTGATACCAATTAAAACAAATTAAAACAAGCTCTTGATACCAATAAAAATCAAACTAACTAAACTATATTCTTAAAACAAACACTCTTGATACCAATACTTGATAAATCAATATAAAAACATGTATAGTCATAGAAACATGCATATAAACTCAAGTAATTCTCCCCCTTTTTGTCAATCATCAACAAAGGGGTCTAAAAAAATAGTCCAACATGATACCAATTAAAATATAGCAATATAAGTGAACCATGATTGAAAGATAATCAATATAAAAATTCTTGTCATCAATGATACCAATTGAAAGAAATAAATCAATAGTACCAATTGAAAGTAAGCAAAATCTTGATACCAATGGTGAGTAAACAAATAAGCATCTTGATACCAATTTTACCAATTGAAAGTATTTTTCCTTTTAAACATATGATATCAAATTTTAAAAAAAATATTCATTTTTCAATCACATTTTTCATCATAAAGGAGGGGAGTGGAAATCAAAAGTAAACAAAATACCAATTGAAAGATAAAATACGAATTCTCTCCCCCTTTATGAAATACCAAATAAAACAATGCATAAGCTTGTATAAGTGCCAATTGAAAACTTAATCAATTGAAATATGATAGTCATTAAAACTCAAGCTTAGCAAAACCAAAATTTGTGATATTTTTGAGTACAAATAAAACGTATATATGTATGAAAAATTAGATACCAATCGAAATTGATACCATTTGAAGTGAAAGCATACATACAAAAAGATATATGAGTATACAAGAAATGTCAATATTGATATCAATTGAAAAAGTCCAATGATACCAAATTAAAATAATAATAATAATATCAAGTGTATACCTCATATTACCTACCACCCATTTCATGCTCAAGTTTAAAATGATTTTCATTATAAAGCATACAAGGCATGGTCTCCCAACCAACCGCCCTTAAGGGTAAGGGTTTTCAAAAATAGGATTAAAAAATAGTGTATGTTTGAAAAACTCTACCATGACAAAGAATCCCGCAACTAGTTAAATGGAAAAACTTATAAACTAGTACGAAATCCTTCAAGTAAGGAATAAAACAAATATATATTTCATGAAACTATGTAAATTACATGGTCACTAAACACTCAAAATCCATAAAGTCCAATCATGAGAAACATTTAAAATAAGGTGAGTGCACAAGTGTTATGTGAAACATATAATCATGAAAATAGACATTCAAGTTCAAAATTCCTCAAAACATGAAAATCATCAAAACTTGATTTCTTCAAGGCATATGTATGTCTTATACAAACTAAAGTATACATACATATCCAAAACATAACGAGTCTACAAATGTATATGCATGAAGGCACGTGACTCAAAGGATGTATATGCATAATCAATAGTTTGGATAAGATGGACATATACATGAAGTTAAACACATGAATCATGAAAACATGTCAAAAATGGGAATACAAGTTAAAATGTATGAATCATCAAAACTAGACTATACTAGCATATCTAATGGGTACAAATAAGCGTTCAAGCACAAACATATAAAAAATTTATTTGTGGCCCACTATATGTACAAATATATATCCTAGTCTTAATGAAAACTAACATTTAAATATATATTCAAAATTTGAAGCATAAAACGAGACATAAATCAACATGGTAATCATAAAAATGATCATTATGTAAATCCACATGCTATTAGACCTATGATATACGTAATAGCTAAACAATGGTGAGAACACAACATATGGGTCCATATACATGGGTGATCTCAAAAGGTATACATGCATGTCAGTGATCTAAGAATCATGGCATTTAACATAATAAACTATAAAGATCAAAGACATGAAAAGCATGCAAATATAAACGGGAATTAGAGTTCGATACCAAACCGATGAAAGCACCTCTCTAGTTCTCCAAACCAAGGTGGTCTTCTCACTAAACTTCCCTTGAAAGTGATGCATCCAAATAATCCTCATGAAGCACGAAACGTATCCACCTCAAGGTACCGCAACTCTCACGTTATGCGAGAGCCCACACCTACATCAAACATAATAGGGGTGGTCTTTGGTACCCATATCCTTTTGGGTCCATGGGGGTTAGTACCTTTTCTAACCGAAACAAATTTAGTTGCTAAATTTAAATCATGTAAACGATCATAGCAAAATTTAGTAAGGTGGCCCTTACGTCCACAATGTGTACAAGTGTACACATGAGCATACATGTGATGAGTGTGACCGTGAGGAGCATGTGTATGCAGTGTATGGTGTGCATGCATAATAGGAACTTGTTTCTTTCGAAACAAAGATTCCAACCGTGTATGATTCATGGCACAATGACTCAAAGTGGAGCCCAAACAATCCACACTTTTCTTCAAATCATTTATATCATTTTCAATACTAGAAGATAAAGTGGAGCATGCAATAGGTGTGCTAGGTGAGGCTACACTAGCATGGCAAACATGTGAATCTATATCATTTTGCAGAGATTTATTTTTATTTAACACTAAATCTAATTCTTTTGAAATAAACTCAATTTCATTTTTCAAAGAATGATTGTCCTTTAAAACAAAGTCTAATTTTGAAGATAAGATCTTATTGTTTTTCACAACATCATCACAATCATTTTTACTTTTCAAAAATTCATTTTCCTTTATGGCAAGGTCTAGTTGAGATTTAAGTGAGTCACGTTCACTACAAATCTCTTCCTTCTCTTGCAAAATCAAATCAAATTTTGAACCCAAATCCTTATATTCTTCTTTTAGATCAAAATTCTTCTTTTTCAAAAGATCATGTTTTTCTAAAAAAATTTCAAACTTTGTAGCAAGTTTCATATTTAAGGTTTGTACTTCTAAACACCCATAGCAATAGGAACTAGTGCTAGCATCTAGTTGAGTTTCCGATTGTACCTCAAGGGAGTCATTCCCTTGGACCATGAGGCAACGCTCGTCGGACTTGTCTCTTCTAGATCTCCTCATCTTATCGATGATCTTTGGTAGTTCGGGAGAAGTTAAAATGCTCCATACTGCAAAAGCCGAATCATAGTGAGCAAACACATGTAATAAATCTTTATCAAGAGATGCTCTAAGTGCTTTAAGGGCTAATGCATTGGCCTTTTTATGTTTGCTATCATTGGGATAGGATTCCTTGGTAATGGCTTGATAAACTTTATCTCCTAATGCTTTCAAATGACAACTCATCTTGGCCTTCTAAATATCAAGTCTATAAATATCAAACATAAGAGGGCTATCCATGAGTGCAAACGCAAATGATAGATTAGCAAACCAAGATCTCACTCCTAGGTGGTTAAACCTAATATCAGGAACGTAGGCTCTGATACCAATTGAAATCACCTAAAGGGGGGGTGAATAGGTGATAATGCTAATCTAATGAACTAAATGCGAAATTTAAAAACTAATTACAACAACACTTAATACAACCAATGAGTGTAGCTGAATTCCCGGTGAAGGGCTCTGAACTAACTCCTCTTGATTCCTCTGAATAAGAGTTGAGGCGCTATGTAAAGCTCTCGTGGTTAAGTATAAGTAAGGCACACAAACACACAAGCATGTATATGATATAGCAATATGAAACAATGCACAAAGTAAAGAGAGAGAAAGTAAGAGTCAATGGATCAAGCACAAATAACAAGATTTGTTTCGAGGTTCGAGCACCCAACTCTACGTCCTCGCCTTCACCCAGAAGGATTTTGAATCCACTAGCTTGTCCACACAGGACTCCGACACAGGGAACCTCCACCGAGGATTTGGGGCAATACAATAACTAGGAGTACCCAACTCCTCTTTACAATCACAACCTCTCATTAGAGGCGAAGCACCAAGCCAACAAAACGATCACCTCACAACTTGAGGGATAAGCACAAAGCTACACAAGGATCACCTCACAACTTGAGGGATAAGCACAAAGCTACACAAGGATCACATCACAACTTGAGGGATACAACCCAATTGCGCAACCTCCTCTACACAAGAGGGAAAGGCACAAATCCAAGCAATGATTAGGGTTCACAACTTGGTGATCAAAAGACCACAAACCGATTTCTTTTTCCCACAAACACAAAGACCCTATAGATAGGATAGAATGAAGCTCAAGTGTGAAAAACAAAGTATTTTAAACAAAGAAAAATCACTTGGGAAATCTCCAAAAAGATATAGAATAATTAGACCAAAACAAATTCCCAAAAGACTATTTTTCTTTGAAATAATGAAACACTTTTAAAATAATGAAGATTGATCTTTTAGCACCAAGAAACTCTTTTCAAAAACTTGTATAAACACTAGAGAAAGCTCAGAAATTTTGGTCTCTAAAAACTTGTTAAAAACTATTAAGATAAAACCCAATTTATAGCCATTTGGAAAACTAGCTGTTGGCAGCAAATAAGGCCAGTTTTGACCTTCCGGTCGACCGGGCAACGGTCGAATTCTGACCGTTGCCAACTACCGGTCGACCGCCCGGTCGACCGGGCCCTGAACTAGAAAAGCAACGGCTCTCTGGCCGGTCGACCGCACGGTTGACCGGGCAACCGAGAGTAGGTTGCTTTCAGTCGGTCGACCGCTCGGTCGACCGGCTTAATGGGCAGGCCAGCGTGCACATTCTTGTGCACGTCGGTCGACCGGTCCGGTCGACCGACTCTGGGTCCGGTCGACCGCCAGAACCTGGCAGGCTATATTAAGGGATTAAAACTTAGGTTTTTATTATCCAATTAAATCTCATAAAATCTCCAAAAATCTACAAAAATAGTTTTAGCATAATACAATGATATACAAACTTGTGTGAAAAATTTCAACACAAATTTTAAACTTTTTGAACTATTTTTGTATTATGAAAATTTTACCGAAAACCAAAAACCGTATTTTCTAAAACTTGGATTTTTCAAATGAAAATTCGTTTTGTCCAAAACTCATCCAAATACAAAAACATGATATTTAAATAACTTTAAGCATGTTGTATATGGATATAATCCAATATACACTAAAGATATATATATCATTATTTTTGTCTTTTATTTCCAAAAATATTTTTGTTAAAAACACAAAACACCAAACCTCATGAATAGGCATCTTAACATAAGTTTGTCTAGCAAATTAAGCTTACATGTATATAGAATATATCTAATATACACTTAAACAAAGTAAACTTGTATTGATACTTAGCTATTCATAAAAATCAAGATCGGTTAAACCAAAAACTGAAAACCGAATCCAAAACATGAAACGTGTGTGTGTTGTGAACTTGAGCATATCATACTATTCTAATCTTTACAAATGGATCTAAACACAAAACTTAACTAGGTACCGAAGTCTTCTTGATGAACACGTCTTCAAGCCGACTCGATCCAAACTCGATCCAAACAACTCCTTTGTTGAGCATATCATGATCACGGTTTGGAAGGCTTCAAAACTTCAAAGCTGAAGCAAATCACCAACTAATATCTTGGTTAATGATCTGAAACTAAAATCACAAGATTATTAGTACACATAACTACATGAGTTAATCATCATCAAAACTAGAGTGGAAGGCCTCTGGGCCAACAGTTTGCATTTCGAACGGTCGAAGATTAATAGAATAATCAAATCCGATTATAAAAATCTCTATCCCTAAGCTCAATCTTAATTCAAATGAGGTAGTTACCTCTTTGGAGCAGTTCATCCTTATCTACAGCTGAGCGCGAACCACAAGATAGAGATGGACTCTCTCCTATATTGATTCAAATCGAGGTGTTCGATTCAACCGTTTTCAAGATAAAGAATTTAAGTATTCAAACTGAGTAAGACTCCTTAACCTTATCTATTTGATATGACTTGTATAAATAGGAGATCTCTTTCAACGATAAAGAGATTACGTTCATCCGAATCCAGATAACCTTATTGTAATCACCGTTAACATAGTGGAACTTCTCTCTCTCTCTCCGTGTTTTTTTCCTTTCAAGTTTTTCACGTATTTTCACTGTATTTGCGATTGGATTTTTTTGTGATTTAGCTACATCCACTTTCTTATTTTGTGTGTGAACTAATTCCTTAGGAATTACCCACTGTATTTGGTGCTTTCATTGAGAGTTTGAACTCAAGATGTTCGAGATCTCTCCCTATCCAACACCCTAGCCCTTCCATGAAAATATCTTCGTACAATGATCATGATGCACAAGAACACCTTCCGCCATTATGCCAACGCCTCTGACGAATTCAATCCAACGGCTCTCTCCCAAGGACAGCTTGTCTAGATGGTGATTGATCTGCGATGACGGTTGGATGAACACCGAGCGAAAATCGATCGCGAGCGAGAACTTATCGCCATCCATCATGATATAGTGGAGCGTGAGTGTGACGCAGTAATATAGGCAATCACCAGCTGCTCACACAGATAAAAGTTTTACAAGAGACACAACAGCAGGTCATCGAGTTAGGCACTTGGGAAATCCTGGTGAACTCTTCCCCCAGGGCCCATTAGCACCCGCAACACCAGCCAACCTATGTTTTAATCTGAACAAGATGCGCTCCAAAGCGGTCGTCTCATATAATGAACCTGAGAGCCTTCAGCCTGACAACTCGAGGAAACATGCAAGGGGGCACCGAGCCCCAGATCCAAGGAGGATGCTCCCCCAACAACGGCAAAAGCCGAAGACTCCATTACCTTCACCCTCTGAACCTCCCGATCGATCAGATCTTTCACATCAATAAGCATCAGTCCTGGTTGAAGCTCCCCAAGATATCCAGACACAACCCAGACTCCCTGAAAATAGGAAGTTGCTCCTTTCACGGCAGTCGAGGACACGCCATGGCGCATTGCTGGGCACTCCAATGACACCTTGAGGACCTAGTTCAACAAGGACATTTAGATGAGTTCATCCTTGACTCAGAGGAAGACCCTGAAGTTGAAGAGGCCCCAGCCAAAAAGGTCAATTGAGATACCCGCTCCTTGACACCCACCCGGGACGGGAAAAACACCACTGGGCAATGTACTTTCCACCCAAAACTATATCACATATAAAACTATGTAACATCCAATAAAATTTTGCAAACTCTTTTATTTTCATGTTTTTTCCAGATATAACGATCCCACTCGAGTGAGTTAATAGCCTATACCGGGTCCTACCCTGATGGCAATGGGGGACCGATAGCCCCCGCGAGTATCCCTCGGGGAGCCTCTTGAAAGATAGAGGCTCACCCACTAGGGTTGCTCGAAGTCAGCCTAGACAAGTTTTCACCTTGATGGTCACTCGAGTAAGTCAACAGCCTATGTCGAATCCTATCCTGATAGCTATGAGGGAAAGATAACCCTGAAGCTATCCCTCGGGGAGCCCCTGAAAGACGGAGGCTCGCCCACTGGGGCTGCTCAGAGTCAGCCTAGTCGGTTTTCACCTTGATGGCCACCTAAGTGAGTCAACAGCCTATACTGGGTCCTAACCAGATGGTTATGAGGGAAAGATAGCCCCCACGGCTATCCCTTAAGGAGCCTCCTGAAAGACAGAGGCTCACCCACTAGGACTGCTTGGAGTCAGCCTAGACAGGTTTTCACCTTAATGGCTACCCGAGTGAATCAACAACCTATACCGGGTTCTACATTGAAAGCTATGAGGGAAAGACAGCCCCCACGGCTATTCCTTGGGGAGCCCCCTGAAAGACAGAGGCTCGCCCACTAGGGCTGCTCAGAGTCAGCCTAGACAAGTTTTCACCTTGATAACTACCCTAGTGAATCAACAACTTATATCGGGTCTACTCTGATGGCTATGAGGGAAAGACAACCTCCGCAGCTATACCTTGGGGAGCCCCCTGAAAGATGGAGGCTCGTCGACTAGGGCTGTTCGGAGTCAGCCTAGACAATTTTTCACCTTGATGGCCGCTCGAGTGAGTCAACAGCCTATACCGGGTCCTACCCTGATGGCTATGAGGGAAAGGCAGCCCCTGTGTCTATCCCTCGGGGATCCCCCAGAAAGACAGAGGCTCGCCCAGTAGGGCCTCTCGGAGTCAGCCTAGATAGATTTTCACCTTGATGCCACCCGAGTGAGTTAATAGCCTATACCAAGTCCTACCCTGATAGCTATGAAGGAAAGATCGCCCCCGCGGCTATCCCTTGAGGAGCCTCCTGAAAGACAGAGGCTCGCCTACTAAGGCTGCTCGGAGTCAGCCTAGACAGGTTTTCATCTTGATGGCTACCCGAGTAAGTCAACAGCTTAAACCAGGTCTTGCCCTGACGGCTATGAGGACAAGACAGCCCCCGTGGCTATCCCTCGGGGAGCCCTATGAAAGACAGAGGCTCACCCACTAGGGCTGTTCGGAGTTAGCCTAAACAGGTTTTGAACTTGATGGCCACCGAGTGAGTTAACCGCCTATACCGAGTCCTACCCAATGGCTCCCTACAAACAAAGACATAAGGCATCACATGAGAGGGTCAAAAATAACAATTCAGCTAACAGAAAATGGATGACACATCTCATGGTCACACTCATCCATCCAAAAGCAGGTTAGCCCCATCATTCACGTCTACAACCGCTTCCCTGATTCGTTAAACCTCTCCAAGCTCTGTCATGCCAACAACCAGAGCTCTCAGCATGATCAGATGATCTTTCGATTGATGACCCGACCCATCCGATTCGGGAGCTAGGACCCTCAGGGCTCCGATTCTCGACCACAAGCCGTACTTTGATGCCTCCATACTGACGCTTGATTTAAGGGCTATGACCTCAGAAAACAACTTCTGTGTCTCGTCCAACAACGTTCCATGAACAAGCCAAAGATCATCATAACGATATGACTGGTACGAGACCTCAGTTTTCAACTTCTCCACGTCCTTGTCATGACTCTCAAACTACTCCGGATAGCTCAGAGCTCACGCTTGAGCGCCAGTTTCTCAGAACAGCCCCGTCAACCAGCTTCTAAAGAGAAAGGATCTCTGATTGGGCAGAATCTATCTTTTTTCAAAGATCTGACACCTTCTCCAACACCTTCTTCAGCTCCAGAAGTCGGCTCAATATCTTCTCTTCAAGCTCTACATTCTCTCTCCTTAACAAAGAGCTCGCCTCTAGCAGCTCACGACTCTTTTGAAGAATGTTGTCCACTCTCTTCTTATAACTAGCCATGATCGTATTGTGAGAAATGAGCTCACGATCCAGCTGAGAGGTTAGGAGGTCGAGTAACTTGAGCTCTACAGGGCAAGAAAGCTCAGGAATTTCCTAGAGCTCCCCCACAGCTACTTTCTACCATCAGGCATTAAGGAGTCCAACAATGATTCATCCAAGTGTATTTCCACCTCCGCCTCTCTTCTCCCAGGCCAGGATCCCTTGATCTCCTTGGGCGGCTCCTCGGCCGAAGCACAAACCTCCATGAAGCCTATGTGAGCCTGAGACGTCCCCAGCCTCCAAAGGCTCTCCTTCCGACCACCGACCACTGATTTAGAAGACGAACAAAAGAAGCCTGTCAGAGTTGCATCTGCGACAATCTTAAAGCACAAAGAATAAGATGTTCAAAAAGAGGTGGAACACAAAGATCCAACTGTTTCTTTTCAAAAGATTACACTAGATCTTTACAGTCAACAAATCCAAAGAAGACAAACTCTCAATCACTCACTTAGCCTTTGCCTTTTTGAAAGGCCTCAAAAGAAGAAGCTGAAAGAGCTGCTTCCTCACAGCAGCCTGAGTCACCTACCTAGCATCAGGAACAGCAGGTCGAAGGCTCATTTCCGGTGGTGCAGCATTGCTGGGCGGAGTATTCGAAGAGGTCTCGCCAACCACAACTGAGGAAACATCGGCTAACCGCTTCGCATCAATTATGGTCAGCAGGAGGCCAGATATCAAGGGTGATGCATCCCTAGACAGAGAGTTTAGAGAGGCCTCCACCTTGGTAGCATGGGTAGCACCGCCTTCAAGAGGATCCTGACCTTCACCTTAAGGAAGGACCCAAAATCAAGTGAGTACTTCGGAGATGCCCTACGCTTCCCGTTTTCTTACCCTTCTTTATACTTTTGAATTTGAATACCTTCAACGTGCATTGACAATCAGCTATAGCCTCATGTTCACGCACTTCTGCTTCATCGAGGGCAATCTGTGCCCTACTTAAGTCATCGTTAAGGCACTCCATTCCCTCCTCAAAAGTGTCCCGCTCGAACCTCAGGGTAGCTTCCACGCCCTCTGCACGCTGACGCGTCTCTTCAAGTGCCTACTGAGTAGCTATCAGTGCAGTTCGAGCCCTTTTTCCCCAGCTCCTCCCCGAGCCACGCCAGCTCCTCCTTGAGCTGCACCAGTTCCTCTTCCCGATTCGAGTGAGCTGTCATCTCGTGACACAAATCCACTTTGAGCTGACTGATCTCCTCATTCTCTACCTTCCCCTAGCACTAAGCTCCTCCATCCCCTGACGCAAATCAGCCACCTCGCCCTCCTTTGCCTTCAGGGTGTCCTGGTGATCCTCTAGTAGCTCCGAGATAAGTACCACATTCTGAAAGGAAGGCCAGAAAAAAGAAGATGAAGCAGAATTTGGTAAAATGCCAAAAACCTCAGAGCGTAACCCTCTTAACCCTAGGGAATGAAGCGTCACTCGATCAACGCCTTATACGTTTTACGATGAATACAATCAACACCGTCACTTTAGATATGCGATACCCACCTCGAACACAGCATCACACAAGAGGCGGTAATATGATCGGTGTTGTACCGGATACGACACACATTTAAAGTTCTGCTAGACTGTATGGTCACGCACGTCACTACCAGACAAAACCTGAAGCAACAACAAGCAGCTTGAGTTCAAGCCCAGAAAGTACTCATTCTCCCCTCTCTACATCGAAGACTCTGAGAACCTGAAATCCCCCGAGAGAGAGAGAGTTTCTGACCTCTTCCGAAGAGATGGAAGCAGAGGGGGGTATCTAAGGGGTCATTTTCTGATCCACCCGAGATCGTGACACATATTTATCCAGCCTCTAGCAGATGTGTGACGCGTGGTTACTTCCAGAACGTTTAACCCAGTATTTTCGCACAGTTCGAATTTCGAACGGCTCAGGTGATTAATAAAAGAATCAGATCCGATTCCAAAGATCTCTATCCCTAAGCCCAATCTTAATTCAAATGAGGTACTTACCTCGCAGGAGCAGTTCATTCTTATCTATAACCGAGCGTGAACCACAAGATAGAGATGGACTCCTATATTGATTCAAACCAGGGTGTTCGGCTCAACCGTTATCAAGATAAGAAATTTAAGTATTCAAACTGAGAAGGACTCCCTAATCTTATCTATTTGACATTAGATGTATAAATAAGAGATCCTTCAACGAGAAAGAGATCACGTTCACCCGAATCCAGAGAACTCTATTATAATCGTCATTGACATAAATGAACTCTTCTCTCTCCGTAGTTTTTCCTCTTATGAGTTTTTCACGTATATTCATTGTATTTGCGATTGACGTTTTCTGTGATTTGCCTACATCCGCTTCTCTATTTTAATGTGTGGACTGATTTTTTACGAATTTCCCACTGCAATGGGTTAACGAGAACTAACCCTTGTAGCCGAACATGACCCACCTACACTTCTCACTCTCGCAACAAAACGAGGCATCTGAGTTATAAAAATGATGAAAGCATCGTATCACCAGTTAGATACTTAAATATAAAATATTTCATCTAATTCGGACCAGATTCTCTATTTGTTTTTTTCAATTTTATTTGTTTACTGTCACCAACCAGAGCACTCGTGTCTTCAAACTCTAATTATCTTTTGCTAGCTATCGTCTTGTCTTGGATGTCGTCGGCCACCAAATTTCAGCGGAAGAGTTGTAAGCAACCAAACAGAGCCACGTATAAATTTATAACGTATTACTTGCTTATTTAGGACCTAGAGACAGAGACACTCTAACCTCTCATAATTAGTTCACTAATATCTATTATTGTGTTTATGACTGTCTCGCTTTATTTTTCTATTGATATGCGTTCGCCCTTGGAAAGGTTATATTATAACTCGAATAATCTAATCTCACATCTTTATCGCCGAATCAACCTCAGCAATGCGTCATTGTGGCTTTAATTGTAATATAATATGAATAGTTGTGTAACTTAATAAATGAATCTCTCAAGTCTGTTGGCGTGAATGAGATACACTTGTGTCCTTTCAAAAGAATTTGAGGCTGAATTCTTCTCACTCAATTTCAATATTCTGACATTTGAATACAAGATCTAGTTCGTTCAAGTTAATCTATATTATTTCAAATATTTATAAACTAAAAATCAAATGTTTTGAATAGACGTAAAATGGATGGCTTAAAGTAGTGAATTTGTTAGATCTATATATTTAAACAAACAAATTCTCAATCCGATCATTTCATTATAATCTAAATATTTAAAAAAATTTATAAATAATTTTTTTTTGTTAGGTTTCAAATGTTATCATTAAACGAATCAACTCATTATTTAGGCTTTTTTTTTTTCTTACACAAAAATTATTCAAAATATTTGATTTTTATTTTATACGTATTAGAAATAATATAGATCAACTTCAATGCAGTAGATATTTTATTTTAACTTAGGAGGATTAATATGGGTGTGAAGGATTAAACTGAAAAACATAAGTTTATCTCGGCATAAACACGTTCTTTACCAAATTACCAATCTCCAAACAAAATAGCAGCTGTGATGTCTATATAAACAGATAAGACACTATCTGCAAAAAAGCTAGTAGCAAAGGGAGCGTCGAGCTAATACTTCTACTACAATGGCTTCTGCGTCCCTCCCTCACATTGCAATCTTCCCATTCTTCTCCAAAAGCCACACCATCCCTCTCCTCCACCTCGCTCGCCTCATCCACCGCCGCCACCTCGCCACCCTCACCTTCATCACCACCCCCGGCAACGCCCCATTCATCCGCCGCTCCCTCGCCGCCGGCGGTGTCGAACCCAAAGTCATCGAACTCCCTCTACCGGAAAACATCCCCGCAGGACTCCCAACCGGCATCGAGAACACCGACAAACTCCCTTCCATGTCCCTCTTCCTCCCGTTCGTCAAAGCCACCAAGCTCCTCCAACCCGCCTTCGAGCGGGCCCTCTCTGACCTACTTCCAACCCTCACCTTCTTGATCTCCGACATGTTTTTTGTATGGACGGTTGAATCTGCTTCCAAGTTCGCGATTCCACGGGTCGTGTTCTCTGGGATGGGCAGGTTCTCCACCACCGCGAACAACATAATCAGCCGAGACGTGCCCCATGCCGGTCTCTCGTCCCCGAACCAGCCTTTCCCCCTCCCGGGCTTTCCGCAGATTCAGCTCACCAAGTCCGACCTGAGCCCGGACTTAGCCGACCCAGATCAGCACACCCATTACAGAGACTTCGTCATGGAAGCGAGAAAGTCTAGAAGAGCCAGCGATGGGATTGTCGCCAATACATTCTACGAGCTGGAGGCAGCCTATGTGGATTGCTGGAATCGCGATTTCGGGCCTGAAGCTTGGTGCGTCGGCCCGCTCTGCTTGGCTCGGCCCGAGGCGGCCGAGGCCGCTGACAACGAACTTGTTGACTGGCTGGACTCGAGAGTTGCAATGAAGAGGCCGGTGTTGTATGTGGCGTTCGGGACGCAGGCCGAGGTGTCCGCAGCCCAAACGCAAGAGATTGTGATTGGATTGGAGCAGTCGGGGTTGGATTTCCTTTGGGTCGTGAGGTCTTCGGAGGCACTGGGCCAAGGATTTGAAGAGAGAGTGAAGGAGAGAGGGAGAGTGGTGAGAGGGTGGGTGGACCAGCTGGGGATTCTTCGGCACGAGGGAGTGAGAGGGTTCATGAGCCACTGCGGGTGGAACTCGGTGATGGAGAGCGTGTCCGCTGGGGTTCCGATCCTGGCCTGGCCCATGATGGCCGAGCAGCACCTGAATGCGAAGTTTGTTGAGGATGTGGTGAGGATTGGGCTGAGGATTCGTGCGAGAGACGGGAGTAAGGATGGGCTGGTGATGAGTGAGGACATAAGAGAGATGGCGAGGGAGTTGGTGTTGGGAGAGAAGGGGAGGATGGCGAGGGTGAAGGCTGAGGAGTTGGCTGATTTAGCAGCGAAAGCGATGGCGGATGGCGGATCGTCCGCGTCGGCGCTGGGGATCATGATCGAGGAGTTGTCCCAAAAACGAGCAGTTCTCTTTCGGAATGCGTAGTAGATGGAGATTGTGATTGTATTATAATCAGTAGTCTGTTCATCTCTCTAAGCTAGTACTTAAGATGGAGATTGTGATTGTATTATAATCAGTAGTCTGTTCATCTCTCTAAGCTAGTAATTAACTGAAGTAAGATTCTGGAAGCTTTGATTGAGAATAATGATTAAAAAACCAACAGTTCGTTGCATTCTGGATTGTGAATACTCTTTGATTATATCCTAAATGACTTTTACTGGGCCAAGTCTTTTGACAGTAAGCCGGTACACTGCTTGCTGCCGCTATCATCACTCCGTCATCTGTACATCTATTGCAAGTAGAACCTAGACAGAATATACATGAATCATAGAACCTAGACAGAATATACATGAATCAAATAAGTGAGAGGGCTAATAAGAGTGTACATAACTTAGGACAACGTGTGTGTAGAGTAATGATCCAGATAAGAAAAAATCTTTGAAACTGTTGGATTAGTTTCTGGGTGGTAGATTAGATTTAGAGAAAATAAAACTAAAACTTAAAAACTAAATTAATCAACTCAAAACTAACTAAACCAACCCAAAAACTAATGTTAACCACCCAAAACATAATCTTATAGTTCTTGTGCTCCCTTCTCATCTTCTCACGCTAATTTTCTCATCGCAGAAATATGTACCTCAGCCGACAGCTGAGAGAGACGCGACATGGTTGAATCTCAGCCGCAAATTTTGACGCAGCGTTATCATGTTGCAGTTTTTTGTGAGGACTGCCATCATGTCGCAGTGTTTTTGTGAGGATTGCCGCCATGATCGCAATTTTTTGTGAAGGCTGTGATCATGATCGCAGTCTTTTTGTGAGTACTGCGACCATGATAGCCCTAATTACACTGAGAAAATAAGTTTTTTAAGACTGCGACCATGTCGCAATGGACTGCGACCATGTGAAGCGTCACTACGACGATGTTGAAGTGGCAGCTGAGGTAGAGATACTACACACACAAATATGTTATAGGATCTCGATGTGAATTCGAGAATTATTCTTCAAATTTACAATTGTTCAACAAAATTTTGAACAAAAGGCTACATGCTATAGGCCTACGAGTTCTTGTATCGTTAAGTTTCAATAGTCTATGATCAATAGTTTGGATTTTGGAACGTTATGCTTACATGTATGTGGAACTATTAGAAGGTTCCACTGCATGCATGCCAACTGCCAAGATATCTCGTTGTTATTTGACATTTAACAAGCTGCCATTTCGAGCATGTATGCCAATTCACAACTTAGGCAAAGGGATGACCTTGAAGAAACAAACAAAAGAGATTATATTGATACAAACAACTAATATTGCAGGAATTGATGGTAACGGGGGATCTATAAACATTGCAAAATTAGAATATGTCACAATAATCACGTATCACAATGGTATTGACAGAAAACATCATATTCAAGTACGTTTCTATAATATACAAAAATATGTTACTGATAACTATGCAATGAAAAAAAATAAAAGACAGAAAAGTAACAAACAAAGAAAACTGAAACAGAAATTAATTTCATCAATCATTGATAAATATTTTAAAAAAATAAAGTTCTAATCTTATAATCAATATAGCAGTAAAGGTTTGAAACAGACAATCAGTGTCCCATACAGTTACTGGGGGTTTTTATGGAGAATATATATACAGAGATAGACTTGTGTAATTCTGGTCCTACTCAAATACAACCATATATCATCCGAATACAAGATTTACTTTGCTGAAGTTAATCTATATTATTCAAGTATCTATAAATCAAAAATTAAGTATTTAAATTCTTTTTGCTCATCCATCAAGCGGCACAAAAATGAATGACTAAAAGTAATGAGTTAGCTAGATCTATATTTTTAAACATACAAATTCTCGATTCGGTCATTTGATTATAATCTAAAATTTAAAAATCCTACAAACTAATTTTTGTTAGGCTTCAAATGTTCTGCATCGTTAAACTAATCAACTCACTATTTAAGTCGTCCATTTTTCTCCTATTTGATGCATAGACAAAAAATATTTAAAATACTTGATTTCTTGTTTATAGATACTAGAAATAATATAGATCAACTTCAATGGAGTGAATCTTTGATTCGGAGGATGTATGATTGTATTTGAGTCAGATGATGTATGATTGTATTTGAGTGGGAAGGATTCAGACTCGAATCCTTTCGGAAGTACACAAGTCTCTCTCTCTCTCTCTCTCTCTCTCTCTATATATATATATATATATATATATATATATATATATATATATATATATTATATTATATATATATATATATATATATATATATATAGAGAGAGAGAGAGAGAGAGAGAGAGAGAGAAATGTAAATCAGCTGACACAGGAGGCAACTCCCTCCTATGTCACACTCAAAAATCATATTTCCCGAGTGAATTTTCAAGATCCGACCGCACATTATCATATTCATATTCTAAAATATACACATATAAAAAATCAAGTGATTTGAAATACGCTTACTCATTGATCTAATCGTTCCATTTTGTTCTATTGTTAAAAAACCGTTAATGTTTGAACCAAAAGAATGGAGTAAACAAATTTCAAATCACTTGATTTTTTATATGTGTATATCTTAGAATATGATGATAATGTGCGGTCGGATCTTGAAAATTTACTCGGGAAATTGATTTTTGAGTGCGACATAGGAGGGAGTTGCCTCCTGTGTCAGCTGATTTACATTTCTCTCATATACATATATATATATATATATATATATATATATATATATATATATAATATATATTATATATATATATAATATATATATATATATAAGGCTTACTGTACCTCAGCCTGCGGGCTGAGAGAGTTTCTCAGCCTGCGGGACGTGGCTGAATATATGCCACACATCGGTCGCAGAGTGTGGGCGCCAAAAAAATCAAAAAAATCCCGCCTAAACAATCGTGAAACAAATTGACAAAAATACCCCTTTTATATGACGACAGCGACTTCTAGCATTGAAAAGTAAAAAAATATTCCATGGTCGCATACTTAATACAGAATAAAGAATACCGGAGGAAACATGCTATCGTATAGCAATGCGACCTCCTTCAGTACTGCGACCAAAGTCGCAAACTTCTTTCTCATTACGATGGTGATGACGAGGATTAGAAGTTTAAAAAGATATTCTCATTACGATGGTGATGACGAGGATTAGAAGTTTAAAAAAATTGTATTTTGTTTTTTTTTAAATATATATAAATCTGTTTTCTAAAGTTAATTGTGTGAATTACATTTTTTACTACTATGTCTTGGTTGAAAATGCTGTACAATTGTTACAAACCTTCATTTTAAATATTTTACGCTAAACGAATATACTGCGACCTTGGTCGCAGTTAATAATTATATTACTTCACCCTTATAAATTTTTAAAATGAAAGGTTCCGACATTGGTTGCAGTTGCTGGACGCAGACTTAATAAATACACTGCGACCTTGGTCGCAGTTGCTGGACTTTAGTCTTAATCAACAACAACACTGCTACCTTGGTCGCAGTTTCTGACCGTAGTCTTAATAAAATAAACGACCGTAGTCTTAATAAAATAAACTGCGACCTTGATCGCAGTTGTTGGTGTTTAGTCTTAATAAAAACACAGCGACCTTGGTCGCAGTTGCTGGTCTTTACTCTTAATAAACAACATCACACCTTGGTCGCAGTTGGTGGTCTTTATAAATAATCAACAACAACACTGCGACATTGGTCGCAGTTGATGGCCGCAGTCTTAAAAAAATAATCTGCAATCTTGGTCGCTATTGCTGGTCTTTAGTCTTAATCAACAACAACACTGCGACGAGGTGACACGTCACCGCAGCAGTTGCTTAGTCGCAGACTTTGGTCACAGCGTCGACCCTGGTCGCAGTAGTTACTGTTTGCAATGTATCTTATGCGACCTTGGTCGCAGTGTCATCTATGGTCATAGTTGTTTTGTTTGCAATGCATGGCTGCGAAAAAGTTCGTAGTTTATTAAAAAAACAAATATGCTTTTTATTTATGTCCAGGCATTTATCTCCAGGCATGTGCAAATGATACAAAACGATCTCTTATACAGTAAGATTGAGTGTTACAAATACAGCAGTACAAAAGAAGACTAAACATCAAAAAAATCCCTTGTTGACTAAGAGCAATCTTCTTCTTGAGGTCTGGTGGCAGCAGAATCAATAAGATTGAGTGTTACAAAGAAGACTAAACATCAAAGTAGCCAAGAAGACTAAACATCAAAAATCCCTTGTTGACTAAGAGCAATCTTCTTCTTGAGGTCTGGTGGCAGCAGAATCAATAAGATTGAGTGTTACAAAGAGACTAAATATCAAAGTAGCCAAGAAGACAAAACATCAAAAGAGCCAAGAACAGCCCTTGTTGACTACTAAGAGCAATCTTCTCCTGGAGGTCTGGTGGCAGCAGAATCCTCCGATTCCAACTGACCCTCCAAAGTGCCGGGATACGATCTTTCGTTTATGAACATCTCTTCACCAGAAGGTTATCCAGTGAACATGGAGTTTCCTCGATGTGACTTCTGGGGTAAGAGAGGGAGAGTGAGACCTCACAAGGTATGCTACCCACCACTATATCCACCACATCCCCTGCCGCCATACCCACTCTGACCATCCGTTATCAGCAAGCTTGACTGGTGCATCAAGTCAGAGCAGATCTCGGTGAGGATTAAGTCCTCGTCAGGGATCATGACTTCTTCCCTTGTGAACGACGAGGACCATGACTTCTTCCCTTGTGGACGATGAGGTCTATGACTTCTTCCCTTGTGGACGAACATCGATCAAGTTCGTCAATAGGGTCATCTTCATCCATGGAGGCAGGCCCCTGTTAGAGACTCTGAAGAAGATGGAAATTCTCAGAGCAATTGCTCTCGAAAGAAAACAGTCTAATTATGGACTGTTAAAGGGAGAGGGTGAGCCCTATTTATAGGCAGCCCATAATAACCATAATTAATGGTTCATTAATCAGAATCGTCGGCATTAATGGTCTCCAACCGCCAGCGCCGGTTTGGCATTAAAAGACATTAACGCCTAAACCCAATGAAGAACCGACGCGTAGACAACCGCTTCGGGAAACAACGAATGGTGCGGGGTTCGTCAACATAGACTTGACGTTAAAAGATCTCATAAAATCTTTATGACAGGTCGCGTCTCACGGACTGACTCTAAGTCGCATCAGACAACAGACAACTTTTCATTTTTTATTTAGATTCAAAAAATGACTTAATCCAAAAACAACACTTAATAAAACAACACTTACTTAACGTACTGCGACCAAAGTCGCAGTCCATGTAATGCAACCCTAGATTGTAGTTGCTGACCATCTTTATCAATAACAACACTGCGACCTTGGTCGCATTTAACCATGTACACTGCGACAAAAGACTTTGGCTAAGGTCGCAGTTTAAATGTACAATGCGACCAAAGACTCTGACTACATTATATTCAAAAAAATTAATTACTTAACGTACTGCAACCAAAGTCGCAGTCCATGTAATGCAACCCTAGATTGCAGTTGCTGGCCATCTTTATCAATAACAACACTGCGACCTTGGTCGCATTTCACCATGTACACTGCGACCAAAGACTTTGACTAAGGTCGCAGTTTAAATGTACAATGCGACCAAAGACTCTGACTACATTATATATAAAAAAATAAACTATAAAGTAGAATTTTATCGCAGGCTGAAAAGATTGATCTGAAAAGATTTTATATTTTCAAAAAAATTTTATCCCACGCTGAAAAGGAGAAACTAGATCTTATAAAAAAGAGGTAAAGAAATAAGGCGAAAAGTAATTTATATCCTATAAAGAGCGGCAAAATAAAAGGGGGCAAAAATAATAATAAACAATAAGGAAAAGTTATCATAAGGGGTATTTGGTAATTTAACTTCTCCCTAAAAGCAGGCCGCAAGTCAGTGAGGTGACAAATCGAGCCACGTCACCGCAGGCTGAGAGAGTACTCTCAGCCCGCGGGCTGATATACATTTTTCTCATATATATATATATTATATATATATATATATATATATATATATATATATATATATATATATATATATCCAATTGTAGATTTCTGCAAATGTGACAAACATGGAAACATAGAAACCGCCTTTATATAAAATATAGGTGCTACAGTTATCTAACCTCCTGGAGATTGGAAAAAAAAAGGTTCAGGTGCAAGTGCAGAATTCTGAAATGAAACCCATTCTTTACTCAAATCTATGCATAGCATCCATCAGTGGCCCGCACTAGCTGGAACTCAAAATGAGTCCCATGCCCCATATCTTTGATCATCTTAAAACATGAAAAACTGAATGTTGTACATAAATTTATATTCAACAATCAAAAATTCTGAAGAAGCATGACAAAGCACCATGCATCAGTATAACAAGACCCACTACACTGTTGGGAATAGTTTTTCTAGAAGGAGGAAATGAACTTTTTTTATTTCGAGTTATTCAATTGGACTTACATATGCACTTCCTTATATAGGCCTTTTGGAATATCCTCCATGACTCTTCAAACACCAAACTACATGACTCTTCAAACACCAAACTACATGACTCTTCAAACTAGTACATGAATCTCATAAGTGCATGTATCTATGAATACATGAATAATATAATTACTAATGCATGTAACAAGTTTAATAACTAACATTCTACTCCCTTAAACTTGTTTCTCCACGAACTTGGACGCCAAGCTTCTTCCTTAATTTTTGAAAGGCATCCATCTTCAATGCTTTTGTGAAAATGTCGGCAACTTGATCACTCGAACATTTGTGGTGCAACTCCACCTCCTTCATCTTCACGTGTTCTCTTATGAAGTGAAATCGAGTGTCAATATGCTTTGATCTCTCATGATGAACCAGGTTCTTTGCTAGAGCAATGGCCGACTTGTTATCGATGTAGATCTTGGTCGCTTCTTCTTGCTTTAACGTCATTCTCTCTAATAGTCTCCTCAACCATATAGCATGACAAACACAAGCGGCTGCTGCTATATATTCAGCTTCACAGGTTGAAAGAGCAACTATGGATTGCTTCTTCGACGACCAAGTAAATGCAGCATCACCAAGATAGAATACGAACCCAGTTGTACTCCTTCGATCTTCACGGCTTCCAGCCCAATCACTATCGCTAAAACCAACCAATTCAAGGTTGTGATTCTGCGAGTAGAACAGTCCATGATCAACCGTTCCTTTAATATAACTAAGAATCCTCCTTGCTGCCTTCAAATGGGAGGTTCTCGGGTCTCCATAAACCTGCTCACAAGTCCTACTCCAAATAGAATATCAGGACGAGTGCAAGTCAAATACCTTAGACAACCCATGAGACTTTTGAAATAAGTTGGGTTGACTAGCTTCCCTTCACCCTCCTTGGTTAATTTGAGACCAAACTCAACAGGTGTGTCAATTGGGTGGCAGTCTTCAAAGGCAAATTTCTCTAAGATCTCCTTTGCATACTTTGATTGGGAAATAAAAATACCATCTTCACCTTGTTGCATCTCAATGCCTAGAAAATATTTCATTAGGCCTAGATCCGTCATCTCGAACTCCTTTTTCATTGAGAGCTTGAAGTCTTGGATCATAGAGTGACTGCTACCTGTAAATATCAGATCATCTACATACAAGCAAACAAACAATACTTCTCCATGTGAGTTTGCCTTAGCATATAAAGAATGCTCATCAGGGCACCTCATAAATCCTTGTTGCATGAAGTAATTATCAATCCTTGAATTCCATGCTCTTGGTGCTTGCTTTAGCCCATAGAGAGCCTTCTTCAGCTTGTACACCTTCTTTTCTTGCCCTTTAATAATGAATCCTGGTGCTGTTCAACATAACTTCTTCTTCAAGTTTCCCATTTAGGAATGCCGACTTCACGTCCATTTGATGCATTTTCCACCGTCGTTGGGCCGCAAGTGAGATCAACAACCTCACCGTTTCTAGCCTTGCTACTGGGGCAAAGACCTCTTCATAGTCGATGCCATACTTTTGCTTATAGCCCTTCACGACCAATCTCGCCTTATGTCGCTCTACCACACCTTTGGCATCTCTCTTTGTCTTGTATACCCATTTAACACCAATGGGGTTTGAATCTTGTGGAAGTGATGTGAGCTCCCACGTATCATTTTCTTGATGGAGTGAATCTCCTCCTCCATAGCTTTCCTCCATTTTGCCTCCTTATTGGCCTCCTCAAATGTCATAGGATCAAAGCCTGCAAAAAGACATAAATTGTTGAATTCCTCCTCGTTCTCCCAATCAATGGGCTCAACTGGTTGAGTGGAGTCATAAATCTCTTGAACTCTCCTTGTCTTGCGTACAGACTGGTAGAATCATCATGGTCTGAATCTTCATTTAAGGTAGTGGATGGTGACTCTCTCTTCTCCTCCTCACCATCAAGAGGAATGAGAATCCCCATGTCAATTGTCTTCCACTCCCAGCTTTGATCTTCATCAAATTTCACATCTCTTGACATCACAATCTTGCAAGTGACGGGGTTATACAGCTTGTATCCGCTGCAGTTCTCACCATAGCCCAAGAATATGCATCTTTGGCTTTTATCTTCAAGCTTCGTGCGCTTCTCCTCCTGAATCTTAGCATAAGCAACACTTCCAAAGATTCGAAGATAATCGACCTTTGGTTTTCGAGAACTCCATGCTTCCTCTGGCGTCATGTCTTCAAGTCTCTTCGTTGAAAACCTGTTCAACAAATAAACAGAACAAGCCACAGCATCTCCCCAAAATTCCTTTGGATATTTTTCTCCTTCAGCATACACCGGACCATGTTGAGAATTGTTCTATTCTTCCTCTCTGAGACACCATTTTGTTGTGGTGTTTGCGGCATAGTGAGTTGATGTTGGATGCCATGTTCCCTGTAGAAATTCTCAAACTCCTGCGACATATACTCGCCTCCACGATCAGTTCTCAAACACTTAAGCAGACATCCACTTTGTTTTTCAACAAAGCTCTTGAATTCTTTGAATTTGGAGAAGACTTCTCTTTTCTCTTTTAGCATATACACCCAAGTCTTGCCACTAAATCACCAGTAAAGGTTAGGAAATACCTATTACCACCAATAGACTCGGGCTTGATAGGTCCACATACGTCTGAATGCACCAATTGTAGACGCTTAGATGCTCTTTTGACATCATACTTCTTGAATGACTCCCTTTGTTGCTTTCCCACAATGCAAACATCACAAAGGTTGTTAGGAGCATCAATCTTTGGCAATCCCACCACCATTTTCTTCTTCTCCATTAGCTTCAATGCCTCAAAATTGAGATGTCCATAGCGAAGATGCCACAGATTGCTGCGATCTTGAGTCGTTGCCTTCATGCACCTTGACTCCACAATTGAGAGCTTCAACGGGAACATCCTGTTCTTTGTCATCTTCACATGTGTAATCAGCCTGTTATTCTTATCCAACAAGCTAAGAACTAGATCGCTCGTCTTGATGCCATATCCTCTTTCCAACAATTGTCTAATACTCAATAAATTACTTTTTATAGCAGGGACATAATAGACATCAGAGATGCAAAGCTCCCTACCATTTTGAAGTTTAAAGACAACATCACCTTTTCCTTCAATTGGACATTTGGAAAGATCACCAAATGTGATGTAGCCTTGATGACCTTCATCGAGCCTTGTGAAGAACTTCTTTCTTCCACTCATGTGATTTGAGGCTCCCGTGTCTATGAACCATGTGACCGTTTGAGGCGGGTCAATTTCATTATAGGACATGAGCAACACTTGTCCTTCACTTAGCTCCACATGATTAGCCTTTTCTCCACCATCATTGTCAGAATATACCAACAATCATAGGAGAAATGGCCATATTTCTTACAAACATAGCACTGGATATGAGATTTATCATACCTTCATTTCCGGCCACGACCTCGACCGCGGCCTCGGCCACGAGTTTCATGGCTTCCACGACCATTCCCTTCACTTTCATCACCATGGGTGCTGCTTTGTTCGTTGAAGTGGTTACCACGACCACCTCGTACTTTGCCACCACGTCTACCTCTTCCTCGATGGTAGCCTCCTCTTGAAGATCCATCCTTCTTTTGGGAAGAGTTGGCTTGAAGTGCTTGCTTCATAGTCTTTCCTTCTTCTATCTACTTTCGCAAGCCTCTTTCTTCAAAACTTGTAGAGAGCCTTGGAGTTCTTCCACTGACATCTCCTCAAGATTATTTGATTCTTCAATCGCCACAGCAATATAATCAAATCTTGAGTGTAGAGATCTCATGATCTTCTCCACAACACGTACGTCCTCAATCTTCTCACCATGTCGCCTCATCTCATGCACAATGGAATTTACTCGATGGAAGTACTCACCAATGGATTCTGACCCTTCTTGTTGTAGGGCCTCAAAATCTGCTCGCAAAGATTGCAAGCGGATTTTCTTCACTCTTTCTACGCCATCAAAGGCTTTCTTCAAGATCTCCCAAGCTTCCTTAGAAGTTTTTGCAGAGGCGATCAACTCGAACGTGCGTCGTCTACTCCTTGGTAGATTGTGAACAACGCCTTCTTCTCCTTCTTCATCTCCTCCTCCTTGGCTCCATTTACCACCGTGTTCCATGCTCCCATAGATCCCAGCAAGGCCTCCATTTGAATACTCTATTTACCATAATTGGTTTTAGTTAAGTGGGGCACTTGGGTTTGGATAGAACTAGAAGAAGCCATAGTTGTCTTGGCTCTGATACCAATTTTATTGGAATAGTTTTTCTAGAAGGAGGAAATGAACTTTTTTTATTTCGAGTTATTCAATTGGACTTACATATGCACTTCCTTATATAGGCCTTTTGGAACATCCTCCATGACTCTTCAAACACCAAACTACATGACTCTTCAAACACCAAACTACATGACTCTTCAAACTAGTACATGT
>JAVJIF010032848.1:0-93480 GCA_038442645.1 Agave tequilana
GAAATCGAGTATCAATATGCTTTGATCTCTCATGATGAACCGGGTTCTTTGCTAGAGCAATGGCCGATTGTTATCGATGTAGATCTTGGTCGCTTCTTCTGCTTTAACGTCATTCTCTCTAATAGTCTCCTCAACCATATAGCATGACAAACACAAGCGGCTGCTGCTATATATTCAGCTTCACAGGTTGAAAGAGCAACTATGGATTGCTTCTTCGACGACCAAGTAAATGCAGCATCACCAAGATAGAATCGAAACCAGTTGTACTCCTTCGATCTTCACAGCTTCCACCCCCAATCACTATCGCTAAAAACCAACCAATTCAAGGTTGTGATTCTGCGAGTAGAACAGTCCATGATCACCCGTTCCTTTAATATTAACTAAGAATCCTCCTTGCTGCCTTCAAATGGGAGGTTCTTGGGGTCTCCATAACCTGCTTACAAGTCCTACTCCAAATAGAATATCAGGACGAGTGCAAGTCAAATACCTTAGACAACCCATGAGACTTTTTGAATAAGTTGGGTTGACTAGCTTCCCTTCACCTTCCTTGGTTAATTTAAGACCAAACTCGACAGGTGTGTCAATTGGGTGGCAGTCTTCAAAGGCAAATTTCTCTAAGATCTCCTTTGCATACTTTGATTAAGAAATAAAAAATACCATCTTCACCTGTTGCATCTCAATGCCTAGAAAAATATTTCATTAGGCCTAGATCCGTCATCTCGAACTCCTTTTTCATTGAGAGCTTGAAGTCTTGGATCATAGAGTGACTGCTACATGTACACATCAGATCATCTACATACAAGCAAACAACCAATACTTCCATGTGAGTTTGCCTTAGCATATAAAGAATGCTCATCAGGGCACCTCATAAATCCTTGTTGCATGAAGTAATTATCAATCCTTGAATTCCATGCTCTGGTGCTTGCTTTAGCCCATAGAGAGCCTTCTTCAGCTTGTACACCTTCTTTTCTTGCCCTTTATAATGAATCCTGGTGGCTGTTCAACATAAACTTCTTCTTCAAGTTTCCCATTTAGGAATGCCGACTTCACGTCCATTTGATGCATTTCCACCGTCGTTGGGCCGCAAGTGAGATCAACAACCTCACCGTTTCTAGCCTTGCTACTGGGGCAAAGACCTCTTCATAGTCGATGCCATACTTTTGCTTATAGCCCTTCACGACCAATCTCGCCTTATGTCGCTCTACCACACCTTTGGCATCTCTCTTTGTCTTGTATACCCATTTAACACCAATGGGGTTTGAATCTTGTGGAAGTGATGTGAGCTCCCACGTATCATTTTTCTTGATGGAGTGAATCTCCTCCTCCATAGCTTTCCTCCATTTTGCCTCCTTATTGGCCTCCTCAAATGTCATAGGATCAAAGCCTGCAAAAAGACATAAATTGTTGAACTCCTCCTCGTTCTCCCAATCAATGGGCTCAACTGGTTGAGTGGAGTCATAAATCTCTTGAACTCTCCTTGTCTTGCGTACAGGACTGGTAGAATCATCATGGTCTGAATCTTCATTTAAGGTAGTGGATGGTGACTCTCTCTTCTCCTCCTCACCATCAAGAGGAATGAGAATCCCCATGTCAATTGTCTTCCACTCCCAGCTTTGATCTTCATCAAATTTCACATCTCTTGACACACAATCTTGCAAGACGGGGTTATACAGCTTGTATCCGCTGCAGTTCTCACCAAGCCCAAGAATATGCATCTTTGGCTTTTATCTTCAAGCTTCGTGCGCTTTTCCTCCTGAATCTTAGCATAAGCAACACTTCCAAAGATTCGAAGATGATCGACCTTTGGGTTTTCGAGAACTCCATGCTTCCTCTGGCGTCATGTCTTCAAGTCTCTTCGTTGAAAACCTGTTCAACAAATAAACAGAACAAGCCACAGCATCTCGCCAAAATTCCTTTGGATATTTTTCTCCTTCAGCATACACCGGACCATGTTGAGAATTGTTCTATTCTTCCTCTCTGAGACACCATTTTGTTGTGGTGTTTGCGGCATAGTGAGTTGATGTTGGATGCCATGTTCCCTGCAGAAATTCTCAAACTCCTGCGACATATACTCGCCTCCACGATCAGTTCTCAAACACTTAAGCAGACATCCACTTTGTTTTTCAACAAAGCTCTTGAATTCTTTGAATTTGGAGAAGACTTTTCTTTTCTCTTTTAGCATATACACCCAAGTCTTGCCACTAAAATCATCAGTAAAAGTTAGGAAATACCTATTACCACCAATAGACTCGGGCTTGATAGGTCCACATACGTCTGAATACACCAATTGTAGACGCTTAGATGCTCTTTTGACATCATACTTCTTGAATGACTCCCTTTGTTGCTTTCCCACAATGCAAACATCACAAAGGTTGTTAGGAGCATCAATCTTTGGCAATCCCACCACCATTTTCTTCTTCTCATTAGCTTCAATGCCTCAAAATTGAGATGTCCATAGCGAAGATGCCACAGATTGCTGCGATCTTGAGTCGTTGCCTTCATGCACCTTGACTCCACAATTGAGAGCTTCAACGGGGAACCTCCGTTCTTTGTCATCTTCACATGTGTAATCAGCCTGTTATTCTTATCCAACAAGCTAAGAACTAGATCGCTCGTCTTGATGCCATATCCTCTTTCCAACAATTGTCCAATACTCAATAAATTACTTTTTATAGCAGGGACATAATAGACATCAGAGATGCAAAGCTCCCTACAATTTTGAAGTTTAAAGACAACATCACCTTTTTCTTCAATTGGACATTTGGAAAGATCACCAAATGTGAGTAGCCTTGATGACCTTCATCGAGCCTTGTGAAGAACTCCTTTCTTCCACTCATGTGATTTGAGGCTCCCGTGTCTATGAACCATGTGACCGTTTGAGGCGGTCAATTTCATTATAGGACATGATCAACACTTGTCCTTCACTTAGCTCCACATGATTAGCCTTTTCTCCACCATCATTGTCAGAATTATACCAACAATCATAGGAGAAATGGCCATATTTCTTACAAACATAGCACTGGATATGAGATTTATCATACCTTCCTTTCAGGCCACGACCTCGACCGCGGCCTCGGCCACGAGTTTCATGGCTTCCACGACCATTCCCTTCACTTTCATCACCATGGGTGCTGCTTTGTTCGTTGAAAGTGGTTACCACGACCACCTCGTACTTTGCCACCACGTCCACCTCTTCCTCGATGGTAGCCTCCTCTTGAAGATCCATCCTTCTTTTGGGAAGAGTTGGCTTGAAGTGCTTGCTCCATAGTCTTTCCTTCTTCTTTCTTCTTTCGCAAGCCTCTTTCTTCATAAACTTGTAGAGAGCCTTGGAGTTCTTCCACTGACATCTCCTCAAGATTATTTGATTCTTCAATCGCCACAGCAATATAATCAAATCTTGAGTGTAGAGATCTCATGATCTTCTCCACAACACGTACGTCCTCAATCTTCTCACCATGTCGCCTCATCTCATGCACAATGGAATTTACTCGATGAAGTACTCACCAATGGATTCTGACCCTTCTTGTTGTAGGGCCTCAAAATCTGCTCGCAAAGATTGCAAGCGAATTTTCTTCACTCTTTCTACGCCATCAAGGCTTTCTTCAAGATCTCCCAAGCTTTCTTAGAAGTTTTGCAGAGGCGATCAACTCGAACGTGGCGTCGTCTACTCCTTGGTAGATTGTGAACAACGCCTTCTCTCCTTCTCATCTCCTCCTCCTTGGCTCCATTTACCACCGTGTTCCATGCTCCCATGGATCCCAGCAAGGCCTCCATTTGGATACTCCATTTACCATAATTGGTTTTAGTTAAGTGGGGCACTTGGGTTTGGATAGAACTAGAAGAAGCCATAGTTGTCTTGGCTCTGATACCAATTTTGTTGGGAATAGTTTTTCTAGAAGGAGGAAATGAACTTTTTTTATTTCGAGTTATTCATTTGGACTTACATATGCACTTCCTTATATAGGCCTTTTGGAACATCCTCCATGACTCTTCAAACACCAAACTACATGACTCTTCAAACACCAAACTACATGACTCTTCAAACTAGTACATGTATCTCATAAGTGCATGTATCTATGAATACATGAATAACATAATTATTAATGCATGTAACAAGTTTAATAACTAACAGTTATGTGGTGATGATTTTTCGGATTGGAAAGATAAAATCCTTCTTAAGTTGGGTTGTATGAATATAGATTGGCACTCCATGAGGATGCCCCGGTTCATACGGAGTCTTCGAGTCCAAATGATAAGATTGCTTATGATAAAATGGGAGCGATCAAATCGCATTAGCCTGATGCTCATAAAGGCTAATGTCAGCATGAATATTAGAGATTTTATTCTTGATATTGACAAGGCAATAGAGTTATGAAGGTTACTGAGGAACAATTCGTAACTTGTGACAAGGCATGAGCAACGACCTTAATTCAGAAACTCACAAACACGAAATATGACCGCTAAAGGGGGGGGTGTGTGCATATAATGCAACTAGGAGATATTGCTTCTCAGAGTCTCTTCAGATCGAGATGTCGAAGGCATTTCTGATGCATTTTATATTGTCTTCTCTTGTCGTACAGTATGATCCATTTAAAATATTATACAACACATAAGGATAATTGGTCAGTAAATGAACTTTTGACCATGTGTGTTCAGTAAGAGGAAAGACTTAAGCATGAGATTTTGGAAGGTGTCAATAATGACAACTCATGATAAAAGTAGTGCATGTAAAGGCAATAAAGGATATGATTTGTCCAAGGTTAAGGGAGAACAACCCATGAACGTCAAGGACAATAAGGCGAAGTGCTTCATCTGCAAGAAGGCCATGTGAAGAAGCTTGCCTAAAGTATCAGAAATGACTGTCGAAGAAAGGTAATCTCGTTTCATGTGTATGATATGAATCTATTTCAGTCATGTTCCTAATAATACTTGGTGGAGTGACACTAGTTCTTCAATTCTTGTTGCCAATACTATGCAGGATTCTTCACCAAAGAAAACCAACGGGAAATGAGTTCAAATGAGTTCTGCATCAATTCAGGAAATGGAATGCGCTCACTAGTTGAGGTTGTGGGGATCTATAGCCTTATCTTAAAATCTGGCTATGTAATTGATTTAGAAAATGTTTTCTATGTATCTTCATTTCCCAAAAATTTGATTTTTGTATCAAAACTATGTCGTCACTCAAAGTGTGTAATAACTTTTGATGATATTGGTTTTCAATTAAATAAAAACAATTATTGTGTTGGTTTTAGAAAAAATATGACGATTTATACATTTGGATTTAATTTCTGAAAAAAAAACATTGTCCTTAAATATGGAAGTGTTGGCAATAAAAATGTACTGTTAAGAAAAACTCTTTCAGATTATGGTGTGAAGATTGGATCACATATCTGTTGAAAGAATAAGGAGATTGGTAAATTAATAGGTTCTTCATAACCTAGAATTTGCTGATCTTAGTGCTTTTGTGGATTGCATAAAGGGAAAACTAACAAACAGTACTAGTAAAGGTTCTAAAAAAAGTTATGAATGTCTTGAAATTATACACACTGATATCTGGGGACCCGCTCCTACCCCTTGTCTGAATGGTGAAAGATATTATTGTTGGCCCAAAGGCCTTCCACCCTAGTTTTGATGATGATTAACTCACGTAGTTATGTGTACTAATAATCTTGTGATTTTAGTTTCAGATCATTAATCAAGTTATTAGTTGGTGATTAGCTTCAACAAGATGATTTGGAAGCTTTCACATGTTGATTCAAGAGCCGAGCGTCAAAGATCATATATAGCAATTGCTCGGTGGATCAAGGAGTTTTGGATCGAGTCGGCTTGGAGATTGCGCTCCACAAGAAGACATCGGTACCATAGTTTAGTTTTGTGTTTAGATCCAAATTTGTAAAGATTAGAATAGTATGATAATGCTCAAGTTCACAACACACACGTTTCATGTTTTGAATATTGGTTTTCAGTTTTTCGGTTTTATGTTTAACCGATCTTGGTTTTCATGAATAGATAGATCAAAACAAGTTTACATGGTTTAATGTATATATGATTTGTTCTATATACATGCATGCTTCAACTACTTAGACAAACTTACTTTGATACACCTATTCATGTGTTTTTAGGTTTGTGTTTTAACAAAACTTATTTTGGAATTAATGACAAAAACATGGATATATATATGTTTCATGTATATAGGATTTCTATCCATATGCATCATGCTTCAAAGTGTTTAAATATCATATTTTGTATTTGGAAGAGTTTTGGACAAAACGTATTTTCCATTCAAAATCCAAGTTTTAGAAAATACAGTTTTTGGTTTTTGGTAAAAATGATGAGACACAAAAATAGTTCATATTGATTGATATTTGAGCTAAACTTTTTACCACATGTTTATATATCAATGCAAAATGATAAAACTATTTTTGGTGATTTTTAGAAGTGTTAAAAGAATTTTTAAACATGTTTCTAACCCAGTTTCTGTTCCAGGCTTCAACCAGTCGACTAGTCTTCTGACCAAGTCGACTTGGCTGAAGTCGATCGACGGGTCGGTCGACCGACGTGCACAGATCTGTGCACGTTTGGCAGACATGGGACGGTCGACCGTCAGGGTCGACCGGGTCAGAGAGCAGAGCTCTCTGTTTGTTTGGGTCGACCGGGGCGGTCGACCGGTAGCTGCCAACGGGCAGAATTTGACCGTTGGACGGTCGACCGGCCGTGTAATTTTGACAGATTCTGCTGCCAACGGCTATATTTTTCTGGGATCTATAAATACCCCATTGGTGAGAGTTTTTCTCTAAGATTTTAGTGCAAATTTTTCCCTACTCTCTAGTGTTTTCACAGCAATCAAAAGAAGTTTTGGATTCAAATTGAACAATCTATTTGGTTTTTGTGGGGTTTGGAATATCAAAGAAAAGGGTTTTTGGGAAAAGAGTTTTGATTCATCTTCTATATCTTGGTTTCAGTTTTTTCCAAGGATTTTTCTTTGTGATTTTGATTTCCATTCCATTGGTTTTCTCCACACTTGAGCAACATCTACTTTCTTATTCTATAGGATCTTTTGTGGGGAGAAAGAAATTGTTTGTGGTTGTTGTTTAGACCACCAAGTTAAAACCCAATCTTTGTTTGGCTTTGTGCCTTGGGTTGTATCCCTCAAGTTGTGAGGTGATCCTTGTATTGCTTTGTGCTAATCCCCCGGGTTGTGAGGTGATTGTTTGTTGGATTAGAGCTTGCCTCAAGGAGGAGGTTGTGGTTGTAAAGAGAGGAGTTGGGTACTCCTTGTGAGAGTTCTTTGTGGACTTGCTAGTGGATTAGAAATCCTTCGTGTGTCGAAGGCGGGGATGTAGAGCTGGGTGCTCGAACCTCGTAACATATCTTGTTGTTTGCGCTTGATCCATTGACTCTCTCTATCTCTCTCTTTACTTTGTGCCTTGCAACTATTCATATTGTGCATTCATAATTGCTTGGCTTGGTTGTGTGTGCATCATTTGTTGATTGCACTTGAGTGTATTGCATTAAGTTTTTAAATTCCGCATTGAGTTCATTAGATTAGCATAATCACCTATTCACCCCCCTCTAGGTGATCTTTCAATTGGTATCAGAGCTAGCGCTCCTGATATTTAGGTTTAACCACCTAGGAGTGAGATCTTGGTTTGCTAATCTTCATTTGCATTGTTCATTTGCACTCATTTAGTTTGCTCTCATGGATAGTCCTCCTATGTTTGACCATATTAGACTTGATGCTTGGAAGGCCAATATGAGTAGCCATTTAAAAAGACTAGGACATCTAGTTTATCAAGCCTCCACTATGGAATCATTCCCTAATAGTAGCAAACATAAAAAGGCTAATGCATTAGCACTTAGAGCATCTCTTAGTGAACATCTTTTACCGGTGTTTGATCGTTATGACTCGGCTTTTGCAGTTTGGAGCTTATTGACGTCTCCCGAGCTTCCAAGGATTATCAACAAGATGAGGAGATCTAAGAGAGAAAAGTCCGAAGAGCATTGCCTCATGGTCCAAGGGAATAACTCCCTTGAGGTACAATCGGACACTCAAATAGATGATAGCTCTAGTTCCTATTGCCATGGTTGTTTTGAAGTTCAAACTTTAAATTTGGAACTTGCTCAAAAGCTTGAGAATTTATTGGAAAAACACAATCTTTTGAAAGAGGACAACCTTGTTTTGAAAAATGAATTAAAGGATTTGTGTTCTAATTTTGAATTGGTTTTGCAAGAAAAGGAAGAGATTACTAGTGAACGTGACTCACTAAGATCTCAACTAGACCTTGCCCTTAATGAGATTGAAGTTTGAAAAGCAAAAATGATTGTGATGATGTTGTGAAGCACAATGAGATTTATCTTCAAAATTGGATTTTACTTTTAAAGATAACCTTATCTTGAAAAATAAAATTGATTCAATTACAAAAGAGTTGGATTTGGTTTTAAAGAAAAATGAATCTTTGAAAATTGATATTGATTCTTTGAAAATTGATATTGATTCTCATGTGTGCCATGCTAGTATAGCTTCTTCTTCTTGCACACCTATTGCATGCTCCACTTTGTCTTCCACTATTGAAAATGATATAAATGTCTTGAAGAAAAGTGTTGAATGTTTGGGCTCCACTTTGAGCCAATGCACTTTGAATCATTCACGTTTGGAAACCTTGGTTCGCAAGAAACAAGGTCCATCTTTGCATGCACACCCTACACGGCATACACATGCTTTCCACGGACACAACCATGACATGTATGCTCATGTGTACACATGTACACATTGTGGCCGAAAAGGCCATCTTGCTAGATTTTGTTATAATCGTATTTATCATGAAAATTTAGCAACTAATCTTGTTTGGGTTAGAAAGGATACTAACCCCCGTGGACCCAAAAGGAAATGGGTACCAAAGACCACCTCTATACTTTTTTATGTAGGTGGGAGCTCTCGCATCACGTGAGAGTATTGGTGCCTTGAGGTGGTGGATGCATTCTAAGCTTAAAAGACAACCATTTGGATGCTTCACTCTCAAGGAGATTTAGTGGGAGAACCACCGTGGTTTGGAGAACTAGAGATGCACCTTCATCGGTTTTGGTATCATTCTCTAACTCCCATTTTTATTTGCATGCTTTTCATGTTCATCTATTCATAGCATGTCTTATTTTATTGTTCATTATGCTTATGTCATATTGATTAGATTAGTGTTATACATGTTAGTTACTTGAGCACCCATGTTTTATATGGATCGATATTTAGTGTTCTCACCTTGTTTAAACTAACATGTATGCCCTATCTAATGCACATGCATATGCATTATGACCATGTGGATGTTTATGATTTTTGTTTTGTTGAACCATGTTTTATTGTTTCATGATTAGTATGATATTTGCCATGTTTATTAGACTTATGCTTTACATGATTAGTTGTTGAGACACCCATGTTTAGTATGGACCCATATTTTGTGTTCTCTTTATGTTTTAGCTATCATGTTAATCATAAATCTAATGCACATGTCTTTGTCATGCTAAATCATATGGTTGACTATGACTTTTTGTTTTAATAATTCATATTTTGATTTATTATGTTTATCATGTTGGGTTATGATTCCCGTTTCATGCTTCATGTTTTGACTACTTGTTTGAATGATAAGTTTTCATTAAGGCTAGAATTTATACTTGTACAACTAGTGAGCTACAAATAGACCTTTATATATGTTTGTGCTTGAACGCTCATTTGTATTCACTTGATGTACTAGTATAGTCTAGTTTTGATGATTCTTGCATTTGACTTGTATTCATCATTTTACTTATTTTGTTTTAACTTCATGTATATGTCCATCTTGTCCAAACTATCATTTATACATATACATCCTTGAGCCACATGCCTTCATACTTTTGTGGTCTCATTGTGTTTAGGATATGTATGTATACTTTAGTTTGTACATGACATACATATGCCTTGAAGTTTAAATCGTTTGGATGAATTTCATGTTGGCTAAGTGATTTCACATTTATAATGAATTTTATGTTTTTAAGATGATTTCAATTGGTGATTTCACATCTTAGATGAATTTCAGGTTTTCAAGGAATTTCATATGAGCTTAATTGAATATTTTCATGTTGATATGTGTCACATTTTACTTGTACACTCACTTTATTAGTTTTACTCATGATTTGTTTTCATGAGACTATGATATGGACTTTATGGATGTTGAGTGTTTAGTGATCATGTGATTTACATGTGTTTCATAAAAAACAATTTTGTTTTATTCCTTGCTTGAAGGATTTCGTACTAGTTTTAAAAGTTTTTCCTATAACTAGTTCATATTCTTCACTATGGTAGAGATTTTCAAACATACTACATTTTCAAATCTATTTTTGAAAACCCTACCTTCTATGGGAGGATGGATGGGAGATCATGTTCTTGTATGCTTATAATGAAAATCATTTAAAACTTGAACCATGATTGGGAGGTAGATAATATGAGATACATTTGATATTATTGTTATTTCAATTGGTATCATTGAATTCTTTCAATTGGTATCAATCTTGACATTTCTTGTATACTCATATATATTTTGTATGTATGTATGCTTTCAATTCCAAGAATATCAATTTCTATTGGTATCTATTTTTCATACATATATATGTTTTATTTGTGCTTATTATATCTCTATATCCTTAAGCACAAAATCTTGTTTATGCTAGTGCTTGAGCTTCAATTTTGTTTCAATTGATTACTTTTAAATTGGTATCAAGCCTAAGCATTATTTTAGTTGGTATTTCATAAAGGGGGAGAAATTTGATTTTGTCTTTCAATTAGTATTTGTTTTTCACTCCCATACTTTATGATTGATAAATTCAAATTTGGTATCATATGTTCAAAATGAAAAATATTTACAATTGGTATCAAAATATTTGTGTTTAGACATTCAAAATTCATTATGTTTAATTTCAAATTGGTATCAAGATTGTCATGTGTTTTTTGTTTAAAATTGGTATCAATTTTTTGTTTGTTTCCTTTCAATTGGTATCAAGATGCTATTCTTTGACTTATTTTCAATGGTACCTTAATTGATTGTCACCCCTAATTGGTTTTGTTTTTATTTTAGACAAAAAGGGAAAATATTATTTTTATTGATTCGTTGTTTCGAACAAAAGGGGGGAGAAAAATTTATGTTTTGTGTTTTGTTTTTACCCCTCATCGAAGATTGATTCTTTGTATTAAAAAGAGGAGAAGATTTTGTTGTTTTGGTTTGTACCCCTTTGTTGATGATTGACAAAAAGGGGGAGAAGAATTTGAGTTTATATGCATGTTTATATATGCATGTTTATGTTTTTGCATATATTAAGTTTAGTTTAGTTTAATTTTAATTGATATCTAGAGCATGTTTTGTAATTGGTATCTAGAGCATGTTTTGTTTTAAACATTTCATTGGTATCTAGAACCCTTTATTGTTTATGCATTTATATGCATTCATGTTTAAGAGCCTTTATTGCATATTATTTATTGTTTATTTGGTTATGCATGAGTTAAGGGGGAGCTTCTTTGAAGCTTAACTTCAATTCATGCATATATAACTCCATGAGTTTTATCATCATCAAAAAGGGGGAGATTGTTGGCCCAAAGGCCTTCCACCCTAGTTTTGATGATGATTAACTCATGTAGTTATGTGTACTAATAATCTTGTGATTTTAGTTTCAGATCATTAATCAAGTTATTAGTTGGTGATTAGCTTCAACAAGATGATTTGGAAGCTTTCACATGTTGATTCAAGAACCCGAGCGTCAAAGATCATATATAGCAATTGCTCGGTGGATCAAGGAGTAGGGGTGAGCAGAGTTCGGTTATAACCGAAATAAACCGACCAAAACCGAAACCCGAACCTGAACCGAACCGAACCGCTCTAATTCGGTCGGGTTTCGGTTTTGTGTTCCAAAACCCGAATAGACGACCGAACCGAAAATTTCTCACCTTATATATTAACCTACTCAAATTCAATTTAGTGAATCATATAGTTCATAATAAAAACTGGTGGAAGTTTATCTCATTAGTTTTAGTAATACCATCTTTTTATATTGAATATGTGAAAGCAATATTAAGTACACCATAACAATTGAGAATAATATTTATATTAATATAGTTTTTTTTTCATTCTTATCATAAAAATTAGTAATAATTATATGAGTTTTGATATAAGAGCTCAAATACGGTGTAAAAGTTTTAGAATATGAAATTTTCAATTCACATTAAGCTTAGAATCTTTTTCTTATTTCTAATTTGGGTAATAGATATTTGAGATTATAATATTAAAGGATGATAACATAATGGTGATTAAAAAATGTAAGAAATGATGGCAATATATTGACCTAACCGAAAAAAAACCGAAAAAACCGAACCGAACTGAGTTGATTCGGTTCGGTTCGGTTACTAAGTCTAATCGGTTCGGTTCGGTTTTTGCAAAAATTAGCAAAAACCGAACCGAACCGACCGATGCTCACCCCTATCAAGGAGTTTTGGATCGAGTCGGCTTGGAGATTGCGCTCCACAAGAAGACATCGGTACCATAGTTTAGTTTTGTATTTAGATCCAAATTTGTAAAGATTAGAATAGTATGATAATGCTCAAGTTCACAACACACACGTTTCATGTTTGAATATTGGTTTTCGGTTTTTTCGGCTTTAGGTTTAACCGATCTTGATTTTCATGAATAGATAGGTCAAAACAAGTTTACATGGTTTAATGTATATATGATTTGTTCTATATACATGCATGCTTCAACTACTTAGACAAACTTACTTTGATACACCTATTCATGTGTTTTTAGGTTTTGTGTTTTAACAAAACTTATTTTGGAATTAATGACAAAAACATGGATATATATATGTTTCATGTATATAGGATTTCTATCCATATGCATCATGCTTCAAAGTGTTTAAATATCATGTTTTTGTATTTGGAAGAGTTTTGGACAAAACGTATTTTCCATTCAAAATCCAAGTTTTAGAAAATACAGTTTTTGGTTTTTGGTAAAAATGATGAGACACAAAAATAGTTCATATTGATTGATATTTGAGCTAAACTTTTTACCACATGTTTATATATCAATGCAAAATGATAAAACTATTTTTTGGTGATTTTTAGAAGTGTTAAAAGAATTTTTAAACATGTTTCTAACCCAGTTTTCTGTTCCAGGCTTCAACCAGTCGACTAGTCTTCTGACCAAGTCGACTTGGCTGAAGTCGGTCGACCGGGTCGGTCGACCGACGTGCACAGATCTGTGGACGTTTGGCAGACATGGGACGGTCGACCGTCAGGGTCGACCGGGTCAGAGAGCAGAGCTCTCTGTTTGTTTGGGTCGACCGGGGCGGTCGACCGGTAGCTGCCAACGGGCAGAATTTGACCGTTGGACGGTCGACCGGCCGGTCGACCGGCCGTGTAATTTTGACAGATTCTGCTGCCAACGGCTATATTTTTCTGGGGTCTATAAATACCCCATTGGTGAGAGTTTTTCTCTAAGATTTTTAGTGCGAATTTTTCCCTACTCTCTAGTGTTTTCACAGCAATCAAAAGAAGTTTTTGGATTCAAATTGAACAATCTATTTGGTGTTTTTGCTAGGGTTTGGAATATCAAAGAAAAAGGTTTTTGGGAAAAGAGTTTTGATTCATCTTCTATATCTTGGTTTCAGTTTTTCCCAAGAATTTTTCTTTGTGATTTGATTTCCATTCCATTAGTTTTTCTCCACACTTGAGCAACATCTACTTTCTTATTCTATAGGATCTTTGTGTGGAGAAAGAAATTGTTTGTGGTTGTTGTTTAGACCACCAAGTTAAAACCCAATCTTTGTTTGGCTTTGTGCCTTGGGTTGTATCCCTCAAGTTGTGAGGTGATCCTTGTATTTGCTTTGTGCTAATCCCTCGAGTTGTGAGGTGATTGTTTTTTGGATTGGAGCTTGCCTCAAGGAGGAGGTTGTGGTTGTAAAGAGAGGAGTTGGGTACTCCTTGTGAGAGTTCTTTGTGGACTTGCTAGTGGATTAGAAATCCTTCGTGTGTCGAAGGCGGGGATGTAGAGCTGGGCGCTCGAACCTCGTAACATATCTTGTTGTTTGCGCTTGATCCATTGACTCTCTCTCTATCTCTCTTTACTTTGTGCCTTGCAACTATTCATATTGTGCATTCATAATTGCTTGGCTTGGTTGTGTGTGGCATCATTTGTTGATTGCACTTGAGTGTATTGCATTAAGTTTTTAAATTCCGCATTGAGTTCATTAGATTAGCATAATCACCTATTCACCCCCCCTCTAGGTGATCTTTCAATTATATCTCTTTTATTGATGATCATTCAAGATACATGTATTTCTATCTCTTAAATGATAAAGCTGAAGCAATATATGCTTTCAAATCATATAAGACTGAGGTAGAGAAACAGAAATATAAGAAAATAAAAATCGTAAGACCAGACAGAGGTGGTGAGAGAGGTACACTGAAAAAGGTCAAATGTCTGGTCCATTTGCCAAGTTCCTTGGAGAAGGTATTGTGACTCAGTACACAATGCCGAGCACATCGCAGCAAAACAGTGTGGCCGAAAGGAGAAATATGACTTTAATGGATATGGTGAGGCCTATGACTTAAAATGCAAATTTGCCATAATCCTTTGGAGTGAAGCACTTAAAACGGCTGTGTATGAACTAAACAGGGTTCCTTCTAAGGTTGTTCCAAAGACTTCTTTTGCGATTTGGAAAGGATGGAAGCCAAGTTTAGATCATATGCATGTATGAGGTTGTCGGGCTGAGGTGAAGATTTATAATCCCTATATAAAGAAACTTGACTCAAGAACCGAAAGTGGCTTCTTTATTGGGTATGCTATAAATTCTAAATTATATAAGTTTATTGTCCATCGCACACGCCGAGAATTGTAGAAGTTAGGAATGCTAAATTTATTGAGATTTCAGAGTCCAGTGTTAGCGAACATCCTCCTAAAATTAGACTAGAGAAAATGCAGTAAATGAGTTGGATGTTCTTCCACCGATTATGTCTAAACAAATCTATATACTGCTAGGCATACCGGGTCAAGTTGAAGAACAATCGATTCAACAAATTCAAGATGAACACACCGGATGATCATATGCAGAGTTTGAATGACTCCATGAACAAAATCAAGAAAAATTGGATGATACTGCCAAGGTTCTAAATATCGGATATTGGGATCGTATCGGATGAGGGCTTTTCATATCAGATATCGGATATTGGGGGAGATATTGAAGATACGCGCGCATATCAAGCGTTCATATCGGACAATATATATAGTGAAATATTAATAATTAAAAGTTAGTTTAGTGTCATAGATATCATCTACCTAATAAAAATGATGTAATATGCATGCAAAGACAGTAAAAAAAAACAATGTACATTTGCACGCAATCGTGCAATAAATAAGATATTTCATATCGAGTGATATGTCGGCCGATTCATCGCCCAATATCGGGTGATTTATCAGCCGATATTTCAAATATCGGCGTTTTTTGTTGCAAATGATATGGCGAACGATTTCACCATATCGTATCGGCAGCATGCAAAAAAAGAGATATCGGACGATATATCAGCCGACTCGGCCGATATTTAAAACAGGGGATACTGCTGGACCAAGGAGATCTTCAACAAAAAAATCGGCTATTCCTAATGATTATATTGTTTACTTTCAATAGTCTGAGTTTGATCTCAGACATAGGGATGATCCAAAAATGTTTTCACAAGCCATGAGATGGGAGAATTCTGGCTTATGGTATGAGGTCATGAAAGAAGAAGGTCAATTATCTTCTCTTGGGCAGAAAGGTCAATTATTTTGCAAGCTTAAGAAGTCAATATACAGATTGAAATAAGCATCCCGTCAGTGGCATATAAAGTTCCATAACGTTATTTTCTCATACTGTTTTATTGAGATGAATGAATGCATATATGCTAAAGTGAGTGAGAGTAACTTCATTCTTTTGGTCCTATAAATGACATATTACTTGCAAGTAATAATTTTAATTTATTATATCAGACAAAAGGGTTTTATCACAAAGTTCTGAAATAAAAGAAATGGATGAAGCTTCTTATGTCATTGGCATAGAGAGATTCATAGATATAGATCTCATAAGACTCTTGGACTATCTGAGAAAGCTTACATTGAAAAAGTTTTGGATAGATTTCGAATGTTGAATTGCACTCCTAAGGATTCAGCAATTGTTAAAGGTGTTAAGTTCAATTTGAACCAATGTCCAAAGAGTGATGCAGAGTTAAAAGAAATAGAAATTGTTTCATATGCTTCTGTCTTATGTATGTAGTTGTATGTACAAGACCGGATATTGCCTTTGTTGTGGGAACGTTAGGTAGATATCAAAATAATCCTAGCATGGCACATTGGAAATTTGCCAAGAGGGTTATTAGATATTTACAAGTAAAGATTTTAGACTCATCTATAGTCATGCTGATCGTTTGGAATTGATTGTATATACGGATTCGGATTGGGCCAGGTGTGAGGATACAAGAAAGTCTACTTTTGGATACATTTTTCTCCTTGCCGGAGTTGTTGTATCTTGGAGGAGTATGAAACAAAGTATTGTAGACAATGGAAGCAGAATATATAGGTTACTTTGAGGCATCATCACATGCATTATGGTGAGAAATTGTCACGGACCTTAAAGATGTTGACCTTGTGTCCAAGCCATTGTTGATCTATTTGTGACAATACCTCTGCGATGGCATTTGCTATGAACAACAGCAGTGGAAGTCAATTAAGGGTCTGTTTGGTTGTCGTAACTGGCCGTAATTCGTAGTTGTAATTGTTAAAGTCTTTTACAATTGTAAATGAGTTACATGTATGTAAATTTTACGGTGTTTGGTTGGTAATATAAAATTGTAAAGTGGGAAAGTGTATTGTACTTTACGGTGTTTGGTTGTCGTAATGTATAAGTCGTAAGTGAAAAAGTTGACCACAAAATTAACTATTTGGTGATTTTAAAAGTTTTAATACTGCAAATAAATATTAAAAAAAGTTAAATATTAAAAAATTTTAATATTAATATAAAAAAATAATACAAATTTGTATGACCACAAAATTAACTGTAACTGGGCTGTAAGTGAGTGATAACTGGGTTGCAAGTGAGTGTTAGTTGAGTTACGTAAGTCTTTTACGAATTACGGTCCAAACAAACACCGTAGTTGTAACTGGGTAGTAAGTCATTTACGAATTACGGAGTTTTACGCGAAACAAACGGCCCCTAAGGCACATCAACATCAAATTTCTTAGAGGTAAGGATCGGGTTCGTGCTCAGGTTGTGACTTTTGAGCATATAAGAACTAAGTCCATGATAGTCGACCCTTTGACTAAAGCTCTCCCAGTTGCAACATTTAAGGGTCATGTAAGCATGTGAGGATCATTAAAGAATGAATGCATTGTCACTTTTGTGTAACTTGTTATATATGTCTAAACATGTGTGTAGCTCTTGGTAGCATAAAGACATGACAATCAAGTATGCACATTCAGTTATTATGTCGTATGATGGTAATTTCCTTTGAAAGTTAAGATTGGACTCATAAAGTTGTGTTTTATGTGAAGCTTCATTTTTTTTTAAACTTCTATTTCATTCCTTCGGTACAATTTTTATATTGGCCATAAAGAAAATTTGTGATTATATGGTGTCATAAAGTTGAGATAAAATAGTCGAGTCAAGTGAGAGAATGTAAAATATTTTCCCATAAAACTCGTCCATTTTACTTGACAGAAAGGTGACATAATGAAATTAAATAAATTACTAACAATATAAATGGTTATAAAGTAGATTTTTATTGTTGGTTATAACCACCTTGATGGAAGGGGTTATAAAGAGTCTATTACATATACATATATACTTGTCATTTTTTTCCATCAAGACTAAAGGATATGGAGTAGGCAAGAATAAGTCAAAGGGATAGAGTGTTTGGGTATTCTTCTCATCTCACTTCAAGTGTTAAGAATTACCGTATTCAAACTATTGAACATGGCTGAATGTATAAATCTTTACTCATGTTTTGTGTGTGCATGAAATTAGTTTATTATATGTACAACATACCATTAAGCAGTTGATTCAAGTTTTATTATCAACATCAGAAATTTAATTTCTAATACAAGTTTACAAGTCATTTCTCATCTCTCACAGCATAAAAGTTAAGGAGATCAATTTTATCAAACAAATTCTCGTTCCTCACACTTAATGAAATTTGGCCTATATTTCAGCAGTGACATTTAACAAGTGTCTTAATTAGTTAGGGACAACATGGATAACTTGCACATTTATTGGAACAAATCTCCAAATATTCATTAGAAATGGATATGTACTAGACGAATCACTTTTCTCAAGACTCACAACAATACGAGAATCGGCATAAAGGTCAAAAAAGGATAAACATGCACTTGATATATCTCAAGGGCCACAGAGTAATCACACCCATCAATCAAAACTCTCAGTAGTAACCGAACTTTCTTTTTCCTCAAGGGAAAAAAAAAAAAAACATAAGATGGATGGAAAATATATGAATTCTAACCTGTGCAATTCAGATACCGAGTCCGTGAAACATTCTCAAGGCAGAGGATGAAACATTTGAGAAACAACTGAAACGGGAGAAACATTTGAGGGCATAAGACTTGACATCATGCAAAATATGGAACAGATCAAGTTCTAAATTACAAGATTTCTAGAAATTACTTCAAATAATATAAGAATACAAATGTTTTAACTATATAAAGAGATGATGGTTTGATCGTGCTATTATCGCGAGTAATCCTGGTTCAGTTTCCAGCAAGGTCTGAAATCTCTGTTGATATCTATGTGTATTGGTTGGATTAGATCAGAGATGGAAGTTAGCTAGTCCGAAACATCCAATAGAATCTCAGTTCCAGCCGATAGAGCTTAAGTTTTGCTTATCCTTGGTGTTGGGTTATATCAGGCCCAAACTGATCAAAATGACTTTTTTTTTAGTCCTAGAGACATATTTATATAGTGAAGACATTTTTGAGACTTCTTTTGTGTGCTAATGCTTATGTAACACCATTAATGAATATAAGACAGATACAACATAAAACGGATACACCAATATGAAAGTCCCCCTATAACACAGAGAAACATTATGCAGCAATTAAAATGTTCAAGTATATACTTGCATGTGTGTGTGCACTGATCCACATGTGTAACAGAGTACATACAAACTTACGGAAAAAATTCTAATAGACGAATATATGACATGGTAGTGACACCAGTAGAAACTATGAATACCAGAGATTTCACTTTATTATCTGATATAGAGAGAGATAGACTTGTGACTTCCGAAGGATTTGAGGCCGAATCCTTCCCACTCAAATACAACCCTATTTCATCCGAATGCAAGATCCATTCTGTTGAAGTTGATCTACATTATTTCAAGTAACTAACAATCAAAAATCATGTATTTTAATACATTTTTCCTACCATCAAGCAGGCACAAAATGGACGGTCAAAAATAGCATATTGCTTAGATCTACATCTTCAGACATGCAAATTCTCGATCCGACCATTTCAACATAGATCTAAAGAAGTAGATCTAAGCAATAGCTATTTTCGGCCGTTCATTTTGCGCCAACTTGATGGATATGCAAAAAGTATTCAAAAGACGTGATTTTGGTTTTAGATAATTAAAACAATATAGATCAAGTGATCAACTTCAACGGAGTGGATCTTGTATTTAAATGTCGTAAAGTTGTATTTGAGTGGAAAGATTCGGGTTCAAATCCTTTCTACAGGATTAAGTCTCTCTCTCTCTATATATATATACACACACACACACACACACACAGAAAAAATGTATATGGTCTGCTGAGAGAGTATCTCAGCCGGCAGTACGTGGCATAATATGGACCGCAAAACTGGGTTATCTTTATAGTGTCCCCGCTTTTAGAAATAAATAAAATTACTAAAAAAATCATGCTGGGTAATCTTTTATATACATGTATCAGATCTCTCTTACCCTGTCATTTTTTATGTCAAGCCCCAATCAATTATTCATACCAGGCAACTCATCTCGATATCGGCCCCGCCCACTTTTCTCTCCAACTGAATATGAATCAAGTCTCTTCAAGTGTAACTTCATCAAATAACAAAACAAATTTAAATACTTCTTTATTAATTTTTTATACGCAGATATTATGATTTTCAAGAATGCGACTAAGCTCGTAGTGGTCAAAAAATAATTCTCAATTGTTTTAAAAGCGACCTTAGTCGCAGTTTACAATTATATATAGAATTGTATCATGTGAAACTCATAAACATGTCATTTTTATGCTTAATTGATATACAAATAAATTCTTTTTGCAGAAATTTATGATATTATTTATAAGGATTTTACTGACTGTGACCACTTATTTGCATGCCACAAATAAACGATCAAAATTATGTTACATGTGGCATGCGAATAAGGACTGCGACTATGGTCACAATGCTTAACGATAGCATGTTATGGATGAGTTTTTTATTAGGTTAAATGTAAAAACGTTAAATAAGAACTGCGACTATAGTCGCAGTTTACTTATAATTTTATATGTTTATTCTTCACTGTAGTTGTTGTCTCTTTTTCATGTATGAGAAGAACTTTATATTTGTGTTACGCACTGTGACAGTAGTCGCAGTTTTTTAATTTGTGATAAACAGTGAAATATACTGATTTGAAGGATTGCGATCATGATCGCAGTATCATCTGTCTATATAGTAACTTTGGACTGCGATCATAGTCGCAATTTTTAACTTCATTGAATGTAAAACGATCAAACTGTTTTGTCAGGACTGTGACTATGGTCGCAGTTTCATGTATCAATATAGTTAATTATGGACTGTGACCATAATCGCAATTTTTTACTTGAGAGTAATTATTATCTGAGTATTGCGACCATGGTCGCAGTTGAGATGCAAAACTAGTAATTTTTATTTATAATTACAGAGTGCGACCATAGTTAATGTAAAAGATTTACATTTTTCTGTAGTAAATGATTACATTTCTTATCATATGATAACAATATTTGCGGGCAATATATTAAGTCCGCGACCATGGTAGCAGTATTTATAAAACCACTCAGAAATCTTGTGATTACTGTTATGCATGAAAGAAACATACTTTACATGTATTTTAAAAATATGAAAGATCATTTTTCAGATAGAAGTAAATTTTATTTATAACATAATATGGTCAGAAAGAGATCTTACAAAAAAGAGCATTAAAAGCTCTTAAAAGAAAACAAAACTAAAGTGAATATCAGAAGAGCAGCAAATGTCCGTCCTCGTCGTCATCACCATCATAAGCAAATTCGTCTTCATTCTCCTCGTCTTCCTCTTCATTATTTCTTTCCTCATCTTCTCTCTCGTCGACTGGCTCGCTGTTCTCTTCACTTTCTTCTTTTTTTAGGGTACTTTGATTTGTTGATAAACTCTCAGAATGAATCGTCTGTATCAAGCTCTTCTTCCAATCCGTGTTGAGAAGAACCTTCAGAGGATATGCTCAAAGAAAGCGCGCCTTCAGCATTAGAGGACATGCTTTCATCAAGCATGTCTTTGTAAAGTAACAGAGAAATAAGTTCCTCCTCACTAGGCCCGATGAAAACTTCATCATCCTAATGAAGAGGAGGATCAGATAAAACATTATTTGATGTAGTGAGACAGTCAAAAGGAGTGAAGTCCAGATTGTTATCAGATTCACTATACTCTCCTGAAGAAAGGACCGGTGGGAAAATGATTGAAGTTGAAATCTGAGTGTTCAGAAGAAGAAGATGGGGAAGACATGATTCAAGAATGAATTGTTTCAAGAAAGTTGAAAATCAAATTGAAAAAGAAGAGCACAAATATTTTTTAAGATATGATATTTTAAAATATATTAGTTACAAGCACTATAAAAAGACTAATACTGTGCAGTGTTCTAAATGGCGGCCACAGCGGCTGGGAAAATTTATCGGGGATGGGGATATATCAAGGATATATCGGGGATATTTTCAAAAATCAAATGTCAAAATCGGACTGTAAATATACATATATTCTTATCTTAAATCGCATCCCAATAAGACAATATATGCATAAATTATATAAAGCTATATAAAACATCATACTTATATGTTTAAGATATACTTAACTCGATAACTTGCATTAAGCCAATGAATCCATAATCACTAACCAAGTGTAGAATCTTCACAAAAGCCACATTGCCACATCGCTCGAATTACCCAAATACCTAACCTAGAAATTGGGTGTAAAACGCTATATCGGGCTAAAAATCGCCGAAATTGCGGCCGATATATCGGGTCCATGCCTATTTATCGGTGATTTTGGGTGAAAAACGCTATATCGGTTTGGATGTGCCAAATTGTTGGGGCTAGGTGCTGTAAACGCAATATCGGCGCAATATCGGGGATATTTAGAACACTGATACTGTGAAATGATGTGAATAGTAATAATAAGTGTTATAGGTGACGGTTGAGCATTCGAAGAAGTGATAAAAAAAGAAATTAAATATTTAATTGAAGCAGTTATGGCGGGAGAATTCAAAGATTTTCCTTTTTTTCAGAGGTTTATGATGTGAACTACACATTAGCTTTTTATAAAATGTTTTTCTCATATATTTAGATTTCATATGGTGCACATCTTTCTTTTATCGAGATTAATTTTAGTGCACCTCCTTTTTTGCGACTATTGTTGTATCACAGTAGATAAGATATTAATTACTTCAATTAGGTCAGAGTAATTAATATATTATTTTATAAGATGTGAATCTAAATGTTGGATGTCGGCCAATGTCGGAAGGCAAAATGTAAAGTCGGATTGCGGATATCGGAAAAATTTCGGGGACATTTGCTCAATTTCAGAGATTATACACACACACATATATATATATCTGTCCTAAATGTCCTAAAACATCACATATATGATATCTCTATATGTATAATTAATAAGTTATACTAGCAATAATTTTATCTAATCAAATCCAATAGGCATAGTTAGCTTCTAATAAAAATTCAAAAATATCTCAAAAGGCTTCATGATGACTAATTACTAACATTAACATCAACAAAATATCAAAACCACATAGATTGCAGTTAAGCATTCATTCACGAGCAAGAATCAGTTAATGGTGCCCTAATTCGAATTAATTAATCTAAAATATAACGATGTGAATCAAATTAGGACTGAGCGAGTAGTTTTAAGTAGAAATGAGGAAGAGAACTCGCCTTTGAGATTCTTGAGAAGTCGCCGGATCCGAGAGCTCGCCGGAGCGAAATCTACGATGGATGAGAGACGTTGGGGCTCGTCGGAGCTTGGCAGGGCTTCCTGGGTCCCTCATCTCCTGGGTTCTCATCGGAGCACAGCGAGACTTCATCAGGGCTCGACAGAACTCGACGAGACCTCGTTAAGGCCAACGATGCTCGTCGGGGCTTGGCAGGGCTTCATGGGTCCTCGTCGGGGCTCGTAAAATTCTCGTTGAAGGTTGTTAGAGGTCAGTCGAAGCTCGTTGAAGGGCATCGGGGTTCGTGGAGACTCGCTGAAGGTCGACGAAGGTCGTAGAGGCCTCGTCGGAGGTCAGTCGAGCTCGTATCTCTCTCTAGCTTCCTCGTTTCTCTTTCTTTGTCGCGCGTGATGAAATTAGGGTTACGAACGAGCCCTAATTCCTTCTCTTCTCTCTTTTATAAATAGGGTCGGGTTTGGTTAATGGGTTCGAACCTAAAAAAACAAAATGAAATGTCAATTTCGGCCGATTTTGGCCGATATTTAGAACCCCAAAATCGGCCAAATTTTGGAAATTCATCGAAATTTTGGCAATATTAACTCCATTTTGAAACTTGAAATGGGGTAGCCGATTTCGTGTCGGCCACATGAATTTCCCGACATTTCGGCTGAAATTTCAAAATGCTGGCCGACATTTAGAACATTGGATGTGATATACGCGAACTGCTCTCACGGCGCAGGGCTAATCCACCTTTTAAGTCTGCTTGTTGCTAGGATTGCGACTTTTGTTGCATTTTACAAGCTATTAAAATTCTGTTACACATGGTATACGAATAAGGATTGCGATTATGGACACAGTGCTTAATGATAGCATATTTCGTCTATTATTTCTATACGAATAAGAAATGCGACTAGGGTCGCAGTCATGATATAAGATTGGAAGATGTGTTATATTAGGACTACGACCATGGTCGCACTGCTAAAGGTCTGCGGTTAGGGTCGTACTCGTGATATAAGATTGAAAATTCTGTTATACTATGACTGGGACGATGGTCGCATTGCTAATATATATTTATTATATTTTTGGATGTGTGTACTGTGACCTTAGTCGCATTTATAATATATATCGAGAATAAAGCATTTCTTAGTATCAAGACCGATCATAGTCGCAGTTCATTAAAAATTGCATGAAATATTATCCAACCAATCTGCAAATATTGTGACAGTTACGAGAATATCGAATTTATAAAATATCTGCAAAATAAATCATTAACCATTGAATTTCATTATTTTTTTACACTATAGATTTGTAATACAAAATAAATGTACGACTGCCCAACATCAAATTTTATTTTTCTATTCATTTTAGTTTCTTTATTAAACCTATATGAATTGAAAATAATGCGAAATAAACAATAAAAAACTATATATTACAACCAATGTTTTAGGTTTCACGCATGATTTTTACCTTTTTCGGCTGCTATTTTTTCTCATCATCTTGATCTCCCTTTATATTTCGATGAAAATGAATTAAAAAATTTATAACTGCAGATAAATTCAATGGAAATTCTCTGTAAATTATAAATATTTTCGGTAAAAATTTGTTGTGAATGAGTTTTTGCTGGGTTAAAAGTAAAAATGGGAGTATTTTGGTCAACTTGATTGGCGGTTCTTCAGGCGGGATTTTTGGGTTTTTTAGCGCCTACACTCTGCCACCGATATGTGGCATAGATTGGGCCACGTCACCGCTAGCTGAGGAACTCTCTCAGCTGGCGGCTGAGGTACAGAAACCCATATATAATATATATCATCTATTTTTATAATTAGAATAATTTATAATCATATCAGAGTACCATTAACATTTCAAACATTTGAATAAATTCATACATACACTTGGTGTGGTCTTTTCGGTTGTCATCTTTCCAAAGAGGAGATTGATGCATTCACTTCTTATAGAGGAGCTCAATTTATTGTCCTTTTCTTTTTCTTTCCTTTTTGTAAAGAGGCCATAGCCAGGACTTGAACCTGAGACTTCCCACAAAATACTCCCATCTTTTACCAGTGAGGCTCTTCATTGCTTATTTCCATTCACTTCCTATATTTACACAGATCCATAATATATTCTCAGAGTTTTTCTATGGATAATTAAGAAAATTGCATCCAACAAATCTGCAATAGAGAAGATCCTCAGATGCAACAAGGAGCCCTCTAAGAAGTGTCAATAGAAGCTTCTCAATTGAATGTATCATACAAAATTGAGGACATGTTCAATACCTTTATTCAAGAAGTGTCACATTGGTTACATGTCCAACATGAACACGCTCCATGAAAAGTGTCCACGATACCTAACGTAAAGCATAATGTTCACATAAAATCTGAGAGCTATAGGTACCACTGACTTTTCCATGTCTACAATCCGGTTCATCTTATTACTAACACAACCCGGAGTATGAACCATTGAAGAAATACATATTCAATTGTTTAGAGTTTTCTTTAAATCTGAAAATTAAAGAAAGTTCCCCCATATGAAGAAAGTTGACGGCTAAAAGAGAAGGGTTGACCATAGAGATACCAAATTGTTATGTTTCCTTAATCTAAAGCTACTATGCTATTTTCCTACCACAAGAAATCACCCCAGGGCCTTGAGGCATTAAATTTTATGCAATTACATAGGTCTAGTACATGTCTGCCTTGGGCTCAATTATAATAAAATTGACACTATAACTTAGACATATTTTATCTTTGGGGTGTGCAATCAGAATTCAGAAATGCATGCAAATCTGAGATGCCCACATATGCTTTCCTTGATATATAATTATTGTAACCTCAATTCCTTGTTTTCCTTCCTACATAATTTCTTGCTTACATTCCAATGCTTTTGAAATAGATCCAGCATTCTATAGAAATTGGCAAGGTTCTAATTCTACATTGGCCGTCACTTCCATTATTAAGTTCATTGCAGCCATAAATCTTGAAGCATTTTATACCAGCCAAATTTGAAGCATAAAAAATGACATCAATGGCAACTGACAAGAACAACACACAACTGAAAGGTTGGAAACCAAACCTCGCACAACAATTCACCTCTTCCAGTTGACATTGCTTCATTCCACGACCGAATCAGTCAAGAGTGTGCAATGCGAATTCTGGTATCTGCAGTGCGAAGTCATTAAACCCTCTTATAATTGTTCAGATAGCAAACAAACTATTGTCACAAGATCAACAAAATACTAACATAAACAACAAAGAACAAAATAGTTACCCACAGACACCGCCGACGCTGATAATTCCTGGGTTTTGCCACTTCAAAGAAGCAGCAGCACAAACAGTTGATTGCTGGAGATTCTTTAAACTACCCAAAGATCAAACAGCAAAAATATTCAAATAGAACTGCGAAACAGAAAGGCCGAGTCTCATCAAATTTTCAGCAAATAAGAGGGCAACAATCCTAAACTTACATTAAGTACTTAAGTTGGTTCCTTTTGTAGAAAGAAGTTCACTGAAGCAATAGATCGAACAGAGTACAGGCACCAAGATTCTCACAACATAAAAAAAAAGGGGAAAAAAAAAAATCAGATAAGATCTTCAACAAGTATGGGTTGATTTCCATAAGCTCCAATTCCTTCACCGTCCTCATCATCATCGTCAACATAATCAACCGATCTCTTCTCCCCAACATCACCGCCCACTTGAGTGGGGCAGCACGATTTCTCACCCCCCTCGCCGTCTCCCCCCAAGATCACAACCCTATCCGATGCCGCCGCGGCCTGATCGCCCACAACCACCACCTTGTCTCCTCCGACCCCATCCGTGGCGGTAACATTACCGCCGCCGCAGCCACCGAGGGTGGGCTGACTGCCGTCGGGGCCAATTAAAGCGTCGGGGATTTGCCCACTGCTGGGGCCGGGATCTTGGATGCAATCCCCATCGGCCTCGAGTCCGTCGACGATGCGAGACTTTAAGGACGCGGCGGCGGCGCGAGAGAAGGCCTCCATGATGGATTCAGGGGGGAGGGCGCAGTCCTCGAGGCCCGCGTCTTCGAGCTTCGGCGGACGGATCCCGAGTCCCTGGAGCATTTCGCCGACACCGTCTGTGCTCTTCTCCATTTGGATCGGGATCGGGATGGAGAGAGTGGGCGATGTGATGTGGTTTGTGTTCGTCTTTGTGTAGCGTTTCGGTTCCTGTTAAATTTGAAGGGCTCGAGGATCTCTCAGAGACTGACGAATGGCGGAACCGGTGGCGTCGCAGGGTTGAAAGGCGCGACACGTTGCTGTCGTCGGCTGCAAGGGAAATTATCTGTGGAATTTCTATTTTCTTTTTAGGCATTTCAGATTCTATTGCTTAAATAAACATATCTTAGTCTCTCTTTTTCCATTTTAAGTTACCGAAAATTGGTCTTAATCTCCTGAAAACTAACTGTAACTCAGTTTGAGAGTTTGATTGATTTCAAACTATTGGTAGCAATTACAGAACCAATTGCAGAATTCCAAAAAAACAAAAAAAACAAAAAAAAACCACTATGAATCTTAACACTTAGGGCTTAATTGGGTACCGGGTAGGAGAGGAAAAGAGGACAGCGAGGGGAAGAGAAAATGAACAGGAAGAAGAAAAAAAATAAAAATAATCCTTAAAATTCTCTCCCCTCCTTTTCTACCATCTCCCCTCTCTCAACGTCTCGATCTTCGTGATCCTGCCCTCATCCATCACAAATATGAGACTCTTCTCCGCATTCTTTCATGTAAAAGCCAGCTTAGCTATCAACTAAGAGGAACAAATTCACATCCAAAGCCATACAATCAGTAAACAGAGAAAAACACCCATCTCTTGCTCTCTCATGAAAACAAACAGGCCCTTAACAGAGATCCATTCTTGTCCGAATAAAGTGCTTTCGAATATATTTTTCATGTGTATCGAAGTAATACCATATACGCCCATCCTATATGTCAGAAAATTTAAAATACATCCATTCCTGTCCTACTTCCTCCAACAAATTTATTTGAATACTTACATTTTAAATAAAAGCCCTGTTTTTAATATCGGCCGATACGGCTGAGATATCATCCGACATCTCCTTTTTTTTTCCCTGCTGCCGATACAATATGGGAAATCGTTCGCCATATCGTTTGCAGCAAAAAAACGGCCGATATTTAAAATATTGGCCGATAAATTGCCCGATATAGGTCGATAAATCATCTAATATATCACCCGATATGAAATAACTTATTTATTGCACGACTGCATGCAAATGTACATTATTTTTTATTGACTCTGCAAGCATATTACATCATTTTTATTAGGTAGATGATATGTATGACTCTAAACCAACTCTTAATTATCAATATTTTATTATATATCGTGTCCAATATGAACACCCGACATGCGCGCGTATCCCCGATATCTCCCCTGATATCCGATATGAAAAACCCCCATCCGATACGATTCCGATGTCCGATATTTAGAACCTTGAATAAAAGATAAACTTTTTAACTTTAAAATAACAAACTAATTTTGAAAAAACTCTTTTTCATAAAACGCTTTTGAACAAGTCCTTCATCTGTATTTTACGGAAGCAAGATACCAAACACACCCAAAGCATACATCTTAAACATTAACTTGCCACTGAAAGGTTCAGATTCACCTATCTTTTGAAAAATTAAACGCAACACCATTAAAAATTAGAAGCGAACAAGACTAAGATAATTTTTTAATTGCAAGCTAAATACATTAATTTAGCAGCCATACTCCCCTCCACCAAAGATCAGCACAGTTTTAAAAGAAATCAGGTTCCGATTGCTGCTTGAAGCCAGCAACCAATGTTAAATAAGAGTTTGAGAAATAAAGATTCAAATTATTCGTATGACCCAGAAAAAGAAAACTGCCCCAGCTCATTTCTTCAATAGATAAACACCAAAATGAGTGACGAGGAATATGCAAGAACACGACACAGTACACAGCAGCAATCCTGAACAATATCAAATATACCAAAAAACCAAGTCGCACCCAGATTTTCAAGTAATTATCCCAGAACAATTGAAGTTGAAATTATGCACTGACAAATGAAAGAAGCTGGTTGATGATGAAGATCGAGGATCCCTGAATAACTGGTACAATTCACTGGACCCGTGAAATAGAATACAGAAAATGGTCACAAGCTTCAGTGCAAATTTGTTGCGACTGCAGAACAAATGGGGGAGATGGAAACCAGCAGCTGCCCAACATCAGTCTAGCACTCACAACCTGATGATCTTGCTGCCGCCCGCCACCAGCAACGTCGATGGTGTCAGGAAGATATCTACAACATCATTAAAAAAATGCAGTAACAGAGTCAAACGAAGTGTAAGCCGAGACTAAGGGCCTGTTTGTTTCGTTGCAAAACGTCGCAAGTGGTAAGTCATAAAATGAGAATGAAAAAAGTGAACTGTAGCAGAGAAAATATATTGTTTTACGGTGTTTGGTTGATAAAGTGAAGTGTAAATAAAAAAGTATATTGTGTTTTACGGTGTTTGATTGATAAAGTGAAAGTGTAAATGGTAAAGTATATTGTGTTTTACGATGTTTGATTGGTAGTGTAAAAATGTAAGTGGAAAAGTTGACCACAAAATAACTGTAGCAGTGATTTAAATATTATAAATACTATTAAATTAAATCTACTATTGCAAATTAAATTGTATTAATAAATTGAGATAAAAAAATTAATAATCTTAATATTTTATTTATAACAATAATATTAATAAAATATTAGTATAAATAGTAAAATATTACTAAAATATTAACTAAATAAATAATATAAAATTTTAAGAAAATCTAAAGAACATTAATAAAATTTTAAGAATACTAATAAAATATAAATATTAAAAAATCTTACAACAATAATAAAATATAATTATAATATTATAATATTAAAAATACTTGAAAATTATTATAATATAAATTTTATTATAATATTATTGTAATATTATAGAAATATAAAATTAACAAAGTAAAATATAATTATAATTTAATAATAAATTATCATTATAGTATTATTATACTGAATTATTATTACAATATTAACATAATAAAATATTAATATAATAATAAAATATATTATGATATTAATAAAGTAATTTTTTATATTAAAAAATAAATAATTAATTAAATAGTAATTTTATATTAAAGTATAATATTGTTATATTAATAAAATATTAGCTCTAAATAAAATAATAAAAAATGAAATAAGTATTAATAAAATAATAAAATATTAAATAAAATGTTAAATAAAAATATTAAATTAAAATAGTAAAATATTAAATATTAAAACAATATTAAAAACAATAAAAAAATTAAAGATTAAAAATATAAAATAATTAAATAATTAAATAAGAAATTGAACACTATTTAAAATATTAAATATTTAATAATATTAAATTATATATTTATTATCAATTAACTGTTTTGAACTATAAGTGTACTATAAGTGAGAGTTACATGACCACTAAATTAACTGTAGTAACTGCAAGTGGGAAAATATGAGTTTAAAAGTGAGATTTACATGACCACAAAATTAACTGTAGCAACTGCAAGTGGGAAAAGAAGAGTTACATTTTGCAACTTGTTTTTCAGCGAAACAAACAACGGAAAATGGAAAAGAAGTTTTACGACTTGCGTTTTGCGGCGTTTTGCGGCGAAACAAACACGCCCTAAATAAAGCTTCTTTTGCTTACAAATTCTTCCGAATATTTCTATATAGTATTTATATAGCTTGCATGGGTTTTCTGAAAATAAATATCAACTACTATGTGTTGTTCAAATAAAATAATTGTAAAGGGAGTTTCATAATCAGGTTAACTGTACAACAGAAAGCAATTGTACTTACATTTCTTCCTCTGGCTCATTCTTTAGTGCGTTCTTGGCTATGCACTGAAAAGCAGCCTCGACATTGAATCCCTCTTTAGCAGATGTCTCAAAGTATGGAATGTTTCCCTTTGAGGCACACCATGCTCTTGCCTTCTTTTCAGAGACCTGCAAACCAACATATTGAAAACACGATTCCATAATAAAGACTTGAGTTTTCAAACTAACTATAGATTTTAATATCAACAGATTCACTAACCACTCGGCTGTTCCCACCATCCACATCAATCTTGTTCCCCAATACTACAAATGGAAAGTTCTCAGGGTCTGAAGGGCTGGCCTGAAATTGGACCACCAAAGCTGATGTTTTAAAACACAAATTTCTGTAACTTCAGAACTACTTTCAGTCAGTGAAGATTGTTTACCTGAATAAGAAATTCTTCACGCCAATTGTTCAGGTTATCAAATGATTTCATGACATTAACATCATAAACGAGGACGCAGCAATCTGCACCACGGTAGAATGCCACACCAAGACTCTGAAATCTTTCTTGCCCTGCTGTGTCCCATATCTGGAGATTCCAATCCAACAACACACACGGTGAATAAAATGAACAAAAATGTCTCCCCCGTCTTAAACCCAATTCTCAATGAAAAAACAAAAAGAAAATTCATGCCATGATAAAGGAATTGATTATTGAGTCCGGGGTTTTGTTGTTGTTGTTGTTGTTGTTGTGTGTGTGTGGCTTTTTTTTTTTTTTTGGGGGATTTGAGGCCAAGAGAAGTTCAAAAAATAAAAAAAAATCACATTTCTTTACTAACCAACTGGCATTTGAGGTGCTAAATGATTGAATAGTACTAAATTTCTCTATACGGAAGCACCAAGAAAAGCTAGACTCCATGGCTGGGAAATGTGCATGGATTCCAAGGGCGATGTTTTGACCTTACTTGAATGTAACTAATAATTATATTCATTTAAATTTGGCATTTATTTGCCTTTTAGCATAACTAAATATAACTCACCTGTGAACCAGTATATCTAGTTTTCAGATCATTGGCTAGTTTCACCAACACAGAGAGCCAGCCATACAGGGGCCCTCCTTCTTACCACTCCTGGTTAGGTCTTTTAAGTTGGTAACTAATTCCATGCACCTAACATCTAAAACTCCAAATGGCCAACCATTTCTCCAGATCACTTCATCAAACTTCCCGTATAAATATGTGCACTATGCTTGCTTCGTTATCAAGTTGACGCAGATTGGAAGCAAAAGCGCCAGGTAGATCTCATTCTAGCACCGATGAACCCTGACAAAATGCACTGGAATCCACCAGAAAAAAAGAGAAGATTTCTCAAATTTTATTAAACTTCAAGATGTCTACAAAGAGTTTCAAAGGGCCTTTATATAGACTCTCCATACATAAAATCCTAATACAACTCAAACTCTTCTAAAACAATCCTATATAAAATCTATCTTAAATAATAAAAGTAAAAGTAAAAAGCAAAAGAAAAAGAAAATAAAATTAAGAAACTAAAAGTAATAATAATTAAAAACCTTAAATCTTAATAAAAAAGGAAACTATAAAAAAACAGAAAATTTGCTACTAATCAACACAATTGAAGATTTTGCAAAACTAATCCAGAATTTACAGATCGCCCCATGCAAAATTTGCAGAATTGCCCATGTGGCTTGCAAACATCATAACTTTCAAATATGAGCTCTGTTTTTCGTGTTCGGGAATGCGATGGAATTGTCTTTTCGTTCTCTTGATCTTGGGATAGACAAATCTAATGTTCAAACTTCTAAACTTATCAAATTTACTAAATCTTCCAACATCATCCTCCTCTACTTGAAAGAACTCAACCCTCCTACCACCATCACAATCGTTGTTGCAGTTCAGACTCTCTTAGATTCTCAATCTCCTGTGAAGAGATTGGAATTGCTTTTCAATCCTACGCTCTCAAGCATCAAATCTAACTGAAAGACCTTTTTAAGTTAAATCGCTATTGCCTTCACATCCTGCACCAGCCGTCTTAGATTGGCCTTGCATACCACTTAACGCAGATCGGAAGCCAAAGCACCGGCTAGATTTTGTTCTAGCGCCAACGAACCCTAACAAAATGCTCGGTAAAGAAAAAACTGGAATCCATCAAAAAAGAAATAGAAGATTTCTTCAATTTTATTAAACTTCAAGATGCCTACAAAGAGTTTTAAACTCTCCAGACGTAAAATCCTTGTACAACTCAAACTCTTCTAAAACAATCCTATATAAAATCCATCTTAAATAAGACTCCTACTTTGATTCAAACTCTAATAAAAAATAAAAGTAAAAAATAGAAATATAGAAAGTGAAAAGTTATAATAATTAGAAACCTTAAATCCTAATAAAAAAGGAAACTAATAAAATAACAGAATCAGCACACTTGAAGATTTTGCAAAACTGTTCCAGAATTTATAGATCGCCCCATGCAAAATTTACAGAACTGCCCCTGTAACTTGAGAACATCATAACTTTCGCATACTAGCTCCGGCTTTCGCGTTCCAGGATGTGATGGAATAGTCTTTTCATTCTCTTGATCTTGGAATAGACAAATATAATGTTTCAAACTTTTGAACTTATCAAATTTACTGGATCTTCCTACATTAGACCATGTAATAGACAACTCTATCTGAGGAGCAAGCCAAGATATACTAAACACGTGAAGACCATGACAGTCTCCTTTTCCCAAAAGTTTTACGTGTGGCAATGGTTTAGCTGTGTGTATAAGCATTTTAGCATACAATAATTCGGAATGCCATGTTTTATACTTGCAACATGCTAGTCAAATTTCAAGATTGTAGAATTTGAAGAATTTTTGTTTCTGCATTTGAATACAATATATTAAGGTGAAGAAGATGAAGAGAAGATGTAGTCGTTTATTTATAGAGAAGAAATACATATCCTAAGAGGACTTGGAGAATACATAATATCGTACTTGGAGTAGGAGAATCCAAAATAAAGAAAAAAAAAATCTTATTTCTACTATAACAAAGAATTATATTTACACTTTAATACTCCCCCTCAAGCTGGAACATAGATGTCAATCATACCCAGCTTGCTACACAAAATTGAAACTCTTTCTAGTAAGGTTTTAGTGAAAATATTTAAGTTGACAACTCGTCATGACGAACGGAGTGACTATCCGATGTGTCACCACCATGTCTCTTATAAAATAGCAATCGATTCAATATGTTGTATTCGCTCATGAAAAAAAATTATTGGCAATATACATAGCCGCTTGATTGTCACAATATATTACTATTAGCTTGTTGTCGATGACGCTCATTTCAGAAAGGAGATTGAATCCACATCAATTCACAAGTTATGTGGCCATGTACTCAGCGTCAGCACTGGATCAAGCAAATTAGCAACATTTTATTTTTTACATCGCCATGTCACCAAATTGTCTCTGACAAAAGTATAACAAATAATAGTAAAACGACGATCGATAGGATCACCAGCTCAATCAGCATCACAATATCTCACAATATCTAAATGAGATGAAAGACGAATACAACCATTTAGCTGAAGTCCCTTTAAGATACCGTAAGATACGACAAACAGCAGTCCAATGAAGCGAATATGGTCCTACATATATCGACTTAATACACCCACAACACATGTAATATCAGGTTGAGTAACAGTTAAGTGAATTGATTTACTAATCAATCGTCTACTTTTCGAAATCAACAAATGACTCTCCTAAGTTTTGATCAAAATAAATATTAGAATCCATAGGAGTATCAATAGATTTAGATCTTAATGTACCAATTTTTCCAACAAATCAGTAAGGTATTTTCTTTGAGACAAAGAAAGACATTTTGAAAAGCTAGCAAGTTCAATCCCTAGAAAATACCTCAAGAGACCAAAGTTTTTCATATGAAAATGAGAACTCATAAACTTTCAAATGAATAATACCTTGATGATCATCTCCAGTGATGATAATATTATCAACATAAACTGCAAAAATAATAGTATTGGCAAAAGAGCGTCTTACAAATATAGAGTGATCAGAGAAGCTTCATCACAATATATATAGTGTGCAACAATACTGAATTTGTCAAACCATACTTGTGGAGATTGCTTCAAACCATAAATGCTTTTTTGAATTTGTAGACCTTGTCTGTCTCCTCCTAAACCTCATAACCGAAGGGCTGAAGCATATACATTTTTCTTGAAGATTTCCATGCAAGAATGCATTTTTAATATTAGTTAATACAATCATTGCTCCACCACCGCAACAGCCAAAAGAATGCACATGAGCTATCGGAGAGTCTCAAAATAATCAACATCATAAGTTTGTGTAGCCTTTGGCAACCAATCGTGACTTCAAGCACCCAATCTATCCATTTGGGGAGAAATTTGATAGTGGATATCCATAGATAACCAACAATTTGTTTTCCCGGTGTAAAGAAGTTAATCCCCATGTTTCATTAGTCATGCAAAGCAGTGATCTCTTCATCCATACCACTTTTCCATCCAGAATCCAACATAGCATCACGATAAGGTTTTGGGGGAGACGGAATATAATATGATTGCAAAATTAAAATATGTAAGAGATAAATGAGAGAAAGATAACACTTTAACTATAGGATGCTTAATACAAGAACGAGTACTTTTTTGAAGAGCTATGTGAAGCTCAAATACTTCAGTGGAAGCAATTGACTCATGATGGGGGGAGTTGTTAGGATTAGTGATAATTTTCTTGCGTTGTTGATAAACTTGGAGTGACGAGTGTTCTGGTGGTACAGGAAGACTAAATAAAAGTGATTGAAGGAGTTGTAATGGAATCCAGAGAGGCTAAAAATTAAGGTGTTTTCAAAGAGTCATTCGCACAAATCACATACTTTCTGCTGACGGGTTTCCAACATTAATATCATATTTGTGTCCGAGAATATCCTAAAAACACACATCGAACTGCTCGAGGATCTATTTTATCATGTTTTTTTGAGAATCTAAAGAAAAAAAGCACGCACCCAAAAACATTTGGAGATAAATCAAACAATTATTTTTCAAGATAAAGAACTGAAAATAGAGTTTTGCCATCTAAAAAAAGAAGGAATTCTATTAATTAAATGACAAGCAGTAAGGATTGCATCAGCCAAAAATACTTAGGAACATGCATATGAACCATTAATATTCAAGCAATGTCAAGTAAATGGTTTTTCTTTCAACTACACTGTTTTGTTAAAGTGTATAAGCACACGAAGCTTGATGAATTATAGTTAAAAAACACAATAATCTTGAAGAACATATTGCATATATTTCAAAGCATTATTAGATCACAAAATCTTAAGCGAACAATTAAATTGAGTACAATCTCTTTATGAAGTCTTTGAAAAGTAGAGAGAATTTAAGAGTGGTCTTTTATTAAAAATAACCAAGTCACGAGAATTAGTGTGACCAATGGCTTAGTGTGACAAAATAACCAAGTCACATTTCTCTTTTGGTTCATGTAGCCTCCCCCAAATACTTGGGACAAATGGCTTAGTTGTTGTTGTTGAAGTCACACAAGAATTATCATCAATAAAAGTTACAAATTAAGAAAAATCAGACACTTTTAACTCGAGTACAACCCCACATATCAGTATGAACAACTCAAAATAGAGAACTACAGTTATTATCTACCCTAGATGAAAAAGAAATTTTAAGAAGTTTACCAAATTGACATGACTCACTGTAATTTAGAAAAATAACAATTTAATGAGTTTTCAAAAATAAATTTTAAAAGTGTCATTGGATCGTAAACTCAACACATGCCAGAGCAGAAGTGCCTACTTTAGATTGATCACTGCATTGAAAATAATATAGACCAAGGTAGCAATGTTTGAATTAGAGACTGAATGTATCTTTTGAATTAGAGAATCATACTCAGATTTTAATAAAGTCACAGATTCATCAATGAAAGTACCAAGAATATTAGTCATGTCCAGTAGATGATCCAGTAGTATCAGACAAATAAGCACTCGAAGATGCCAGAAAGGTTTGCCATGCAACTCCCAACATCGGTCAATAGTGTGATTGGTTCAATGGCAATGATCCTGACCACGACAAAAAACTCAGTCTTTAGTATATAAACCATGACCACAAAAAGACATACCACTACGGCCTTGAGAAATGATACTTCGACCGGTTGAGAAAACCAAGACAAAGCCCTCAACTGAAGAGGGATCAGAAGTTGTAGAAGACTCTGCAAAGAGAAAGTATAGTGCAGAGATAGTCATAAGAAAGTATTTTGCAGCGAGAGCCCTTCACCTGTTAGTAGCTATCCTCGAAGTAGTTTGAGTTGAGAGCTGAGCCCCGAAAGAAACTTATAAACATATAATTCTTAACGCTGCTATTTAAGAACTTCAGTATCCTTAGTGACTGAATGATACCAGTTGAGTTCATCGATCATACTCTTGAGGTGTCTGTAGTAACCTTCTAAACTCTTGTCACATTGTCAGAGACTAAATAGGTCCTCGTACACTTCAAAACTCGTAGGCATTCTTCTTCATGGAATAATTATCATGAACTTCCCAAATTTCTTTTGCAGTATTTAAGAACATAAAATTAGCACTCATTGTGGATTCCATGTCATTCCAAAGCCAAGTTATCACCAAATAGTTGTCTCATCCCATTCTTCAAACGTCTTTTCAGTAGAGATAGGTTTTATAGAAATAACTATCTTCAATTTGCCTCTTGCACCAAGGAAGACTCACAAATTTCTCCCATAACAAAAAATTTGTCATTCAACTTCACAGTGGTAATTTGAATACCGGCGAGATCATTGATTTCTTTGATATCAGTCATAAGAATAAGAGCAGGAACGAGATGTTTATTACAGAAATTTATTGCATAAGAAGATTAAGTAGCTCTCTCTGATTTTTTTTAAATTTTATATTTTTTATTGTTCATGATCACATGAACAGTAAACTTTTGAGGTGAAGACAAGAAAAGTTAGGGTTATTGTTTTTTAAGAGAAGGCTAGAATTAAGATTTTTGCTTTGATACTATGTAAAAGTAAAAAAAGATGAAGAGAAGACCATATACTCTCAATTAGGATATGATCGTTTATTTATAGAGAGAATAAATGTCCTAATAGGACTTAAGAGAATACAGAATGTCCACTTGGAGTAGGAGAATCCAAAATAAAAAAATGATATTTCTACTATAACAAAAAAAATCTTATCTTTAATACAATATATCAATACTAAATTATCTCTCTGACTTCCCAGAAAATCTGCATTTGCAATTTGGATTTACAATAAGAAAAACCCATTCCCAAAGTAAAATCAATAATAATATTAAAAAAGAAAATGACAAAATAACAAATATATGACACATCATTATCGATTAAATATTAGAATTTTGCATATAAATACCACAGAAAACAGGTTCCTAGCAATCTATGTAGCACAGACACTCCTATCAGCCATGTCGTGTCCACACGTGTCTGACACGTATTATGTGTATTTTTAAGAATTCATGTGTTCGCGCGTCATGTCCATTTCAATGTTGCTGTGTACGTGCAACATAGCTAGCAATTGCATTGATTTATAATCTATAGAGTTTATGTCATAGATTTTCCTTATGATACACCAGGACACAACAAAACAATTGACCTATTGTAATTAATGGCCACAAGATCTTGAATGTGCAAAATTAGGAAAAGATAATCTGACAATATTTCTATGAGCAATGGATATGCGCCATGAAATTAGCTATCTTAACCCTTGGACGTCACTGCTGGTAAAACGTTTAAAATATAGACTTGCAAGTTGACTGTAGATCATGTAAAACTTTAAATTTTTCCAGAATGAAGCTCATTGAACATATGGCAAACAAATTAAGCAATTATATTCTGTTGATGACTAGATGTGGACCACAAATTACGAATAAGTTTCGTTTTGAAGAATTCCATCAAACAAGTTGCTGTCTGGGAACCAAATGTGGGCAAATAACATGAGACAGATCCTTAGGCTGCAAAGGCTGAATTTAAAACACGGAACTAACACAACCAATAAATGACAAACATGCATGCATTCAAAGTAGAGCACATACCCAAAGCCACAACACAGATATTGATACCAAGTGGAGCCTCAACAATGAAAGCATTTCCCACTAGAAATACCTTATCCTCTTCTCCCATTGATACGGTCCTCTACAGGATATTTTGGTGAATTGCTCCGCTACACAAGTTCAAACTTCAAACTGACAGACAAAATAAAGTAGGTTTGACTATCCATCTTCTAATATTTTTAATCAGAACACACTTCACGTTACATTATTACCTCAAGCAAATACTTTCTCACTACCTCAGAGTTAAAGATTGCTCAAGCTTTCTGAAATAGTTCCCAACTCAAAGTATACCCTAAGTTCACTCACCATCAATTCATTCAAAACCTCCCGAATTAGACTTATGCTGATGTAATACGAGTGGATCGCAATCACCTTCAATCAATGAAAAAGAAAACTAGGATTTTTGAAACGAAGAAATAGAAATTGAAAAAGATTTTGGGCTTCACATCCCTTGCATCAGGGGCTTCACATACAAAACTTAAGATCTCAATCTCAAAAATTTAACTGGTAAAGTTTTAACTTTAATCATTCAACAAATAAAAAGATGAGTTTTGAAGCCTATTTATAGGCTTTACAAAAGTCCGGCTTTCATAACATAACCGATGTGGTACTAAAATTCCAAATAAAAGAAAACTAGACTCAAAATAAACTAAAACCAAAGGCTAAAACCAAAGCCTAAAACCAAAGCCATAGTGGCGCAACATGTCTTCTAGTGTAGAATCATACAAACAGCGTGATACCCTCCTCATTTCTCCTGGGGTGGAAAAACTCGACCTTGTCAGGTGTGGACTGAGAAGTTGCAGCTGGCCGTGATAATGCGCAAATCGATCGGGACAAGCTGCCGGAGATCCTCCTAGTAATCCAAGAATTTTCTAATTCAGGTCTTCCTCTCCACTTAACCAGATAGTGTCGTGTTACTTCATCTCTAGTAGAGACAATCTGATCATCCAAAATCCGATGCATAGAATAATTTAGGAGAAAGTGAAGGAGTAGGGGCTCTCAAAAGGAAGGTCGTGGGTAGGCTCATCCATGAATGTGTTAGGAGTATAAAAAGTACCTCTATATGGCACCAAATCCTCGACATTAAAAATGCAATTAATGCCAAAAATCTGGTAGGAAGTCCACCACATAAGCATTTGAATTGATCATCTTGAGGATTTGAAAAGGTCTTGCGCTTGTGCAATTTCTTCACGGTTCCCAGAGGAAACCGTTCAGGTCTTAGGCGGACCATCACATAATCACCAATATTAAATGTTCTTAATCTACGATATAAATCAGCAACAGCTTTATAATCAGAATTATTTTCATTTAATTTATCTTTGATTTCCTCAGGTAATGCACATATGTGAGATAAGAATGCAGATGCAGAGTCTGATACCCTAGAATAATGATGAGCCATGGGGACTAAATCAATTGGCCGCCTAGACTTAAAGCCATTTACAATCTCAAATGGACTAAGACCTGTGGTCTTATTGACAAAATTATTGTATGCAAACTCAGCCAAGAGCAAGATTAAATCTCTAAGTTTTTTAAGTTTTCCCCAACGAGACAGCTAAAAAAATTTCCTAAGGTCCTATTGACTACATCGGTCTGTCCATCAGTTTGTGGATGAAAGGCTGTGGAGAATTTCAGTTTGGTTTCCATCTTGTGCCATAGTGTTCACCAAAAATAGCTAACAAACTTAACATCTCTATCTGACACCCTGGTCTTAGGCAACTACTGCAGTTTGACAACATGATAAAGAAAGATTACATGGGATGCATCTGAGGTCTTGAAACACGAAATGAAGTGAGCAATCTTGGAGAATCTGTTAACCACTACTAGGAAAGAGTCATGTATTTTCTGTGTTTTGGTAATCCTAGTATAAAAATCTAAACTTACATCTTGCCAAAGGCAATTGGGTACTGAGAGCAGTGTTCTAAATGGCGGCCACAGCGGCTACATCGGCCGGAAAAATTTATCGGAGATGGGGATATATCGGGAATATATCGGGAATATTTTCAAAAATCGGATGTCAAAAGGACTGTAATATATATACATATCATCTTGTCTTAAATCGCATCTCAATAAAATAATATATGCATAAATTATATAAATCTACATAAAACATCATACTTATATGTTAAGATATACTTAACTCGATAACTTGCATTAAGCCAATGAATCCATAATCACTACCCAGTATAGAATCTTCAAAAATGCCACATTGTCACATCACTCGAATTACCCAAATACCTAAACTAGAAATTGGGTGTAAAACGCTATATCGAGTCCAAAATCACCGAAATTGCGGCCGATATATCGGGTCCATGCCTAATTATCGGCGATTTTGGATGAAAAATGTATATCGGTTTGGATGTGCCAAGTCATTGCAGTTAGGTGCCGTAACCGCAATATCGGCGCAATGTCGGGGTTATATCGGGGATATTTAGAACACTGACTGGGAGGGAAGTGTAAGGACTGACAACTTGTTTCTGTTGCTTGGCCAGTTAACAAGTGCGACACTGACTGTCTCTCTTCAAGCTCGGCCAGTAGAATTTATGCTCAATAGCCTCAATCGTCATGTTCTGGCCAGCCAGACCTCCAGCATGCAACTTTCGAGAGAGGAAATCCCTGAGAGGCGTACGGAGAATACATAACTTACAGAATCTAAATAGATATCTGCCATGTAACAGAAACCCGTCCATCTCTCATGTAGGCTCGTCTCGTAATGTGATGTATATTCCTCCAAAGTCAGGACATGACTCGTACTCCTCTCTAAATCTCAAACCATGTCACTTCTGCGCTCATACCTACCACTATCACTCCTCATCGACTGAGTGCATCAGCGACCTTGTTATCAACTCCCGCTTTGTGCTTGACTTGAGGACATATGTGTAATCCTGGATGAACTCTACTCACTTGTTATGTCTTGCATTTACCCTCTTTTGGGAGTTGAGGTATTTCAACACCTGATGACCGAATACAGCACAAACTCCTGCAGTAACAAAAAATGTCATCAGTAGCGCAAAGCATGCACAACCGTATAAAATTTCTTATCGTATATGGAGTAACGTCAGGCATCATTTAATTTCTCGCTGAAATAGGCAATGTGATAATTTTCCTAACTCAAAACACCACCTATCGCAACTCATGATGTGTCGTATGTTACTTCAAACACATTTGAAGAATATAGTAAACTCATAACAGAAGCTTCAGTCATCAACTTCTTAACTTCCTCGAAAGCCTTGGTGGTGGTAGGAGTCACTGAAATCCCTCAATCTTCAAACAGTTGGTTATTGATGTCATGATAGCGCTAAAATTTTAATGAACCGATGATAAAAAGTGACCAAGCCATAAAAACTCCTAACTTTTCTAATGGTCCGGGATTGTGGCCACTCTGTAATTGCACTTGCCTTTCCAAGGTCTGCAAAAAACCCCTCGGATGAAACCACAAATCCAAGAAAGATAACCTTGTCTGTACAGAAAACACACTTCTTTGGGCTTGCATAGAACTTTTCGATTTGAAATGTTTGATTTGAAATGTGCGAAGGACTTAACTCAAGTGGTCTGTATGTTGCTTCTGAGTTCGGCTACAAATCAGAATATCATCAAAGTATACCACTACAAATTTACCGATGAAGGGCCAAAAAAGCCGAGTCATACTCTCATGAAGGTGCTAGGAGCATTGGATAGTCCAAAGGACATAACCATCCATTCATATAGCCCATCTTTAGTTTTAGATGCAGTCTTCTACTCATCCCCTGGGCGAACTCTGAGAGAACTATGATTTGATGATACCCGCTCTTAAGATCAATCTTGAGAAATATTATGGCACCAGACATTAAATCTAGCATATCATCAAGACAGAGAATGAAAAAACGATACTTGACAATGATTTTGTTGATTGCACAGCTATCCACACACATACGCTATGTGCCATCCTTCTTTGGTGCCAAAAGTGCGAGAACCGTACATGGGCTCAAACTCTATGATGAATCCTCTATCAAGCAATTCATTTACCTGCCTTCTTAACTTGGCATGCTCAGCAGGATTCATTCTATAATAAGGCAAGTTTGGCAAAGTTGTTGAGACTAGGTCAATTGCATGCTGAATGTCTCACATTGGAGGCAACTAGCTTGGCAGATCATTAGGGAGAACATCAGAAAACTCTTCAAGTATTGGCTTTTGTCCTGAAATCTGCAACTCGATCTCTAGCTCAGTTTCTCGAGCCACAAGTGCATAACATGTCAACCCTCCATTCAAGCTCTGCTTGAGCTGATCGAGGCTAATTAAGTTCATCACCATCTTTCCTTTGCCCTTTATCAACCTTCGATTCAGGAGTTGGCGATTTAGGTTAATTCGGCATTAACTTCACTCTGTTGCCGTTATGAACGAATGAGTAATGGTTGGTTCGTCCATATATAGTCACATCTAAGTCAATTAACAATGGTCACCCTAAAATGATATGACCAACATCCATAGAGAGTATGCCACACTTATACATGACAAACTGAATGAAAATCTGACATCTCTCTTGAACATCTATGGATAAAACATTGATCCATATGACCTTACAGGAACTTGGAGTTCACTGGTTTCATCTCTAACGTGATAATTAGTTTCGACACAATAGCGTTAATGTAACTGCTATTATTCACTATCACTTTACAGCTCTTGTTCCCAATTTTTGTACATGTTTGGAATATGGCAGTTCTTCTCCAATTATTGGCTTGCTCAGGCTGTGCTAAAGTGCACCTAACTAATCCTAAATGAGCTCTGTCATAGCTAGGAGTTGATCAATCACTGCTAAGTCCTAATGCAGCCATTGAACTCTCATCTTGTTGGTACATAGCCACTTCTAAACCTTCTTCCTCATCATCTTCTATGGGAACTTGTATTAAAAGGGTCTTAGGTCGACTCAGGTACTGATTTGCAAAGTGTCCATACCCCTGACATCCATAACATTGGGTACACGGGTTGGCTTTCACTGGTTCACTAGCTGTTTTCTTCTCAAAGATTGTCGGTTTTGTACTAGATGGACCTGTCAATTTGACACTTGAAGAACTGGAGGCGGGTTTGCTTTGGGCAGAAAAAGATCGGCTATAACAGATTTACTGGCGGTTGTTTTAAAGCTATCCCATAAATTAGTTTGGTGGAAGAAAATCCTCCAAACTCATCTAAATCGATGACCATCTAATATGCATGTTCTAGAGTCTGTGATGCCTCGAGCTATAAGCTCTCGGCGGTAGTCGTCCCTAAGATCTGGCCTAAACCTAGATAGGGTCTGTTCGGGAGACTCAAACTCGATGGCGTCGCACCGATTCAAGTATTCATCAAACTTTGCGATGTAATCGGTGGCTGGCTTGCTTCCTTGAGTTAACATATTCCATTTGTCAAGTAACTGCTAACTGAAGGCAAGTGGAATGATTTTCAATCTAAGTTTCTTTTCATGCCCAACCAAGTCACAATTAGATCATCCCTTTTATATCTCACACCCTTTCAAAGTTCTCCCAATACTGTTCAACTTGTCCAGTTAGTTTCATCATAGCAAATTGAATTTCCTAGACTCTGACATGCCGCACCAACAAAAGTAGTTGTTCATAACTAGTTGTCAATCTATGTAAGCCTAAAGGTCTAAATGTTCGTCAAAGGAAGGAGGATATACTTTTACACCTTTGGCACACTGGGCATTTATGTCCTCAGTGTGGGTAAGGTTGAGCTCGCCTACGGGCCTGTTTGTTTTGCCGCAAAACGTCGCAAGTCGTAAGTCATTAAATGAGAATGGAAAAAGTAAACTGTAACAGGGAAAATATATTATGTTTTCTGTGTTTGGTTGATAAAGTGAAAGTGTAAATGGAAAAGTATATTGTGTTTTACGGTGTTTGGTTAGTAAAGTGAAAGTATAAAAAGGAAAGTATATTGTGTTTTACGGTATTTGGTTAGTAATGTAAAAGTGTACATGGAAAAGCTGACAACAAAATTAACTGTAGTAGTGATTTAAATATTATAAATACTATTAAATTAAATCTACTATTGCAAATTAAATTGTATTAATAAATTTGAGATAAAATATTAATAATCTTAATATTTTATTTATAACAATAATATTAATAAAATATTGGTATAATTAGTAAAATATTATTAAAATATTAACTAAATAAATAATATAAAATTTTAAGAAAATCTAAAGAACATTAATAAAATTTTAAGAATACTAATAAAACAAATATTAAAAAAATCTTTAAAAAATAATAAAATATAGTTATAATATTATAATATTAAAAAATAATTGAAAATTTATTATAATATTAAATTTTATTATAACATTATTGTAATATTATAAAAATATAAAATTAACAAAGTAAAATATAATTATAATTTAATAATAAATTATTATTATAATATTATTATAATGAATTATTATTACAATATTCATAATAAAATATTAATATAATAATAAAGTATATTATACTATTAATAAAGTAATTATTTATATTAAAAAATAAATAATTAAATATATGGTAATTTTATATTAAAGTATAATATTGTTATATTAATAAAATATTAACTCTAATAAAATAATAAAAAATTGGAATAAGTAGTAATAAAATAATAAAGTATTAAATAACAATATTAAATAAAATATTAAATTAACATAGTAAAATATTAAATATTAAAATAATAAAACAAAAGATTAAAAATATAAAATAATTAAATAATTAAATAAGAAATTAAATACTATTAAAAATATTAAATATTAAATAATATTAAATTATATATTGATTATCAAGTAACTGCTTTGAACTGTAAGTGTACTACAAGTGGGTTTTACATGACCACAAAATTAACTGTAGCAACTGCAAGTGGAAAATGTGGATGTAAAAGTGAGATTTACATGACCACAAATTTAACTGTAGCAACTGCAAGTGGGAAATGTGGATGTAAAAATGAGATTTACATGACCACAAATTTAACTGTAGCAACTGCAAGTGGAAAAATGAGAGTTGCATTTTGCAACTTGTTTTTTTTAGCGAAACAAACAGCAGAAAATGAAAAAGAAGTTTTACGACTTACGACTTGCGGCGTTTTGCGGCTAAACAAACAGGCCCTACGCCGGGGTGACCTACTATTAGCTCGAGACTCGTTCTCCTCTAAAGGGTATGGGCTTCTCCTTCGCCTTGTTTCTAGCCTATTAAGTCGTGTGGTTAATTCTTTACAGTTCACATCACCCTGATCTTTATACTCTTGCAGTCGTTGGTCCATCCTAACAAGAAGCGTGTCAAGTGTGTCCTTGATGCTAAAGTCCATGGGTGCTGACGTTTCTCCTATTGAAAAAGTTTTCCACTTCTACTTGGCATGCAAATTTAACTAGTCTTAAATGATGATTTTTTATCTATTTTTAATCAGATGAATGACAAGTGTTGTTGCGAAGTGCAAACTACCCTAAGGTTGAGATGTATGCTAATGCAAGAGGAATCAGAGATCAGATCATGGTTCAAAGACTCAGCCAAGTCAGAGACGAGTCGGCCGAGTCGTATCCGTCTCGGCCCACTCCGAGACGAGTCCGAGTCACGAGTCGGTCGACTCAACTCAGAGGAGACTGACTAGGCCGAGAATCGGAATTGACTCGGTCGATTCGGCATTATGATGATAATTTTGTGCCTCATCGCAATTCAATGTGGAAATAACTACATTAGCATGTACTTATGAATGTAGTTTGTTCAATTTACTATATTGTGCATGTATTTTGATATGCTTCTACCGACGACGCGTGTATTTATACTTTTGCTTTATGTTTAATGTGCTAGGTGATATATTTTGAACATATGATACATGAATATGGATGTCTACATTTTTTTAAGATTTATCGTGATTTTTCAGAATTTTTTAGCTTTCTATGTAGCGTTTTGCGCGTATCGCCCGATACCGATCGGAGTCACCGAGACCGATCCGTCTCAGTGCCCGCCGAGTCGGCGGCCGAGATCGCGACTGTGAACCATGGATCAGATTAATGATGAATAATATCAACTTTTAAGCTTTACTAATTAAAATGTGATTACGGCAATCTAATATTGAAAATTAATTTAATTACATATGCTAACACAATAAATTTTCAAATTACTCAAGTGATCACTTATTCAAATCAACTTAAATTACACAGTTAATATTGATGTTGATTTTCACTTAAGGTCAGATTCACACAATCTCACTTATGGCAGGCAACAGTTACTAGTTCTATTTTGTGCCAGATTGAGGAACTAGCTAGCTTAGTTAAAAGAAAGAACTAAATAAAAAATTTAAAAATTAAACTTGTACATGAATCTGAAGGTTACCAACACGTAGTTCTGATCACCATGAGTCCAACGCCTCGAGAACTGCTCGAATAGGACTTGAAACGGGCTTAAAACGGCTTCCGAACTGAATCTGCCGAGTTGGGTCCGAGTCAGTGCTGAGTCAAGGTTGAGTCAAACTGAGTCGACTCGACATTGCTCACTGAGTCAACTCAGGTCTGAGTCGTCAGGTCGGATCTGCTCGGGTTGAATCTGGGGCTGCAAGCGAAGCAGGTCGGGTCTGACTTAATTGGAACCGGGTCGAAGCGCTCACGGGTCGGGTCGAGCTTGTACAGTTCAGCTCACACCCGAAAGTTGATCAAGCAGCAGATGACTGCCATGATGAGGTCGACGACGATCTTGCGATGTGAGGAAGAAGTCGGCGTTGACAGCGACGAAGACGGAGGTGATGACGGTGACTGGCTGCAAAGGCAGCTGTGTCGACCGGGCACGATAGCGAGGCAATGGTTGTCAGCATCGGCACTGCTAAGATACAGATCTGGATCTCTGCGACGACGGCGCTTGCAACAACCTGAAAATTTTTAAACTAATCAACATTTCTTTTTATGCATGTTTTGATATGTCCAAGTTTTTTACTATTGAAAGTTATCTATGTTTTAAATCTTGAAAACATAGACGTTAGAAAGGATTTAAAGGTTCAAATTTTCAATTTTGGCAAAACTGTTTGTCAGCTGAATCTTTCTAGATTAGTCGACTACCCTGGTATATTAGTCGACTAGTCTGTGTACATACAGAACAAAATTTTATCTCAGCCAAGCCTATTAGTCAACTAGTTTTATGTATAAGTCAACTAGTCTGCTTGTACAATGTCTGTGTGCATGTTTATTAGTTTCTGATAAACCAATTTTTTTACCAGACTCTGTTTGAGGGGTTTAATCAACTAAACTAAGTTGTTAGTCGACTGATCTGTGTGTACTCAGAACCTAGTATCAGAATATATATTCTATTAGTCGACTGATCTTGAAGGTAAGTCGACTGGATGGATCCTATATTCAATAGATTGGTTTCTGCTCTGATCTATTAGTCGACTAATTGGTGTATAAGTCGGCTAGTCTGCTCCTATATCAATTGGTTGATTTTTATTATAATTCATTAGTCGATTGGTTTAGGCCATAAGTCGACTAATCTGCTTGTATTAGGTGTGATATTTATTATTCTTAATTATTTTCTAATTTAATATAATAATTATGATGGGGACATCTGAGCTTCACTTTTTATTGTATTTCAGTGTATTTATAGTGTACTTCATTATGTATTTCAGTGTGTATTTGAGATGTATCTTATTATGTAGTTGTGTGAAGAGATTAAGGCAGTTTTCTAAACTGAATTTGTAGTTGGTTCAGTTAGAAAACTGAATTGCATCAGGAATGGGCTCAGTTAGAACTGAACTGTAGTTTTAAAAGTCTCTCTTACATTGATGTAAAGGGATGCAATGAATGAAAAATGAAAGTTCCCTACTTGCCTCTCTCTTTGTGTTGTCTCCTCTAATCCCCTCTCCTGTCTCCTCTCTTTCTCCTCTGTAATTGAATGAATGAATGTTTAGAGCCCAAATCCCTTTGCCTGCCTCTCATCTCCTTGTCTCTTCTTCTCTCCCTATCTACAATGAATGATGAATGAAATGTGAAAAAAATCAGCGAAGCAGCAACAGAATAGCAGGAGCAGCAGCAGCGGAAGCAGCAGCGTCAGCCCGAGCAGCAAGTTCAGCAGCAGCGTCAGCAGCAGCAGCAACAGCATACAGTAGCAGCAGTAGCAGCAGGTTCAGCAACAGCAGCATACAGTAGCAGCAGCAGCTTCCAGCAGCAGCAGCAGCCAGGCAGCAGCATCAGCCCAGAACAGCAGCAGCATCAGCCAGACAGCAGCAATAGCAACAGCAGCAGTGTAACAGCAGCGCAGCAGCAATGCTGCAGCAGCAGAGCGCATCAGCAATATCAGAAGCAGTGACAGTAAAACTGCAACAGCACCAGCAAAACTGCAGCAGCAGCAGAGTTGCAACACAATAACAGAGCAGCAAAAGCAGTAAAAGCAATGGCAGAAATGCAGCAACAACAGCATAAACAGCAACAGTGCCACAATAACAAATCAGCCACTGAGTAACTGTGGATCAACAGAACAGAGAATCAACTATTCACAAATTCAACAAGTTAAGATCAACAAGGTTACGTGAAACGAGCTTCTCAGTAGGTAAAGTTTCTTCAACGCTCAAATAATAGTTGAATACGCATCAGTTAAATCATCTCTAAAGTATTATCTTTATTCCATGCTATCCACTATATGGTGAGATGTGTGACTCTGCAATTCCTTTGATCGCTTATCATTTGTATTGATAATAGAACTTGTCATGCATGATATAACTATTGTAATTAGATCTTACTGAGATTAGAAATGTTCAAAGCTAGCATGCAATACTTTGTAACATCCATTTGTTTGACATTGTTAGCTTTGAGTTACTTTCCTGCCGAAGATCGTTGTATTTGGTGAAACGTTGTGAGTTTGATCATATCACTGATTTCCTACACAACACGCACGCACCCGTTTCACATCAATTTGGTATCAGAGCACAAGATTTAGGCAAGAACACCTTGCATTAAGTAAAAATAAAATAATGGCTAGTGAATCCCAAACCATCAATATGGACACCAACTCCAAAATCCTCCAAAAGTTAAATGAAATTTTGAGTTGCATAACTAGGTTGGATCAAGTAATGAAATCCACCTCTTATCATCCTGCAATCGAGAGTAACAAGTGTCAGGGTCATGAGCATGTTGTGGTTAATTGTCCAAGGCCAGTCATAGTAACTAAAGTTAGGAACCATCTGTTACAAATCCAGAGTCTCTTCCTCCTTTATTGCCGACCCTTACTGTCGTTGTCTATTCTGGTCGTCAACCCCTTCCTCCTTTACTGCCAACCCCTAATATTGTTTGCTCTGGTCATCAACCCCTTCCTCCTATACTGCCGACACCAAGCTCAGTCAAAATTGCTATTGATAAATTGTCCATAACAGAATCAGCGTCTGACTCTGAAAAATTCATTTATCAAGTGGAAGAACCAGAAGATTCCAACTCTGACAACGAGAACATGAGTGGTAATATTGACGAATCCAGTACTTCGAGTCCACTCGAGGTGATCCCAGTAACTATAGAGTCTATTCATGTTTTCCTAAAGAGAGTACTCTGATCCCTCTCGAAGTTACCTCAGTAACCACGAAATTCAGTGATATCTTTCTTGAAAAGAGTACTTCGTTGCTCCTCAAAGTCACCCCTGTGACTACGGAGCTGGATGATGTCTTGTCTGAAGACCTTCTGTGCAAGCTACCACTGACACGTGATATCCAACATGTTGACTTACTACCAGAGGCTAGCCTTTCCGACTTGCCACACCTTAAGGTTGAATCCTGCTAAGAAAACTGAACTTGAAAAGCAGGTTGATGAGTTGTCACTAGAGGGCAAACCACAATTCTTTATCCCAATAAACATCCTTGTTTATAAGGACAAGTTTTGGAACTATATAGTGACAAAAGATGTAGAACAGATCAAGAATTTTACAATCTATGGTCAATCTATATCCACAGACTTGAAGGGTATCGTTATGGAAGAAACTAATATTCTACATATCATAAACTTTTCTGCTATTACAGTTAAACCTAGATGTGCTTTCCTTCAGACTTTACCGGTTAGGATCTCACTTGACGTCGTTAAAATAACAGGTAAATTGTCACACGCAGTTAGGATGATTCGCCTGATAATCCCTTTTGATCGAGGTCGTGTATATTGGGACTACTGAACCAAGTGCCTAAAATTTTAATATCCAATAGAGAGTCAAAGTTCCCTAGCTATTTTTTAGAACTCTTTAGCAATAATAGGCACTAAGTTAAAGTTCTCTACTGCACTTCATTATAGAGTTTCTGAGTCTGCATTTTAAGTCTAAACATCTGAGTCTGCATCATATTTTGTCACACATGCAAGTTCTACACATGAGAAATCAGTGATACATTTGAACAAGCAACGCTAACTATAAGTTATGGTCTGACATCAGGAAAGGAATTTAAAACTTTTTAGTGTTGACAATTTTGTGATGGTTCGGCTTCATCCGAAATAGTTTCTCTAGGAAACTGTTAAAGATTTGCATGCTCGTAGTGTTGGACTTTTCAAAATCTTAAAAGAATTTAAATTACAATATTTATGTTACAGATTTGGCATCAGTTCTATTTTCAATATTGAAGACTAAGTGGTTTACAACGTCTCGATTATCCATAAACAATCACTGGTTGATGAGCCTTATCCTGAGCTAATTTTTGAGAGTCCTTCACTTTCCCACTTCCAGATATTCATCCTATACAGTAGAGAAAATTGATAACATTTTAGATGATGAATTTACGATGCAACTTGACTAGTAATATGAGGTGCAAGAAATAAACTTACAGCCGAAAGAGAGCAGCTCTGCAGTTGACTCGACGGGGTCGAGTTCTCTCCCATCTAGGGAGAATTGATGGGGACATCTGAGCTTCGCTTTTTATTGTATTTCATTATGTATTTCAGTGTGTATTTGAGATGTATCTTATTATGTAGTTGAGTGAAGAGATTAAGGCAGTTTTCTAAACTGAATTTGTAGTTGGTTCAGTTAGAAAACTGAATTGCATGGGGAATAGGTTCAGTTAGAACTGAACTGTAGTTTTAAAAGCCTCTCTTACATTGATGTAAAGGGATGTAATGAATGAAAAATGAAAGTTCCCTACTTGCCTCTATCTTTGTGTTGTCTCCTCTAATCCCCTCTCATGTCTCCTCTAATTGAATGAATGAATGTTTAAAGACCAAATCCCTTTGCCTGCCTCTCATCTCCTTGTCTCTTCTTCTCTCCCTATCTATAATGAATGATGAATGAAATGTGAAAAAAATTAGCAAAACAGCAACAGAATAGTAGGAGGAGCAGCGGAAGCAGCTTGCAGCAACAGCAGCAAGCAGCAGCGTCAGCCGCAGCAGCAGCAAGTTCAGCAGCAGCAACATACAGTAGCAGCGGCAGCAGCCAGGCAGCAGCATCAGCCCACAGCAGCAGCCTGCATCAGCAGCAGCTGCATCAGGCCAACAGCAGCGGCGGCCTGCATTAGCAGCAGCAGCAGGCCACCAGCAGGAGCAGCAACCAGCAGCAGTTGCAGCAGCAGAGCAGCTGCAACAGACCAGCAGCAGCAGCAACAGAGCAGCTACAGCAGAGCAGCAGCAGCAAAATACAGCAGCAGCAGCAAATTCCAGCAACAGCAGCGACTACGGGTACCTAAAAACATGCTTCTCAGTTTTTCCTTAGAGTATGACGGCGAGTTCTTTGTCTGTAAGTTTATTTCAAAGCAATCTACTTATTAGTTAAACTACACATCAGTAATTCATCTCTAAAGTATTATCTTTATCTCATGTTGTCCACTGTATGGTGAGATGTGTGACTCTACAATTCCTTTGACTGTTTATCATTGATATTGATAATAGAACTTGTCATACATGATATACCTATTGTAATTAGATCTTATGGAGATTAGAAATGTTCAAAGCTAGCATGCAATACTTTGTAAAATCTATTTGTTTGACATTGTTAGTTTTGAGTTACTTCTTGCCGAAGATCGTTTTATTTGGTGAAACGTGGCTAGTTTGAGTATATGACTGATTTCTTACATGACACGCACGCGCCCGTTTCACATCAAATTAATTTTTTACTTTGTGGATCCCTCATTGGTGAGGTAGCATGTATGATACGTCATGGTGAATTACCATGGTAATGTGTCATAGAATATGACATATTAGTAGCTAAATTCATTTTTAACACTAATTGAATATTGTTTTGGGAAGAGAACAAATTGCACTTTTCTTCTTTAAAAGATCTTTTTCTTAAATTGCAATAACCTCGTCCCTTCTCCCTCTCTCCTCATTTATTTTGGTCAACCATCATCTTAAAAAAAAAAGAGAAAGAAATGAAAAAGAGAGAAAATTAAAGAGACAGAATGAGAGCTTGGTGACGAAGAATGACATAGTAGCATTCATCCATGAAAACCCCCTCATTCTCTTCCTAGCAAGGCAAGTCCACCCTCCTTGATTGCTTCCTTTTATGTTTTGGTTACTTAAGCATAATAAAAATGTGATTTTTAGTATGTATGATTATTGAATCTTGATAACATAATTAGATCTTCATGCTTGATATACTAACTACCATATATATGATTTGAGTTAATTTAAACTAATAAAAATATAATTTTTTATTATATCAAGAGTTCATGATATGTCTACAAATACAAATATGATTTTTATTGTTTAGATTGAAGCAAGTTACTGATATGTTTACCCCTTGAATGCTAGCATGCACCCACTTGACTATGGATTGATTTGTATCAATAAAAATATGATTTTTATTCGATCTAAAAATTCATGCTACGTTCATCAATAAAAATATGATTTTTAATGGATGGATTTAAGCAAGTTTATTATATGTTCACTAACTAGTTGTTGTCATATTCATACTTAAATTTGGATTGATTTGAATTAATAAAAATATGATCTTGCTAGATCTAGAAATTAATGTTTTGTTCATTAATAAAAATATAATTTTTATTAGATCTAGAAATTCATGTTACGTTCATCAATAAAAAATTTTAATGCTTGAATTTAAGCAAGTTTATTATATGTTCACTAACTAGTTGCTAGCATATTCATGCTTAAATTTGAATTGGTTTATATTAATAAAAATATGATTTTATTAGATCTAGAAATTCATAATTTTGTTCATTAATAAAAAGAAGATTTTTATCATACTAGAACCTAAGTCCCGATGTTTGGTTTGAGCCACTCTATGTTGTTTGGGATCATATCAATCAATAACGATATATAAAAACCTAATAGGTCTTAATTTGATATTGAAATGATTCCGTTTGTGTTTGATTCATTTGAGGGGCATATCAATTTCGAGTTGTTACTTGTGATACAGACCTGGTGTACCCTTACGGGACTAGTGTAGCATACACATAGAGTATGTGTAGCTATTGTACGTGCATTTGCGGTGTGCGCATTGAACACTTAGGGTTATTCTAAATGTGCGCGTGAAGCAAGATGTTTGCACTTTCATGTATGAACACTTCTGATTATATTGGTGCTTGCCCGTGACACGTAGGTTTGTGTGTACACTAAGCACTTATGGTTACTTTGTGATACGTGCATGAGACACATGGGCTTGAACGTGCATTGAGCACGCATGTGTGAATGCGTGCATGTGGATGGTGCACTGGCGGAGTATTTGATGAAGATTTATGTGTTGTATTCATTCGTGAAGGAAGGGATGTGCGAATGGTATTCGTGTATTTATGGTGTATTCATTCGTGGAGGAGGGGAGTGTGAATGGCATGTGTGTGTTATGTGTGGTATTCATTCGTGGAGGGGGAGTGTGAATGGCATGTGCGTGTTATGTGTTGTATTCATTCATGGAGAAAGGGGAGTGTGAATGGTATACATGTGTTTATGTGATGTTGTATGAAATGGTTGAATCGCCTCTGAGAGCAACGTAGCTAGTATGCCAACTAGCATTGAGATTTACTCTTATATTGGTTGAATAGCCTCTGAGAGCGATGTAACTAGTACACCAACTAGCCTTAAGATTTAGGGATCATTTTCTCATTTGCATTGTATTATTTGCCAAGGGTTCTCCGTACGACACTGAGCCATGTTATTTTAGCTTCGGAGCTAGTCTATGATTTACTCATTTGAGGATTTATATATATTAGTAATTAGGAAATTACAGTACTTCACCCCACCTTAATAAGAAATTCGTCTACCAAGGCATTAAATAAGTAATCATCATGACGAAGTATAACAAAGTGAATTAACAAAGCCATGTATACTTCTAACCGCACAAAACTAGTACGTCGAGCGAAATAATCCAAGCAAGAAAACCATCATGTATATACCATTTATCTTGCGCAGTTATAGGCTAGTAATACATAATCCATGTTAATCCAATACAAATAATACATACAAGCATATACAAAGACTGTATTTAGCGCCTTCCCACAATAAATTGGTATTGTGTGTTTCGTGAGGTCAGTTGCAATATACACATAATGATATCAATGATGATGCAATAAAAGCACAAATAAACACATATCATATACACGCATCCCTGCAACGTACCACGTCAGCTAGCAAGTATCGGGACATCAAATATAAAGATACAGTTTTTTCCCAAGGATAAACTGCTAGCACAATCAATCATGTGTGCACATTACACAAAGCAATACATAATAAATGCAAAAGGCATATCAAAACTGTAAATCTATGGTGTGGTCTATCAGAGCGAATACCAACTGGTCCCAACAGGACACAGCCCATGAATCGAGTAAATAGGATCAATTGTCCTCCATAGCATAAGACAAAAGAATGACATACGTAGGGGTATCAACATCCCTACCTCAAAGCCAATGTCGGAGAATCACAGTTCTCCCGCAACAGGAAGTAAATCAAGTATATTTAAAATATACAAACTATAATTCAATCAAATAACTTACAGTCTAATAGACTGCCAAGACATCAAGTAGATTTCAACTTCATTGAAATCAATAGCATAAAAAATGGTATAACATAAAACAATCATGCAATCATCCTCAATCGGACTCATGATACCGCTGATTCTAAACTCGAAGAATCATATACTTGCTCCAAACTTAGACACAAGTTATAAACCTTAAGACACGTGAACCTTGAGCTCGAATACCAATTGTAATGCCCCAATCACTAATATACAGAAATCCTCAAATGAATAGATCATAGACTAGCTCCCAAGCTAAAATAACATGTCTCAATGTTGAACTGAGAACCCCTAATAATGCAAATGGGGAAATGATCCCTAAATCTTAAGGCTAGTTAGTGTACTAGCTACATTACTCTCAGAGGCGATTCAACCAATACGAGAGAGTAAACTCTCAAGGCTAATTGGCATACTAGCTACGTTGCCCTCAGAGGCAATTTAACCATTTCATACAATACCACATAAAAACATGTATACCATTCCACTCCCCTTCCTTCACGAATGAATGCAACACGTAACACGCGTATAGAATTCGCATTCCCCTTCCTCCACAAATGAATACAATATATAAATACATGTATACCATTCACTCTCCTTCCTCCACGAATGAAGACAACACATAAACCTCTGCCAAATACTCTGCCAATACATCATCCACATGCAAGCGTTCACATATATGTGCTTAGTGCACGTTCAAACCCACATGTCTCATGCACGTATGACAAAGTAACCACAAGTGCTTAGTGTACACACAAATCCACGTATCACACACACATACCAATATAATCAAAAGTGTTCATACACTAAAAGTGCAAACATCGTGCTTCACGCATGCATTTAGAATAAACCTAAGTGTTCAATGCACACACCACAAATGCACGTACAGTAACTACATATACTCTACGTGAATGTTACACCAATCTAATAATCTGTATCACAAGTATCAACTTGAAACCGACACGCCCCTCCAATGAATCAAACACAGAATTATTTCAACATCAAATTGAGACCTATTACATTTTCATCTATCATTGTTGATCGATATAATCCCAAACATACAATGGCTCGAATCAAAAATCGAGATCTAGGGAAGGCTAGCATGATAAAATCATCTTTTTATTAATGAACAAAATTATTAATTTCTAGATCTAATAAAAAATCATATTTTTATTAATCCAAACCAATCCAAATTTAAGCATGAATATGCTAGCAACTAGTTAGTGAACATAAAAAAATTTTGCTTAAATCCAAGCACTAAAAATCATATTTTTTGTTGAACATAATATAGATTTTCAAATCTAATAAAAATCATATTTTTATTCATACAAATCAATTCATAATCAAGTGAGAGCATGCTAGCATTCAAGGGATAAACATATAATTAACTTGGTTCAATCTAAACAATAAAAATCATTTTTATTTGTAGACATATCATGAACTCTAGATCTAATAAAAATCATATTTTTATTAGTCTAAATTAACTCAACTTCATATATAGGCATGAAAATCTAATTATCTTATCAAGATCCAATAATCACACATGCTAAAAATCACATTTTTATTATACTTAAGCAACCAAAACATAGAGAAAGCAACCAGGGAGAGTGAACTAGCCTTACTAGAAAGAGAACGACGGATTTGAATGAATGAATACTAACATGTCATGCTCCATCACCAAGCCCTCCTCTCTCTAATTTTCTCTCTTTTCCTCTTCTTTCTCTTTCTTTTTCTTAGGATGGTGATCGGCCAAAATAAATGAGAGGAGAAGAGGGGAGGGGAGTTACTGCAATTCAAGGAAAAAAATCTCATTGTTAAAGAAGAAAAGTCTAATTTGCCATCTTTTCAAAATAGTATTCAATTAGTGTTAAAAATGAATTTGACTACTAATAAGTCATATTTCAAGCCACCTCATCATGGTGATTCACCATGACACATCATACATGCCATCTCACCAATGAGGGATACACAAAATAATAAATTAATTATTATATTTATATCTGAAAATAATTAAGAATAATAAATATCACACCTAACACAAGCAGATTAGTCGACTTATGATCTAGACCAATCAACTAATGAATCAAAACAGTAACTAACCAATTAATATAAGAGCAAATTAGTCGACATATACACCAGACTAGTCGACTAATAGATCAGAACAGAAATTAATCTATTGAATATAGGATCTGTCCAGTAGACTTACCTCAATATCAGTCGACTAATAAAGATACTAGGTTGAGTACATACAGACCAGTCGAGTAGCAAGTCAGTCTAGTCGATTAACCCTCTCAAATAGAGATTGGGTTAGAAATTGACTTATCAGACTAGTCGACTTATACATTATACCAGTCGACTAATAGACATGCACACACACATTGCACAAGCAAACTAGTCGACTTGTGCAGAAGAATAGTCGACTAATAAGCTTGGCCGAGAAAGAACTTTGTTCTGTATATACACAAACTAGTCAACTAATATACCAAGGTAGTCGACTAATCTGGCAAGATTCAGCTGATGAACATCTTTGGCAAAATTGAAATTTTAAACCTTTAAATCCTTTCTAATAGCTATGTTTTCAAGATTTAAAACATAGATAATTTTTCAATAGTCAAAAACTTGGACATATCAAAACATGCATAAAAAATAATGTAGATTAGTTTAAAATTTTTCAGGGTGTTACAGCGTTGCTGGTCAGCGACACAGATCTGATTGAGGTGATCTGGTGTCAGCGACAATGGCAGAGGGAGAAGAAGGGTGTGGCGGCATTGGCAACGTCGGCAAAGGGAGATCATAGCGGGTTGGCGCGCTCTCGTGGCGGCGCAGCCTAGACGGTAAGGGAGAGGGACCACCAATAGTGTCTGTGGCGGCGAGGACGAGGTTGAGGGGGCAGCAGGATAGAAGGCTTGGGTTAAGGGTTTGGGGGGGTATAGGGTCGGCTGGGAAGAGATGAACAGTATTTTTTTGGATCTTATTTAAGGTTAAATTTTTTTTTGGGTTGATCTAGGGTTTTGGGAGGAAAAAAATTAAAGGGGATTGAAAACTAAAAGCTCTGATACCATAATTGATGTAATATGGAGTACATCGCAATCACTTCCAATCAATGAAAAAAGAAAACTACAATTTTGAAAAGAAGAAACAGAAATTGGAAAATATTTTGGCTTCACACCCCTTGCACCATGAGCCACCCAAAACTCAAAATCTCAAGAATTTAACTGAAAAAGTTTTAATTTAATCATTCAATAAAAAAAGAAAGGTCTTAAAGCCTATTTATTGGCTTTACAAAAGTTTAACTTTCAGAACATAACCAATGCGGTACTAAACTTCTAAATAAAAGAAAATAACTAGACTCAAAATAAACTAAAATCAAAACAACTAAAACCAAAGCCTAAAACCGAAGTCAAGGTGCACCAACGCGTTGTCTTCTAGTGTAGAATCGTACAAACAGTGTGATGCCCTCATCATATGCACCACGGCCACCGCGTTTAATGAAGGTAGACTTTGAAGACAAGGATGGCGACAATATAGTAGAACGACAAAGCTCCTACCCCAAAGGAGCATATTTAGCAGTCTTCATTGCACATATCCAAAGCATGTTAAATGATTCTCCCTCATCCTCCACTGAAGTTGTCCCTTATGTTCTTATAGCGCATTCATTTACAGTCCTATGTGTTAGTATATTGTCACTCATCCACCTCAACATCCACATTCAGCTACTATTTTTGGAGGTGTATAAATCCTCTTCCCACGATTTCTTGCAATAGGTAGTGGAAGGGAAATGCATTCTTAAGGTTCTAAACTATAATACTTGTTGAATCAAATTGCTGAAGGTGGAATCCAAGATGACAAACACCAATTGTACTTCTAAATAATGTTAATTGTTCCCTGGCATACACTTCCATTAAACTCTTTCTCCTATTTTGAGATTAGTTCTCTCATGTCATTTTTTCTTTTCCTTCTGTCTAGAGCCTTGAAAGCTACCGAGTACGACTACTTGTCTCTTTCATTATTGCATGTCTCAATGTTATTAGTTAATACCAACTTCCGGCAATCTTTCAGGCTGGCACGAGCCATACCAATCCGGAACAGTATGTGGATCATTTTTGTCACACTTTTTCTTTTAATTACACTATCACCGTAATGTTAAATATATATAAAAGACTTCGCAACTTCTTGTGGGTCATGAAAATTTAGGATCTGCCTAAACCCGATTATACAACGAAGCTCATACTTCTCAGCACTTGCACACAGTTTTAACTCAATAAATAATCAACAAGAGGTAAACTTTTCCCCAATGAGCTGTAAACCTTGAAATGAAATTAAAAAATGTACACGTATGCTTTGTATGTTGTTGGTGTTTCAAGGAAATAAAAATAAATTTTAGCTTACCATTGTATCATAATGTAAGCCTATGCTTACTTCTCTTTTCATCCTTGAAGCTACACTTTTTCCAGTTTTTCTAACAACCAAAAGTTTACCTCCCTGCCTCTTACCCGCACAAAGAATGCTGACCAGCTGGATAAGTCACAGTGAACACTAATGGCTTTCATTTACTTTACTTTAATAGTGACCTATTTGGCACTTTTCTATAGTTTATAATTTGGTTCATTTCCTTGTCCACTTCTTTTTCACTCCCATTCCGTCCCTCTCAACAACAAACATATAAATGCTACTAAAACAGAAATTTTCATTTGGCCCTTCTGTATAACCCAGATCTTCCACTCAATTCCTTGTCCACTTCTTCAGTGTTATCCCTTTCTGCCTTCATGCCACATTTTTTCTCGGTCTATAGAATGGATTTCGAGCTTTTTAGGAGTGGGCCTCAAATGGTGGCTGACCAGAACTGAAATTGGCATGGTGATAGAAGTTTGAAGGGTCTCAACATAGTTACTCAATGTGTCTTCATTCACTCTGAATTTTCAATAGCTTTTGGCTTTTTCCAAGATCAACATCAAATATAACAGAATCGTCAACTATCTGCCATCAAATAAAAGAATACTATGACTCACGTGAATGCTACAACTAATGTAACTGCCATATTATCTCATTATAATTTGAAGATTAATGCTAAACCAACCAGTGGTTTACAGGCCACTGGCATCTCATCAGGAGGAAAATAGGAAGAGTGGTAAGTTGTCATGTCTCCACGAACCCCTTGCGATTAACCAAGTAAGAGCCATGTGGCATTATGAGCATACCATTGGTATGTGCATCACTGCTTTAATTTGAATTCCTAACATTTAATAAAATTCCTTAAAATAAAACTCTCAATTTCCGTCTAACGAACATACTGCCATTGAGGCCCCCGTTCTGTGGTGAATGGGGCGAGAAGGTCAACTAACATATCTAAAGATAACGCTTAAATCTAAAACAGAAGTTTATACAACTAGACATTTAATATGTCTGCAATTAAAGTTTCCCAAAAAAGCTAAAAAACAATCCAGAAGAAAACATAACTTTTGTATGACTACATCAACAAACCTTTCATACATATGAGGTTCACAAAACCTCTATTAGCATGAAGGTTAACTACCCAAATTAACCACAACTGTACACAGTTGCTCATATTCACATAAAATGTTTTGTCCAAATTAACTATAACTGAAACCTGGAACCTTTACTAGAATGAAATTTTAATTGTCCTAACCAATCTCTATTTGTCCAAATGTTCCCGCTCTAACAAGCAGATACAGTCATGATAAACAAAACAGTTATTGCAAGCCGGTCCCAGCATCTTAGCAAGCTAACTCACTGTTCAATTCAAACAATTATAGTGTGGAATTTCTTAGAAAACCAATGATGCAATTGTCCATCAAATTCAAATGATTGCCATAGACAAAAGGCACAGATCATGTTCTATTCACTGAGTTTTCATGTCAATAATAAATCAGCGACTATATAATATCTCATCATACAGATCTGTTAGAATTCCACACTTCAACAAATACAATTCTTCAAACAAATCAAAATAAAAAGTAAAAGAAGCGAAGTAGTACTAAAATTTCACCTGCAATGTGAAGAGGCGATCCTCAAATTGGACTTCTTTTGTTAAGAAGTCAGCGCCAATGGTCGCTTTATACTGATTGCTAAACTTCCGATTTACGTATCTAATCATCAACACATAAAACAAACATAAGAAACCCTAAATCTCAACAGAATTAAATAAACAGACCAATAATTTTAGGGTTTGAGCTTACTGATTCATCAGAGAAGTCTTTCCAACCCTATCAAAGAACCAGAACATGATCGATTAAAAACAAGAAACCCGAGAATTTTACATAATTGAAGAATTCGGGCAAAAAGAATCGAGAGAATTACCCGCTATCTCCGAGGATGATGACCTTGAGAAGCATTCGCCTTCGAGAGGCCATGGATCCGAACCCTTGAGGCTTAGGATTTTCAGAGTTCTCCGATCGCGATCTTGGATTTTGATTTCAACCCCAAGATCGAACCGTACAACAAAATCCTAAAATACGACGAGAAAAGCTTTTTTATTTTTTTTTATTTTTTTTTCTGTCTCCCAATTTTTGGTGGGGAGAACAAACAACGAGCGCGTTGTTTACACCCAAAAAAGCGATCAGCAGGGGAACGGATATTGCAACCCACCGTAGGTACCTAGGGATGGCAATTGGGCCGGGTCGAGCCGGGTTATGCTCCCCATCAAAGTGAGAAAGGCACTTAGGGATGGCAATGGGCTGTATCGGGCAAAACTCAGCCCGGGCATGGCCCGGCTCGGTCCGGCCCGAGTTCCAAATGTCAAACCTGGGCATGGCCCAAGCCCAGGTGCCCCGGGCCACAGGCCGGCCTGTGCCGGCCCTCCATTTAAAAAAAATAAAAAACTTAAAAACTTAAAAAAAAACCTTTAAAAAAACTTTAAAGTCCAAAAAAAATCTTAAAACTTTTCAAAAATTACTTATTCAAGTTGTGATAAAATTAGCAAAGAATATTATAAAGCGTGAAATGAAAATATATATTTTTATATATGATCTAATAAAATGAATAATTGATACAAATATAATTAAAATATAAATCAATTTTTTTTTCAAAATTATCATTAATACATAAAAAAGGTACAAGTCTTCATTCTTCATACATTTTATCAATTATAAATAAAAAATAACAGTCTTCATTTATCTTCTGAGGAGTTTTCTTGAGAAGCTTCGATGAGATCGTCAATTGTTATATTTTGATTTCTCTTTTTCGCACCCAGCCAATCAATCATGCATATGGTCATCTCGATCGCATCTGATGCCAGACGGTTCCTTGCATCAGTCAGCACTCAATCACCTATACTAAAAGCAGACTCCGAAGCTATTGTAGATGCCGAAGGAGTTAGTAAATCACGTGTTATGATGGAAAGTACAGGATAAGTTGATACCTGTGATTTCCATCAAGCCAAAATATCAAAAATTTCAAATTCTTAGTCTTGATCGATCTCAGGAGTCACAGCACGTTGTATATAATAATGAAGTTCATTTAAAAATAATCAAAGTTCTAGATTTTTTGGAAGCTGATAAAAAATCAGAAAATAATGAACTTCTACTACTAAAGCTTGAAGAACTTTGAGATATTGTTTATTTGCGTAAGTAGTTTTCATAAAAATCATATAATTGATTTATAGAAGACTCAATATCTGCCCACATTAGGGCAGAACTGTCCTCATAGTCTATCCTTTCATAAAAATTTCAAGTAAAAATTTTCATCCATTAAATTTAATCTTAGGACCCATAATAGCAGCAAAATAAAAGATAAAAGGAATTTTTTTAAAATATTTATTAAATTTTTTCTCCATGAGAGCAATAATATCTCTTATAGAATCAATATTTCTACATTCAGAAAATATTTCACTTATTTCAGTTAACTCATGAAATATTATACTTGTCGTTGGATAATAAATACCATAAAATAATTTTGTTATTCTTTCAAAGCTTTTTAAAAATTCACAAATTCATTCACAAATTTGTTATTCCTCATCGAAAATAAAACAACTAGGCAATTCTAGAAATAAAACCTATTTATTACTTATAAGGAATCGCTTTACTCAATTATGTGTTAAGTTCCAACGAGTTCTTACATCTTGAGGTGATTTTTTAGCTGGTAACCCTAAACTCGAACAACTTTGTCTGAAGGTTTCCCTTCTTAGGTCGCTACTTTTAATAAATATAATAAAATCTCTTAATTTTAGAGTATAATCATTAATTATTTTCAAACCATCTTGTACACATAAGTTAATAATAGGATAAACATATCGAATATGAAAAAAATTCTATTCAAAATGGGTTTTAAATAATTTTTTAAAATCTCAATGGTTGCAGTATTTTTGCTAGTATTATCAAATGAAACAGTAAAAATTTTAGAATCAATTTTATATTCTCTAACAATACGCATTATAATTTTACTGAGATTTAAAGCATTATGAGGATGAGGAAACTTTTTAAAACCGATAATTTTTTTATTTAAAACCAATCAGAATCAATAAAATGTGCAGTAATAACAATATAATGGTAGCCCTTAAAGGGGTCCCAACAATCAGAAGTGGGTGCAATTTTATGGGGTAAAAATGATAAAACTGCAACTAATATTCATTTTGTTCTTCAAATATTTTAAACATTTCTGATTTTATAGTGTTCCTACTGACCAACTCATTATCAGGATTATGAGTCGTTCTAAAATAATCTGAAATGCATCATCTTCAGCCATACTAAAAGGCTGTTCAGACCAAATAAGATATTTCACTAAATTTGTTTTACCCTTGCACGATTATAACTAAAAGTGCCTAAAGTGCCATCCAAAGTGTTAATTTGGGTTTGTCGTGGTTGGTGTTCGGGGTGTTTGCTTTTAATATGTCAGATAAGTGAACCAGTTCCCGCGTTTTTGAGAAAAGAATATGAAGGTAGTTGACAGTTAATTTATCAAAATATTTTCAAACTCCAGATTTAAAAGTTTTGGAGGTAGTTGATACATCGAGGGAACTAATAGGTATATGAGAAACAGTGCTAGGTACATCAGAAAAAGCATTAAAATCTGTGCATGGTGTAAGTCGTGTGTATAAAATTTGTGGAGTGTCGTCCAGTGGCATATTTAGGGCTTCCCAAGTATCATTACTAATACTAAAATTACCATAAAATCTAGAACCAGAAGCTTGGCTAGAATCGGCATTCATTTTTGGCTAGTTTCTAATTTTATAAGAATATAAATACCGGATTAAAGAGCTTGAAAAGCTTGTAGATAGAGCTTAAAGAACTTGTAAAGAGAGCATGTAGAGAGAGCTTGTAGAGCTTATAGAGAGAGAGCTTGAAGACTTGAGACTTGAGACTTGAGAGCTTGAAAACTTGAGGCTTGAGAGCTTGTAGGGCTTGTAGAGAGACCTTGAGTATCTTGTAGAGAGAAGAGAACTTGTAGAGCTTGAGAAAGATGAAGAGTAGTCTCTGTTGTGTGAAATGAAATGGAAAAGTCCAAGTACTTATAGAGGAGGAGAAAGTATTTTTAGCAATTTTTTTTTTTTTTTGCAAAAAACACAAAAATAACCCATTATATACCCATTAGGGTTTTTGCATAAAAAAATTTTCAAAACACCCCCAACGGCTATAATAGTCATTGGGTGAAGGCGGGGGGTTTGCAAATAAAAATTTGCAAAAAACCCCTCCCAACAGCTCTTAGAGCCATTGGGCTTGCGACAGGCCCGGCCAGCCCAACAGCTTTAAGAGCCGTTGGCATGCTGTTTTGGTCCTAGCACTGCCCACCGGGCCATGGGTCGCCAAAATGCGGACACGGGGCCAGCCGCCCAAACCCCGGACCTGGGCCAGGTTTGGCCCGTGCCCGGGCTACCCCAGGCCATACCCGGGCGGGTTGCCAGGCCGGCCCAACCCATTGACATCCCTAAAGGCACTCACCAAAAAATTGCGAGAGCGGATATTGCCACCCATTAATGGCCCCCCTCAAATTCGTTTTGAGTTGAATTATTTTTATATCTTAAAATGAATTGACTCATATGCCCTTTAAGTTATAAAATATTACAATAAAAAACTACTCAAGTGATTAAAGCACTCACGTGTGATGAAGGCACCCACCCCCACTTTATTTCTTTCCTCCTAACCCATTCTCCCCTCTAAAATCCTTAAAAAATTTGAAGTACCCAAACCCTAAAATTCACCTAAATCTTGTCGTGGACAGCTATGGATAAGCAATTAACAACTCTAGAGTATTACACACCAAAAATTTGAGTTTTTACCCATCTAAATAGCAGATTTTTAAGTTTTTTTTCTAGGTTTTCCAACTTCTGTTCGATGGTCGATCCCCGAACAGTTTAAAAATGTTCAGTGGAGATCAACCGAACTGTAACGCCCCGATCCCACGGATACGGGGACGTCACTGCGACGTATATACGTAGGTCAGAAAATGCCCCCACGTATATACGCTAAGCATGTAGTACAACAAGGATCAGAGTACACGACAAAGCGTGGTATACATACATATGCCAACTTAAAAGTACAAATACAAAGTTATACAGGATATGATAATCTATCACACATTACATGTGTCTTTTATCACAACCAAGTCCAAAAGTAAGATTTACAATATGTATACAAAAAGCTCACGAGGTGGATGAAGAACCCGTGAGTCAAAATGAGAAGACTGGCACGAAGAACAGGAACTAGTCTGCCTGCTCACTAAGATAAGCTTGATCCTCTGTGGATGGCTCCACCTCGATCCAAGCTTCGGAACCTGAATATACAAATCCAAGGGAGTCAGGACCTCCCAACAATGAACAGGCTACAGCCAAATGGCTAAGAGACAAGGATATGAGAGTTAGAACAGTATAATGAATACAAATTAACAAGTAATGGAAGCATAAAGAGTAAAAGTCTGAATACAATAGATCCACAGTTAAAGTCCTTTATTATTATTACTTGTCTTACTGTGATATCTAGCTATGTGACCCAGCGTCCCAGGGCACATAGATCCATATCCTAGTAAAGCAAGGTTGTTATTGGAAACCAGCGGGATTATCAACGAACTATGTTTACAGTGGATCCCGTACATGCCCGGGATAACGGTCCAGGATTGTTCCGTTGCTTGGTGACGGAAGCCAGCCGCTAGGCTAACAGGAGGGACTTATGTATGCCCTTATCATGATGGTACCAGTAAGGAGGGAGCAAGCACTCCCCTCGGTCCCCTGGTTCCCCTCGGTCAGACCGGAACATGAGTTGCACAACATTCCTAAAACCACTGTAAACACGAACACATATCGATATCCGCATGTTTTCCCCCGACCCAATATAAGTTGGTCCATTTTATACAAAAGTCAAGTGTATCATGCTTGGTTCAAGTGATGGCATGATAAGTGGTGATATCCATTTATTAACAAGTTATGGAATGAGACTAAACAATAATAAGTCATGAAGTAACAAGAAGTAATGTCCATCAAGTAACATGTCATGAAGTACCAGTTATGAAGCATAAACAAGGATAATATATCACATATGTATCAAGGGTACGATCCAAATTCAGAAAAGAAATCAACTATAACAAACAGCCTAAATTAGTCGACTAGGTGGAATGGTTAGTCGCCTAATAGTTGTCTCTAGTCGACTAACAGTCTGGATTAGTCGACTAAAACTGGGTTCCAGAGAGTTGGATTCTGGTTTCAGGAAAAGTTAGTCGACTAGGTGGAAAGGGTAGTCGACTAACAGTGACTACAAGTCGACTAACAGATACTTAAGTCGACTAAATCTGGGATACAGAGAGTTGATGTTTTATTTCAGGAAAAAGTAGTCGACTAGGGAGGAATGGTTAGTCGACTAATAGTGGCTTCTAGTCGACTAACAGTCTGGATTAGTCGACTAAAACTGTGTTCCAGAGAAGGTTACGTTTCAAAAATAGATGGGTTAGTCGACTAATTCCTAGGTCAAGTCGACTAATCGTGGGGAAACAGAGTACAAAACAGAATTTCTGATGGTTGTGTTTGATGGTCTAAAAACATGATTTTGATGACATATGTATACAAGATATGAAGATACAAGTATATTAGGAATTGATCAAGTCTTGGTGAGTAAAAATACTCACTAGGATTGGTTAATCGGAGCTTTATGCACTCGATAAGATCGTTGTCGACGAATAGCACCAGGTGATCCTCGACGATGTTAGACACGATCCAAGTCCAAGTAGTGGTTGCTTGAGATGGAGATGATGAACTTGAGGTGTTGTTGGAGTTGGTAGTTGAAGTTGAGAAGGAGGAGAAATCTTGTGGAGACAATTTCTTTGGTGAAATGAAGTAAAAAGAGAGAAAAAGGGAAAGGAAATGTTTATATAGGGTTGGGATTTGTAAAGGAGGTGTAAATAATGAAGAAGAGAGGGGGTTTTTGCAAATAGGGGAGGGGATGAGTGTCCCTCTTTTGGCCACTTGGCCGGCCATGGAAGAGAGAGAAAAGAGGGGCATTTATGAGGAAGAGTGTGGAAAGTTGGAGAAAGTTGGAATTTGGGAGAAAGTCAAAGCTTGTGGAGGGAGGAAGGAAAAGAGAAAAAGGAAAAAGGAAAAAGGAAAAGAATTTATAAATGAAGATATTTTCTCTAACTTGAAAATGAAAATATCGGAAACACAGATTTCCGGGTTTAAGTCGAGGATACGGAAAACATTTCGGAAAATACCGAAATCGTCTGAAATTCAAGTATCTCGGAACGACTCGTAAAGTTTACCAAAAATCAAGAATAATATATTAAGTATCATAGTGAAATCCGTTTTAAGAAATACTTTATAATTTTAAAACTAAAAATCCCGGAATCAGTTAGCTACCGACTCCGATGGAATTTTCATAAATTCATAAAATTCTCAGAAAAAGTATTTAGGTAAGAAATATAATTCTAAGAGAAAATGTCTAAAGGACTTTCTAGAAATTCCAAGCCGTTTGCAAATTAAAAATCCGAGAATCGATCAGCGACACTGGTCGACACCGGTTTTGAAGAAATTCATTTTAATTCGGGAAAAAATCAGAAAATCATAGAAAATCTAATATATTGGAAAATAATATTTGAAATTGAAATCGGTCAAATACAGGAAGTAAATTGAAAAATACGATCGAAAAACTGAATACGCAACTAAGTACGTATTCCGGGAACGGGGTATTACAATCCATCCACCTTACAAAAATTTCGTCCTCAAAATTTCAGAAAGTGAAAGGTAACAGTAAGGAAGGATGAGAAGAAGGATAACAGTAGAGAAGGATAGGAAGAAGGAATCTACCAATCAAGTTGTGAAGAGTTGCGGATAACGCTCACGGATAACATCCTCTCGTTCCCACGTGGCCTCTCCTGGCGCATGCCTGTTCCAAGACACCAACACTAATGGTATAGCCTTATTCTTCAATGTCTTGACACTTCTGTCCAAAATGGCCATCGGTTGCTCTTGATAAGACAAATCCGGTTGTAGTTCCAGTTCGGAGTGATCCAGGATATGACTATCATCCTTGACATACTTCCTCAACTGTGATACATGGAATACATTGTGAACTCCGTCCAACGATGGCGGTAATGCCAATCGATAGGACACATCTCCCACACGGTCCAAAATCTCGAATGGGCCGATATATCTCGGACTAAGCTTTCCACGAGTACCGAACCGGATTACTCCTTTTGTAGGTGATATCTTCAAAAACACATGATCTCCAGTCTGGAATTCCAATGGCCTTCTCTGTGTGTCAGCCCAACTCTTCTGTCGGCTCTGCGCTGCCTTGAGGTGATCTCTAATGATTCTGACTTTATCTGTTGTCTGAATCAGGATCTCTGGCCCCAAAAGTCTCCTCTCACCGACTTCGTCCCAACAAATCGGTGACCTACACTTCCTTCCATACAATGCTTCAAATGGTGCCATCTTGATACTTGCCTGATAGCTGTTATTATAAGAAAATTCAGCCAAGTGAAGATGATCTTCCCATGATCCCTGGAATTCAATCATGCAAGCCCGCAACATGTCTTCAAGAATCTGGATGGTCCTTTCAGATTGTCCGTCAGTCTGAGGGTGATATGAAGTACTGAATTTCAGACGAGTTCCTAGACTTTCTTGGAGACTTTCCCAGAAATGTGATCTGAATCTTGTGTCTCTGTCTGATACAATACTAACTGGAACTCCATGTAGACGAACTATCTCCTTCATGTACTTGTCTGCCAAAACCTCTGTTGTCTGGCCTACCCTGAACGGTATGAAGTGGGCTGATTTGGTGAGGCGATCAATGATTACCCATACAGCATTATTACCCTTAGGACTACGAGGTAATGCCGTAACAAAATCCATGGTGATGTGCTCCCACTTCCATTCGGGTATTGGTAAGGGTTGTAGAAGTCCAGCTGATCTCTGATGCTCTATCTTTATCTGCTGACAGACTAAGCACTTGGCTACATACTGAGCTATCTCCCTTTTCATAGCATTCCACCAAAACTGCTTCTTTATGTCCTGATACATTTTGTTTCCCCCTGGGTGTATGGAATAGGCTGAACTGTGTGCTTCTGCTAGAATCTTCTGTCGAACTTCTCCTTGGGGAACACAAAGTCTGCTACCAAAATGCAAGGCATCATCCGGATGAATACTGATATCAGTCCTCAATCCAGCCTCTACTTGAGCTCGGAATTGCTGTAATCTGGGGTCTTCCTTTTGAGCTTCCTTGATCTCCTCTATTAAGGCTGACTGAATTTGCAAAGTCATGTACTGTCCTGCCTTATCAACCCTCGAACTACCATTAAGTCCAATTTTATGATGTCTTGAATCAACTCCTTCTGCTGAGTAAGTTGGACTAGCACTCTATTCTCTGGCTTCCTGCTCAGTGCATCTGGAACTGTATTGACCTTGCCCGGATGATATTGCAAGTCTATATCATAGTTCGCCATAAGCTCCAGCCACCGCCTCTGCCTCATGTTCAATTCCTTCTGTGTGAAAATATATTTGAGGCTCTTGTGATCCGTGTATATTTACACTTTGTCTCCCAGAAGATAATGCCTCCAGATCTTTAAGGCAAATATAACAGCTGCTAGTTCCAAGTCATGAGTTGGGTAATTCCGCTCATGAGTCTTCAGTTGCCTAGATGCATATGCTATGACATGATCATGTTGTATTAGTACACACCCTAGGCCTTTTCCTGATGCATCACTGAATATGACCATCCCTCCTCTCCCTGAGGGGTCCTCAAGATTGGAGCTGAAATGAGTCTCTGCTTCAATTGCTCAAAGGCTGTAGTACATTCTTCTGTCCATATGTATCTTTCCCCTTTCCGGGTGAGCTTGGTCAACGGGGCTGCAATCTTAGAGAAATCTTGGACAAAGCGTCTGTAATATCCGGCTAGTCCAAGAAAACTCTTAATCTCCGTCACCGTCCTTGGAATTGGCCAATCCTTCACTGCCTGGACTTTGCTGGGATCAACTGAAATTCCTTCTGCTGAAACCATGTGTCCAAGGAAGGCTATACTGTCCAACCAAAAGTCACATTTGCTCCTCTTAGCATGAAGCTGCTCCTGCTGGAGAGTCTGCAATACTATCCTCAAGTGTTCTGCATGCTCCCTGTTGCTCTTTGAATAGATCAGGATGTCATCTATAAAAACCACTACAAACTGATCCAAATAGGGCGAGAACACTCTGTTCATCAAATCCATGAAAACTGAAGGGGCATTGGTGACTCCGAAAGACATAACTAGAAACTCATAGTGGCCATAACGGGTCCTGAATGCCGTCTTCGAATATCCTCTTTCTTCACCCTTAGCTGATGGTAACCCGATTGTAAATCTAATTTAGAGAATACTCGGACTCCATGAAGCTGATCAAACAGATCATCAATCCTTGGTAAGGGATACTTGTTCTTGATGGTAACTTTGTTCAATTCTCTATAATCAATACAAAGCCTTTTACCACCATCCTTCTTGTTTGCCAATAATACTGGAGCTCCCCATGGTGAAGTACTTGGCCGAATCAATCCCTTATCAGAGTATTCCTGCAGCTGCTTCTTTAGAATCTCTAACTCCGTCGGTGCCATCCTGTACGGAGCCTTGGATATAGGAGCTGCTCCAGGCACAGTATCAATAGAAAACTCAATCATCCTTTCAGGTGGCAGTCCTGAGATCTCAGCAAACACCTCTGGGAATTCATCCCACACCGGTATTCCCTTCTTTTGAATCTCCGAAGTAGACATCCGAGTCTTTCTCTTGGTAGACTTCACTTCTCCATTAAATTGGAACTCCGGTTGAAGAGGGATTCTGAAATTGATCTTCTTCTCCCTACAGTCAATCACTGCATAGTACTGACTGAGCCAGGTCATGCCTAAGATTACGTCGTACCCTTTGGTGTCTAGTACGAGCATATCTATGGCCAAGGTCTTGTTACAAAGTTCTACTGGACAATCAGTGCAAACTCTAGAAGATATGACTACTCCATTCCCCGTACTAATCTCCCATTTGTGGTCTAAAGATTTAACAGGTATAGAATGCAATGCCACAAAATGATCTGAGATATAACAATGGGAAGCACCGGAATCGAAGAGGGCTAAAACAGGTTTTGAATGCACCATGATTTTACCTGTTATCACTTCCTCAGAAGTCCCAGCCTCTTCTTCCGTCAAGTTGAAGGCTTGTCCCCTTCCACGCCCTGCTGCAGTCCTAGCTCCTTTCTGGACTGGGCGAATAGCTTGCTGTGAAGGAGGGGGAATGGCTCTCTTCATCATCGGTCCTTGGTTCCTCTGTCCAAGTGGCCCTGGAAGTGATCTCTGTCCATTTGGTCCCGGTAGTGCTGGCAAAGCTTGGCCGGCTATCCCCATTCTCCTGTGTGGACAGGCTTCGATGGAATGGTCTCGGGAACCACACACCAAACATAACCCATTTGCCCTACGGCAATTCTGACGAATATGACCTGGTTTCTGACAATAGCTACAGAAGGATAATGGTTGGGCCGTCTGGTAAGGAGCTGGTCGGAATGGTTGCCTCATTGCCTGAACCTTTGCTGCTCTGTGTGGGCCTCCTCTTCCCATTGGTGGAAATGGCCTCTTCATGGCCTGGTTCCTCATCTGGTTCACTTGCTTTTTCTCTAGCCCACGCTCCACTTTTCGAGTTATGGTGAGAACTTCTGAATAAGTCTTCAGCTGCTGGGGCATTAAGAAGACCTGGATGTCCATCTGCAAGCCCTGCTGAAATCTACTTGCCCGCTTCTCCTCATCAGTTACCATGTATGGAGCAAAGCGGCTAAGTCTGAGAAATTCCGCGGCATACTCGTCCACGGACCTATTCCCTTGTTGAAGTCGGATAAACTGCTCTTCCATGTCCTTCTGAGCAGTGGCAGGGAAGAATCTGCTATAGAAACTCTTGGAGAATGTGTCCCAGGTGACAGGCTTCTCCAATCTTGCCTCCTCAGCTAGCCACCATGTTCTGGCTATATCCTTCAATTGAATCTTAGCAACCTCCACCTGATTCTCCTTTGGAACTCGAGCTGCATTCAATAAGTCTGAGGTATCTGTCAGCCATTGCTCAGCATCCAGGGGTTTCTCTTCACCCGTGAATATGGCTGGTTGCAGCCGTCTGAAGTCTGAAATATTTCCCGGCCTCTGTTCCTTTGGAGCTGCTAACTCTTGCCGAAGGAGTTCCGTCTGTTGCTGCTGGTTCTCCATCATCGTCTGAATGACCCTCAGAATATCGACATTCTCTCCCGTGGGTCCATTTGATGCTTGCCCAAGGTTGTTACGACCCGACCTTCTCTCCATACTTAGTTGGTAAAAGATAACTGGAATTTGGAAAAATGGAAGGATTTTAGGATATAAGGGAAGGAATCAAGAAGGAATCAAGAAGGACTAGATAACTTTGTACATTGTAGTTGGCAATAGCAAATTTCATTAATTTGCTGCTTGATTGTACTATAGGTGTGAGAGCCTAGGCTCTGATACCAACCTGTAACGCCCCGATCCCACGGATACGGGGACGTCACTGCGACGTATATACGTAGGTCAGAAAATGCCCCCACGTATATACGCTAAGCATGTAGTACAACAAGGATCAGAGTACACGACAAAGCGTGGTATACATACATATGCCAACTTAAAAGTACAAATACAAAGTTATACAGGATATGATAATCTATCACACATTACATGTGTCTTTTATCACAACCAAGTCCAAAAGTAAGATTTACAATATGTATACAAAAAGCTCACGAGGTGGATGAAGAACCCGTGAGTCAAAATGAGAAGACTGGCACGAAGAACAGGAACTAGTCTGCCTGCTCACTAAGATAAGCTTGATCCTCTGTGGATGGCTCCACCTCGATCCAAGCTTCGGAACCTGAATATACAAATCCAAGGGAGTCAGGACCTCCCAACAATGAACAGGCTACAGCCAAATGGCTAAGAGACAAGGATATGAGAGTTAGAACAGTATAATGAATACAAATTAACAAGTAATGGAAGCATAAAGAGTAAAAGTCTGAATACAATAGATCCACAGTTAAAGTCCTTTATTATTATTACTTGTCTTACTGTGATATCTAGCTATGTGACCCAGCGTCCCAGGGCACATAGATCCATATCCTAGTAAAGCAAGGTTGTTATTGGAAACCAGCGGGATTATCAACGAACTATGTTTACAGTGGATCCCGTACATGCCCGGATAACGGTCCAGGATTGTTCCGTTGCTTGGTGACGGAAGCCAGCCGCTAGGCTAACAGGAGGGACTTATGTATGCCCTTATCATGATGGTACCAGTAAGGAGGGAGCAAGCACTCCCCTCGGTCCCCTGGTGGCCCACAGGTCAGACCGGAACATGAGTTGCACAACATTCCTAAAACCACTGTAAACACGAACACATATCGATATCCGCATGTTTTCCCCCGACCCAATATAAGTTGGTCCATTTTATACAAAAGTCAAGTGTATCATGCTTGGTTCAAGTGATGGCATGATAAGTGGTGATATCCATTTATTAACAAGTTATGGAATGAGACTAAACAATAATAAGTCATGAAGTAACAAGAAGTAATGTCCATCAAGTAACATGTCATGAAGTACCAGTTATGAAGCATAAACAAGGATAATATATCACATATGTATCAAGGGTACGATCCAAATTCAGAAAAGAAATCAACTATAACAAACAGCCTAAATTAGTCAACTAGGTGGAATGGTTAGTCGCCTAATAGTTGTCTCTAGTCGACTAACAGTCTGGATTAGTCGACTAAAACTGGGTTCCAGAGAGTTGGATTCTGGTTTCAGGAAAAGTTAGTCGACTAGGTGGAAAGGGTAGTCGACTAACAGTGACTACAAGTCGACTAACAGATACTTAAGTCGACTAAATCTGGGATACAGAGAGTTGATGTTTTATTTCAGGAAAAAGTAGTCGACTAGGGAGGAATGGTTAGTCGACTAATAGTGGCTTCTAGTCGACTAACAGTCTAGATTAGTCGACTAAAACTGTGTTCCAGAGATGGTTACGTTTCAAAAATAGAGGTTAGTCGACTAATTCCTAGGTCAAGTCGACTAATCGTGGGGAAACAGAGTACAAAACAGAATTTCTGATGGTTGTGTTTGATGGTCTAAAAACATGATTTTGATGACATATGTATACAAGATATGAAGATACAAGTATATTAGGAATTGATCAAGTCTTGGTGAGTAAAAATACTCACTAGGATTGGTTAATCGGAGCTTTATGCACTCGATAAGATCGTTGTCGACGAATAGCACCAAGGTGATCCTCGACGATGTTAGACACGATCCCAAGTCCAAGTAGTGGTTGCTTGAGATGGAGATGATGAACTTGAGGTGTTGTTGGAGTTGGTAGTTGAAGTTGAGAAGGAGGAGAAATCTTGTGGAGACAATTTCTTTGGTGAAATGAAGTAAAAAGAGAGAAAAAGGGAAAGGAAATGTTTATATAGGGTTGGGATTTGTAAAGGAGGTGTAAATAATGAAGAAGAGAGGGGGTTTTTGCAAATAGGGGAGGGGATGAGTGTCCCTCTTTTGGCCACTTGGCCGCCCATGGAAGAGAGAGAAAAGAGGGGCATTTATGAGGAAGAGTGTGGAAAGTTGGAGAAAGTTGGAATTGGGAGAAAGTCAAAGCTTGTGGAGGGAGGAAGGAAAAAGAGAAAAAGGAAAAAGGAAAAGAATTTATAAATGAAGATATTTTCTCTAACTTGAAAATGAAAATATCGGAAACACAGATTTCCGGTTTAAGTCGAGGATACGGAAAACATTTCGGAAAATACCGAAATCGTCCGAAATTCAAGTATCTCGGAACGACTCGTAAAGTTTACCAAAAATCAAGAATAATATATTAAGTATCATAATGAAATCCGTTTTAAGAAATACTTTATAATTTTAAAACTAAAAATCCCGGAATCAGTTAGCTACCGACTCCGATGGAATTTTCATAAATTCATAAAATTCTCAGAAAAAGTATTTAGGTAAGAAATATAATTCTAAGAGAAAATGTCTAAAGGACTTTCTAGAAATTCCAAACCGTTTGCAAATTAAAAATCCGAGAATCGATCAGCGACACTGGTCGACACCGGTTTTGAAGAAATTCATTTTAATTCGGGAAAAAACCAGAAAATCATAGAAAATCTAATATATTGGAAAATAATATTTGAAATTGAAATCGATCAAATACAGGAAGTAAATCGAAAAATACGATCGAAAAACTGAATACGCAACTAAGTACGTATTCCGGGAACGGGGTATTACACGAACAAGGACCAAATGTTCGGTTAGGAATGACCGAAGTAGTGCAACTTGTTCAATAGTTCCGACCGAACAGAGAGGCCGAGCTAAAAATCTCCTCTTTGTTCGGTCGGTCATGACCGAACCAGTGCAAGATGTTCGGTAGTTCCTGACCGAACAGAGAAGCCCATCTAAAAATCTCATCTTTGTTTGGTCGGTCAGGACCAAACCAGTGCAACATTTTCGGTCGTGCCTTACCTAACAGAGAGGCCCAGCTAAAAATTTTCTCTCTGTTCGGTCGGGCATGACTGAACTTTTGCAACATGTTCGGTCGGGCACTATCGAACAAGCGCAATATGTTCAGTATTGCTCCACCGAACAGAGAGGCCCAGCTAAAAGTTCTCTGTGCAATATACAATAACAGAGTCCTGAAACATATGCAATAACAAACATGCACAATAACAAACTTCTTGACATAATATCTGAAATCGTTTTGAACACATACAAGCGTTTAGTAATAAAAAACTAGTCACATACAAGCGTTTATTACAAAAATCTAGTCAAATCTCTTTTTGGTTTTATACTCTCGCCATTGTGACTCCCTTTGAATCCGCTCAGATGCCTCAGACGAGGCAGTCTCAAAGCCATCAAGTGCATCAATCGACGTACGCAACGTCCGGTATAAGGTCGACACAGTGTGTTGTCCAGATGGACCCATTTGAAGTACAGGTTCGAAAATCTCTTTAGCACGAGCTATTCACTGCAGTGAAAATATACAATTTGTTAAGAAAACAATAATATACTGGGTTAAAACATAAATAAATGAATGTTACCTATGCAAGCATAATGGCATCCACGTCCTCACCACGTGTATGCTTATGAGCCAAAGACAAATTAGACGGATTTTGCATGATTGGATGAGATATCCGTCGAAATCAATCCATATATCCAACTACAGTGTCCCATTTGTACCTCACCGACATGCTCCTTTTCTCGCGCGAAAGTGTGTGAGACCGCCATCTTTCCCAAAAACTATCGCTCCATGTGTAGGTCACCTCGTATTTTTTTTTTCAGTTGACCCTCTGTAGGCTGTCTAAAAATCACCAAGACAAGCCACCAAAACACAGAGATCCAAGATCCAGGCGCAAGGCTAAATGTGACAATCAAGACGCGAGAGATAGCCCGCGTCTCAGCATCAAGGCGCGTCGGCCCGAAGCCCGCGTCTCAGCATCAAGGCGCGTCGGCCCGAATCCCGCGTCTCAGCATCAAGGCGCGTCAGCCCGAAGCCCGCGTCTCAGCATCAAGGCGCGTCAGCCTGAAGCCCGCGTCTCAGCATCAAGGCGCGTCAGCCCGAAGCCCGCGTCCCAGCATCAAGGCGCGTCAACCGAAGCCCGCGTCTCAGCATCAAGACGCGTTGGCTCGACACCCACGTCTCGGTTGCAACTACCCCGATTATGGCGCCATCCACCGCCCATGTAGCGGGGAAGTTGGCCCTCATCGTGGAGCACTTTTAGGGGGCACGATCACCCCTAAAAACCCTATAAATAGTCCCGTCACTATTGAAGGGAGACGACAATTAAGGTCGAAAATTATCAGAGGACGACGATTATCGGGCAAAAGAGAGATCACCGACAGAGAGAGAGAAAACCCTTCAGCGAGCTTACTGAGTACTAGCCGCTCTTCGCCTACCTCCTCTTCTAGAGTTTTGGTAGACGGAGCTGAGTTACTCTCCTCTACCGACCGAAGAGAAGATCCCCGACGGTCCGAACAGTCATCCGGTCAACGGAGAACAAGATTCACTCTCCACCGCCACACGAAGAACCCAGCACTAAACAAAGGGGGAATTCAAGATTCAATATTCCCCCTCCCTTGTAACCGGAAGATTAAGCCGGCTGTAATCCTTTCCATCTGATTCCAGGAAACGTTACACCAGCCAACCCCTCTCCGTGTCAAACAAGAGATGGACTCCGACTCCGGGGAATACTTTCGTCACTGACGAACAGATCGTGGCGCAGGATGATGTTCTCCATAAGGGGAAGATGGTCGAAACACTCGTTGTCGAGTTCGACCAGGCGAAGTATGAAGAGTTCCTCTCTTCTGGCTCCAAGAGCCCAAAGACCCGCGTCTGCCGCAGGGTCTCAACTGAGAAGCTACCCGAAGCCCAATCTGAGGCTCTGCCGGTGCCGATGCCCACTGTGCCAAGACAAGTTCACGCGCCAACGCCTCCCAGAAGGCCCGCGTGACCTCCGGCACTGCTGTTGTGACCAACCGCGTCGCACAGAATACACGCGCCAACGCCTCCCAGAAGGCCCGCGTGGTCCCAGGCACCACTGCTGCTGCGATCAACTGCGTCGCGCAGAATACCCGCGTCAACGTCTCTCAGGAGACCCGCGTGGTGAACACTCTTGGTTCTATAAACCAAGATGTTGTTGGTTTCTCTCCACCTCCTCGACGCAACCGGAATGCTGAGCGTCGACAGAGGAGACGCGCGCGTCAACTCCAAGTCGGAACCGTTGGTTGTCTGACTGGGGGTGGACGCAGCGTACAATCTGATGCCTTGACCGCACCTCGTCCAGTGCGTGAGATCCGCGTTTGGCGACCCAAACGCGAGACCCCTCAAGTTGAGTCCTCTGAGGACCAACTCATCAAACGCCAGGGTGAAACCTCCACGTCTTTTCAAACGCAGGAAGTACGCACTCATGGGCGTGGGGCCCAGCAGCCCACTCTCTCTCAAGCAACTCTGCCTAAACGCATCAGGCAGCAACGCGAGACGAGCTCGCGCGCGTCATACAGCCGCGTCATGAGAGCCGCGTCCCTGAAGTTTGCGTCCAGGCTGAACAGCACATGACTGTCTCCCGTCTTCGACGTTGCGAGACCAGTCTCTTTAATCCCCCTCCCACGGATTTGAGGGATTATTTGACAAGGAAAAGAAGTGCCAATCAAGCCACTTCGTCATGCTGCTGTCAGCAACTCATCCATATGCTCTCTGGATGCCATTATGGATCAGGCGTGCACCAGCAGTCCTTAATCAGACAGCTGACCCTGATTCCCCCGTCAGCCAAAAGAAGACGCTCCCACAGGAGGAGAATCTTCTCAGATGTTGAATACCCGGAGCTTACTGCAAACATGACTAGCAGAAGTAAGGGAAAACAACCAATGGTCAACTCAGAGGAATCTGACTCTGAGCCGGAGGGGGTGTATCAACACACTCGCACCCGGACAGGGGCCATTCCCCCAATTGACTATAATGCCTTAGCCCGCGGCATTAGAATGGGTGATTCTCACTCCGCTATAGTGGAGTCGCAGGCTTCAAACTCTTCCGTCGAGAAGGAGGCTTCCGCCTACATGGCAGACACTCCTGAGGAGACGGCCAGGCGTTTAGAACAGACACAGAAGCACCAGATGGATATAATCGCCTCTCAACAGAGATCCATTGACTCCCTCAAGCATATGCTTGAGAAATTGCTTGAAGAAAGAGCGAGATCTCCTCCTAGACGGCCGAAGGGGAAAGGGAGAAAGGGAGGAAGCCCACCCTCCGAATCTTCCGACGAGACACGACGATCTACCTCGGATGTGTCCAAGCCCTCGTCGCAGGCAAGAAGCGATCAAGACCAGGAGAAGACTCATGCTAAGAGGATGAGTCAATTGGAACGACGCCTCGAGGCCCTTGCCAATCGCAAGGACCTCCAAGAAGCTGGAGTGGTCCGGCCCTATCCGGCTGAGTGGGACTTAGTTCCATACCCTCCTAAGTTCAAGGCTCCAACCCTCCAAGCATTCGACGGGAAGGGGTCACCCAACCAGCACATCTACTACTTCAAATCCCAGACCGGGAATGTGGTAGATAATGACGCCATCCTGGCGCGACTGTTCATCGGCACCCTGAAAGGGTTGGCTTTTGAGTGGTTTATGAAGCTCCCGGAGGGTTCTATCAAGAACTGGGGGGATCTAGAGAAGCTGTTCTTGACACGCTTCTTCGAAGACGACTCCGAAGTCACAATGCCCACCCTTTTAGCTACCAAACAGCGGAGAGGGAGTCCGTCAAATCTTTCGTGGAAAGATTTCGGAACACGGCACTCCGGTGCCCAAGCGGTATGACCCAGGCCACCCTGGTGGAAACATGCCGCCACAATCTCCAAACCTCACTCCTTGCTCAAATAGGAGTTGCTGAAAGCCGCACCTGGAAGCAGTTAGTCCAACAGGGTGAACAGGCTGAGGAGATTGTTGCCCCTGTCAAGGCAGAGGAAGGCAAGCTGCGGCCGGAAAGGTCGACAAGGCGTGTGCACCGGCACCAGACACCTCCCTCCAGACGAAGCGGAAGGATAATTTGGCGACGGAGACTAAATCTCCCACCAAACCTCAAACAGGCAGGGCAAGTGGCTCTTCAAGCCAGCCACGCCCCAACAAGCAGTATTCCTTCAAGGAGGAACACGTCGATTCGCTCTTCAAGCTACTCAACAAGAGCAATCGACTGAAGCTCCCTGAAATTAGACGCCCGGAGGAAGTCGGCAAGACCGACAATCCCAACTACTGCATGTACCACAGGATGTTGGGACATCCTACCAAAAGCTGCTACGTCTTCAAGGACATTCTTCAGGCTTTGATTGACGCGGAGGTGCTCAAGCTCCGACCAGAGCAGAAGAAGGTCACGGCCAATGTAACGTCGGTTCTCCAGTTCAGGAGACAACCTCCAACGCCTGCGGGGGTAACTCCTATTCCAAGAGGAGAATTAAGAGTGGTCAACACAGACCCTCACCAGCAGCAGGAGAAGGGCTTGGTAGCCGTCCCTACACCTCAGGGGGAAACCATGTGGGTCCACCCTGACCTCATCGATGAACAACAATGGACTACTGTAACCAACAGGAAGTCCAAAGGCAAGGCAAAAGCTTCGTCCTGCCATGTGGTATGTGCTTCCTCCCGAGAAGCAGAGGATGATGTTCCCTCGCTGACTGATTCAGAAGAGGAAACAATAGTCCTGGCCGCAGAGCCCAGCCAACCGATGGCGGGGACCCGTTCAGGACAGGCATACTTGAAGCAGTACGGCGAGACGGCAGCGCTTCTCCGCAACCAGCCGTAGAATCAGCCAAGCCCTCCGCGAAGCCACCGGTGGCAAAGCAGAAGGAGACTCGATTCTCTCGAGCCCTTCCAAAAGGTGCAGCGGAAGGATCCTCGACACCTTACCACTTCGATGTCTTGGCTCAACTAGCCAACATCCCGGCACGCATCACCTTGTATGAACTCCTGAGGCTATCAAAGTCAACCAGAGAGGCTCTACAAGAAGCTCTGGCAAATGCTGAGGCCTTCGTGACCCAGGTGCCGAAGGAGGAAGATGTAGAGGACTGCCTCCACACTTCCCAGAATGCCCCCTGCATCACCTTCACGGCAGATGATATGCAGGTGAAAGGGAAACATGATCGACCCCTGTACTTCACAGGTTACATCGGATCATCTGAGGTGAACCGCATTCAGGTAGATCCAGGGTCCGCATTGAGCATTATGCCCCGCCGAGTCATGCAACACCTCGGCATCCCTACCCACCGTCTGAGCCCTACACAGACGACTATCTACGGGTTCAATGCCAACGGCACCCGTCCAATGGGGAAGATCAAGCTCAAGTGCCAGATTGGGAGCCTCAAGTCGGAGGTGACATGCTATGTCATCGACGCCGACACTTCCTACAATCTGCTGCTAGGACGACCATGGATCCACCGCAACTCCATCGTTCCCTCCACTCTTCACCAAGTCATGAAATACATTGACGCGAGTGGGAAGGTGCAAACGTTGGTTGCCGAAAGGTATCCGTTCAAGGGAGTCGAGAATTATTTCACGGATTCCCTTTTATATCAGGATCCGGTGGACGAAACCCCGCAACTGGAGGCGCCAGACTCTGGTAATGAGGCTGACACTGAGCCCGAGCAAGAAAAGTGCCTGTGGGAGTTAAAACCACTTGTAAAGAGCACTAATAAGCTCGATGTTGATAATACCACCGACGATGCAGGCGGTTGGTATATTAATGAGAATCTAGACTTTGAATATTTTTCTGCGTGTGCATCCGATTCAATACCGTCGGATACTACTACCGACGTAGACGATGACATCTAGTCGGCAATGGATGCTTTGACATCATTGCATGTACCAGTAAAATCATCTTTCGGGACATACCAGGATAATGGCGATGCGCAGGAATCTATATTCTTGGTTCCGGCAAGACGAAAAGGCCAAAGACCAATACTTTTTGGGCGAATCTCGTCTGAACCAATGCCCCGCGAAGAATCAGAAAGCGAGGAGGAATCCCCTCAGCTCGACCATTATGAATCGAAAGCACTCAGAATGATGAAGCAAATGGGGTACGATATAACCAACAAGCCCGGGTTGAACTTCGGCAAAGGAAGGAGGACGCTACTTCGATCCTTTGTGCCAAAAGGGAAGGCCCCGATTATTATCATCGGACGCGCAGGGGTTGGGCTATGTATCAACTCCGGTCCCATCAGCCTCTGATTCTCAAGAATCGTCGAGCAACGATTGCTCTTCAGACACGTCATCATGGGAGTCAGATGTCAGTGTCGGCAACATCTTCAAAGGGCTTTCAGTAAACATGGTTTCAACAGGCCATCTGGAAGATGAAGTTGAAGAAATGATCCAACCTGATACAGATCCTTGGATCAAACATTTGAATGCTCTTTGGGATATCCGCTTTGAACAGCGTGAGCCACCCACAGATGACAAGGTTGTTCAGATCAACCTAGGAGATGAGACAACCCCAAGCCCATCTTCATAAGTGACGGCCTGTCGCCTCCAGAGAAGAAGGATTTAATATCTCTTGTACAAGAGTATATAGATGTCTTCGCCTGGAATTATGAGGACATGCCTGGACTTGATCCTCAAGTGGCTATGCATCGCCTCAACATCAATCCGGACATGAAGCCTGTTAAACAACAGCAGCGACGGTTCCGTCCAGAGATAATGGAGGCAATTCAATCAGAAGTCAGAAAGCTCATCGATTCTGGCTTCATCCGGGAAGAACAACATCCCGACTGGGTAGCCAACATCGTCCCCGTCGCCAAGAAGAACGGGAAGATCCGGATCTGCATCGACTTCCGTGATCTAAACGAGGCCTGCCCCAAAGACGAATTCCCATTGCCAATCACAGATGTCATGATTGACAATACTTGTGGATTCGAGCGAATGTCCTTTATGGACGGGTTCTCAGGATACAATCAAATCAAGATGTATCCCGATGACGAAAAGCATACCTCCTTCAGGACTCCTCTAGGGGTATATTGTTACACCGTCATGCCTTGGACTGAAAAATGCAGGGGCAACATACCAAAGGGCCATGAACGCCATTTTCATCAGCAGATACGCAAAACAGTGGAATGTTATGTCGATGACATCGCGGTGAAAAGTCGCACTAAAGGTGATCACATAGCAGACCTGAAGGTGGTCTTCGACATCATGCGGGCTCATCAATTGAAGATGAACCCCACCAAGTCCTTCCTGGGGGTAGCCAGTGGCAAATTCCTAGGATTTGTTGTGACTTCCACAGGAATCCATTTGGATCCGGAGAAAGTCCGCGCCATCCAAGAGATGCAACCCCCCAGAAGCCTCAAGGACTCAGGGGATTACAAGGACGATTGGCGTACATCCGCAGGTTCATATCAAACCTTTCCGGGAGATGCCAACCCTTCGCTAAGCTGATGAAAAAGGGTGTTTCATTCATTTGGGACGACGCTTGTCAAAAGCATTTGAGGAGATCAAACACTACCTCACCCAACCACCAGTTCTTGCAGCTCCGGTGTCCGGAAAGCCTTTCCTGGTGTACGTCCGAGCAATGGATCATTCCCTGGGAGCTCTACTAGCTCAGAATGATGAACAAGGACGAGAACAGGCAATCTACTATCTGAGTAGAACAATGATCGGAGCCGAACATCGGTACAACCCGATCGAGAAGGAATGTTTGGCACTAGTGTTCGCCATTCAGAAAATGCGACACTATCTGGTAGGCCAGACTATAAATGTCATATCAAAAGTCAACCCTCTGAGGTTACTTATGACAAAGCCTTCTTCACTAAATGGCCGGCTGGCAAAATGGGCCATATTGCTATCCCAATATGAGATGCACTTTCTGCCCAGAAAGCCATTAAAGGACAAGCGGTGGCGGACTTCCTAGCTGAACACCCAGATCCAAGGGCAGCCAAACTCTATGAGGATCTCCCAGACGAGGCGCCGAAGTCTGCCTGACTCAGACGTTGTTCGAAAGTCAAGTATGGCAACTTTTCTTCGACGGTGCATCAAGGACAAGCCCAAAGGGACACGTAGTGGCGGGGGTAGGAGTAGTACTTGTCTCCCCACAAAATTATGTGATCCCCCGAGCTGTCTCGCTAACGGAGCCTTGTCCAACAATGTGGCGGAATACAACGCTCTTTTGATTGGGATGCAATTCGCCGATGAGATTGGCGTTAAAAATCTCGAGGCTTACGGTGACTCTAAACTCATCGTCAGCCAAGTTCGCGGAGAGTACGAGGCCAGACATGAAGATCTAGTACCCTACTACAACGCGACAATTCACATGGCCGAAAGGTTTTCAAACTTCTACATCGACCATGTACCGCGCAGGCAAAATGCACATGCGGATGCACTCGCATCCCTCGCTGCTTCCTTAGCTCTTCCAGCTGGAGCAATGGAGAAAGTATTCGTCTATAGCCACGACCTATACTGTCCAAAAATTCCCCTCGGAGACTACCCGGGTCAGCGGAAGATCGTCGCGGTAAAGAAACACTTGAAGTGTCGACCGCTTCAGGGCTTAAAGACTGGCGATTCCCCTACATTGATTTTGTCTTATACGGCATTCTTCCCGAAGACACCAAGGAGGCGGCCGCCATTCGGAGGAAAGCCCCCAAATTCTACTATAATGCGATTTCGCGAACATTGTATCGTCGATCGCATGACGGGATCCTGCTCCGATGCCTCTCATCAAAAGAAGCCCAAGGAGTATTGAAAGAAGCCCACGATGGTACTTGTGGAGCTCATCAACCTGGCCCGAAATTGGCACATCGACTCCAAAGGATGGGTTACTATTGGCCCAAGATGATTGCCGATGCTGTCGCTTATGCTAAGAGATGTTACGCCTGCCAAATACACGGCGATTTCATCCATCAAGCACCAGGGTACCTCCACTCAACGACCTCTACTTGGCCGTTTGAAATGTGGGGGATGGACGTAGTTGGCCCTATCAGCCCACCATCATCGAAAGGACATCGGTTCATTCTAGCGATAACCGATTACTTCTCTAAGTGGGCCGAAGCTATCCCTTTGAAAGAGGTGAAATCTTCTAACGTGATCAAGTTCGTGAAACATCACGTTATTTACCGCTTCGGTGTGCCTCGGCGTATCATCCATGACAATGGACCCCAGTTCATCAGCCAGGCCTTCCAGAGATTCTGCGCGAAGTTCAGAATCCAGAGTGTGTCCTCAACGGCATACTATCCTGCTGCTAACGGTCTTGCAGAAGCCTTCAACAAGACTATTGGCAAGCTTCTCAAAAAGTTCGTCTCGAAAAGTCAACGAGACTGGGACGACAAGCTGGGTGAATGCTTATGGGCCTACCGCACAACGGTGCGAACCCCAACTAAAGCCACGCCATTTTCCTTGGTATACGGATGCGAAGCCGTCCTTCCATTGGAAATACAAATTCCCTCTCTACGCGTCGCCTTGACAGCGGAAATGACAACTGAGGAGAAGCATCAGCAGCGACTCCAGGAGTTGGAAGCCTTAGACGACAAGCGTTTGCAGGCCCAACAACAAATCGAGCTTTACCAAGCTCGTATCACCAGAGCCTTCAACAAGAAAGTCAAAGCGCGAACTTTCAAGAAAGGCGACCTTGTCTTAGCTGTCCGAAGACCCATGGTCATGACGCACAAGACAAAAGGAAAATTTCAGCCCAAATGGGAGGGACCATTTGTAGTAGAGTCAGTCTACTCAAATGGATCATATCGCCTCATAACTTCAAATGGCGATACACTCATGATGCCGATCAATGGCAAATTCTTGAAGAAGTACTATCCTTAATAGTACTCTTCTTCCGATCAAGTTAAAAGTACACCTCTGATCAAACATCCGACGCCCTCGACGGCTAAGGATAGAGGAAATGTTGGCCTTTAAGCCCAACATAAGTCCTCGACAACTCACCATGCTGAGGGGAATAGCATGGCTAGCCCAACTCAAACGGTAGTTGGTAAAGGCATGTCAAACCCGTTGACAGCTGAGGATTTGCTAAAAATCCTAAGGGACACGTCCCATTTGATCCGACGCCCTCGACGGCTAAGGATAGAGGAAAATGTTGGCCTTTAAGCCCAACATAAGTCCTCGACAACTCATCATGCTGAGGGGAATAGCATGGCTAGCCCAACTCAAACGGTAGTTGGTAAAGGCATGTCAAATCCGTTGATAGCTGAGGGTTTGCTAAAAATCCTAAGTGGACTCGAGTCCACTCTTTCCTCCAAAGTCCCTTACCAATTCTCATCCATAGAATGGTAGGACCACAAAGTGCAATCATTACTACGTTAACACTATACCTCTGGTAATGAATACCCTTTGTCGGGTATAAACTTTGCTTGTTAACTCTGCATAGAGTAACAAACTCTTAAATTTGCCAAGTTAACACTATACCTCTGGCATTTCAAATTCCACTTGTCAATTCTCATCAATAGAATGACAGGTCCTCAAATTGCTCTTATCACGAGCCAATTCTTGTCAAGTTAACATTACACCTCTGACAAACTACTGTTAAGTTAAACATTACACCTCTAAGCAGTACATCGAGTGCCTGTCAAGTTAATATCACACCTCTGATAGTCACCTTTCTTCAGACTTCCGTATCGAAGCTGAAATGGACGATGCTAAGTTAACACTACACTTCTAGCATCCGAGTCATCGCTAAGTTCAACAATACACCTATGGCCATGACCGTTCCTCGACTTCCTCGTCTAAGTCGAGATGACCAATGCTAAGTTCAACATCACACCTCTAGCATTACCTCACTGTTAAGTTAAACATTACACCTATGACAGTGACATTCTGAGTTAAGTTAATATCACACCTCTGACTCACATCCTTGTCGAGTTAACACACACTTCTGACAAGACTATCTCCAACCCGTTAAGTTAATATCACACCTCTAACGGTAAAAGCTTTACTAGATTCCTCGCGGGTCTAGTTTCACTTGTTATTCTCTTCAACAGAATAACAGGTCCACCTAAAGACATTGTTAGGTTAACATTACACCACTGACAATGTTTTATCAAATTCCCCAGCTGACCTTGAATCAAGTCAATCTTAGACACTTGACAAAAGTTCACCTTCTCTGGGAGTACGCATTCCCCCTGTCACTTCTTTTATAAAGTGGCGGGTCCACCAAAATCATTCTTTTGCTTCTAAAACAAAACATTCAAGACAACAGAAAGAGGCAAAGAAAAGTGTCACTTTTATTCATATCCAAACACATGAAAGTGATACAAAACGCTCTCTTATACAATAAGATTGAGTGTTACAATTAAGGAGTACAAAGAAGTCCCTCTCTCTCTCTGAGGCCGTACTCACTCCTTGAATCCACATCTGATCCTGAGTGCATGATGTCTGAGAGAAGTGCCGAATTGTGGCGACTGTTGGAACCGATTGCACTTTGATGCACGACGCCAACTTCGAAAGCGCCCTAGCTGACTAAGCCAGGAGCAATAGTGTTCTTGAGGTCCGGTGGCAACAGAAGAGCCTGCAACCCTTCGTTCAAGAGTTGATCTTTCCCCAGCAGGCCATCCAAAGGACATGGACTGTCCTTGATGTTACTTCTGGGATGGGAGAGGAAGAGGATCCTCTCCGCCACCGCAACCGCCGGAACCTCCTCGCCGTCATACTTGACCTGACCATCTCTTGCCATCAGGCAAGAGTGGTGCAGGAGATCTGAAGAGACCTTGGCGAGATTTGGGTCCTCGTCAGAGATATAATTTACTCTCTTACAAACGACGAGGACCATAATTTACTCTCTTACAAACGAACATTGAGCAAGCTCGCCGGTTGAAGAACTCTTCCAGGAGACCAGCGAACCTGCAAAGAACAAATAAGAGAATCAGAAAATCTGGAACTTAGTATACTTTAAAAACTAAGTAACAGACGCGGCAGTCATTGGAGACTCCAGACGCGGAAATGATCTGCACAAGTCAAACCACCGCGTCAGCAGAAACAGACGCGAGTTAAAACTGTGCCACGCCCAGGATTCAAACGCGGCCTCAGTTTGCACCCACGTCTAATGAACTAGACGCGAAAAACTTCAAACGCCGAAAATTGCCATCTCTCTGTTGGGTGAACAGGAGTTGCAAGATTCAGGTCTGAAACGCGCCAAGGCAATAGCCATGAGCAAAGCCAGCGTCAAGAGCCCGCGTTCAGAAAAGTTCAAGTCACCAGCACAAATTCCAGAATAGGAATGCACCAGAATTTCATTCGGATGCCTATGCCAAAATAAAGGCTATGGACATCATCGGGGTAACATACCAGCAGAAACCTCTGTCCAGAGTTGACCTCTTTTGCATCCAAACGCGGGTGCGCAGGATGACATGAGAGAGGATTCCTTCTGAAGAGACCAAACAGAGGCATGAGAGCTCTGGGTCATCTTCATCCATGGGGTCACCTTCATCCATGAAGACGGTTCTCTGAAAGATAATTCAAGGCGAGACTTCTCTCGGAGCAAAACAAATGAAAACAGTCTAAGTTGGATTGTTGAAGAGGGAGAGGGTGCACTCTATTTATAGGCAGTCCCTAATAACTGTCATTAATGGGGCATCAATCGGAACCGTCGCGCGCACAACTGTCAAAGCCCAATCAAAAACGGACGCGTGGAACGCTGCTTTGGAAACCGTCGAAGTGCGCCGGTTTTTCAACCGCCAGCGTCGGTTCCGCATGCAAGAGCATTAACGCCTGAACCCAATAAGAGGCCGACGCGTGGATAACTGTCTGGGAAACAACGGATGACCCGGAACCCCAATCGACGGTGAAGACTTGACGTTCAAAGATCTCCTAAAAATCTTTTAAAGTCATGCTGCATTGAACGCAGATGGGAAAGTCGCTCGAGGCTGCGCATCCCGTGTGATCGATCCGCGTCTTTCTTAGCAACCGCGTTTCACTCTGTGATTGACACTGCGTCTCACTCCATGGACTGACGACCGCGTCTCACTTTATGGATCAATGCTGCGTCTCATCAAGAACACTTGTGATTGACGCTGCGTCTCACTCCATGGACTGACGACCGCGTCTCACTTTATGGATCAATGCTGCGTCTCATCAAGAAGACCGCGTACACTCTGAGATTGATGCTGCGTCTCATCAAAAGGACTTAGTAAATCTAAGTTCCTGTGGACTGACGACCGCGTCTCACTTTATGGATCAATGTCGCGTCTCATTAAGAAGACTCAGAGTCAAGGCCGCGTTTCATTAACAGGACTTAGTCTTACCTAAGTGCCAGTTACCAAGGAGTTGGATTCGCCTACAGCTGAGCAAAGAAGATGGAGCAAAATTTTCAAACTTTTATTATAAACAGTAAAAGTGGATACAAACACTCTAAACAGAGTGTCCTCTTCTTTACAAAAAAGGGGGAAAAGAAAAGAAGGCTAAATGTCCTGGTTCGCCAAGGTACGGATTTGTTCCCTAAGGCGGTGAATCTCGTGTTGGCGCGTCCTTTCAGCTTCCATAATAGCCCGGTCCCGCAGCTCCTCTTCGGATAAGAAATTTCTTGCGGCCAGCTGCGTTCGCAGAGATTCCACCCTGGAAGAATGTAGAGACAGACTCTCTTCAGCTCGCGCCCTAGCAGCTTGTTGCTCCTCTAGCTGCTTTTGATGATAGCAAGCTTTTCCTCATTGAGCGCAAGCACCACTTCTGCCTTGGCAATGGTGTCCCAAGCCCTGATGATGACTTGCTCTGTGCTCTGCATGACAAGCTCGGATTCCCTTGAATCGCCAGCTAGTTTCTGACATTCAGCCTGGGAATATTCGAGATTGCGGATCTCTGCAGCGATTGTGCCTCCGCTCCTGTCGCTCTCGTTCTTGAGCAGCTAGGAGCCTAGTCAGGGTGGCCTGGGCCTCACTAAAAAGAGCCAGCATCTTCCAAAGACTCCAGCTCCTGTGGTAGTCTCCCAGTTGCTCTACCACCCGTAGACACGCCTTGGCAAGTGAAGGGCCTCCAGTTAATTCGACGTTCACGGCCAGATTTTTAAGAAGCGTCTGGGCAAATTGGAACGTGCTGTTTCCACGTAAGATGAGATCAATACATGATCCCATCGAAGCGAAGAATTGTTGCACCATCTGACGTGCCAGTTCCCCCATGTCTTCACCACCTAGGAAGCTTCCCGACCCTTTCTGTCACAGGATAGGGGATATAGGCGGATCTTCTCGCACAAGAGTCGTGCTGGCCGTCGAGACAACCGAGCTAGGACCGGCCGCTGACGCTTCCGGAGGTACTACCTCTGCAGGAGCCTCCACGACCAATGAGGGAGTAGTAAGCACGACCTCCTCAGAAACCTCCACCGAGACTGAGCTGTATGGCCTTCTGGAGGGTGCCAACCATCGGACCCTCCACCTGAACCCCTCGGTCCTCTCTGCAAGTTATCGCGATGTTAGCCACAATGATAGAAGAGCTAAACATTTAAAGCATCAGAGCTGCCTTACCAGGTTGGAGGTCGGAGACGTCAAATCCTGCGAAGCGGAAGTCTCCTTGGCTTCAGCAGTAACCTCCTCGCCTGGCAGAGTGGAGCCTCCTCAGCCTCAGTGGTTGTTCCTCTTCTTGGCAGAGTGGAAGGCTCCCAGTTTCAACAGCTGCCCCCTTGAGGGTATCTCAGCAGCCGAGACCTCAATCCCCTCGGGCCGGGTCAACTCTTTCACCATCTCCTCGATACGCGAGGAGGTTGTAGCCTCAGCATCTTCGGTGGACCTGCAGCATAAAAGAAGAATGTTAGAATATCCTCTTCAATATGCAAAGAGAAAATTAGACAGAAGATGGAAAGATACCTTCAATAGGGATAATCGCCAGCGATGGTGCAGTCGATGGCTCACCCTCATATTTCCTCCTCCGAGATGTGGAAGAATTTGCTCTGATCAGGAAGAGCGGGTTCATCGCCATAGTCGGTCTCGTCTTCGAAGTCGCTTTCCCCCGATAACGAAGAAGACGACAGCGCAACGCGAGGGAAGCTCCGCAACAGGAGCCTTACCTCCAATCACCCCAGTGGTAGGACTAGGGTCGACTGCCCTAAGACTGGAAATGAAGATGCTAGGAGACCCCGGCTGCTGTGCCTCGTCTCTCCCATCATGAGCAGAAGAAGGCTCGGGTTGAATGAGAGGCCTGCAATTTCAACATCCCCTCCAGTCATTATGTCAACCTCCAATGACTCGTCATCTTCGGCGGCGGTGGACTCTTCAACAAGCTCCCCTTCATCCACGGTCTTGCTGCGCGACCTAGGAGCACGGACTAGGGTGGGGAAGTCTTCATCTTCCGACGGTTCCTAACCCTAAACAGGACGTCTTCAGGAGGAGCCTCAACCCGGCAGAGATGTCTCCGGATTGAGAGACTTCAGCCGTTAAATCCCTCCGAGCCTTCTTTGGGGCAGGCTCAGCGATAGAAGCAGAGCGTCGATGACGCTTGCTCGCCAACTGCTTAGACTCCTGGCCCGCGGCTCCTCCCTAGTGGCTGTGGCTCGCCCTTGCTGCTGGTGGCTCGCCCTTGCGGTCGCGGCTCTGCCCTCACTGCTGGGGGCTCCCTCCTCGATCTTCGCCCGACCTCCTTTTGGGCCTTCAGGTACTGTTCTACGAGTTTCGTCGGTTTACTAGAATCAGTCCTGGCCTCGAGACTTGCATTGATGCTCTCAATGCATGAAGACGCCGGGAAAAAGTCTGGCGTTTGGATGGCTTGAGAGTACCAAGTACAGAAGCTGGAAACCGTTACGGCACTTGGGCCCCTCGAGAGGTAGACGGAAAGATACTCCCGTCCCTCCAGCCACACTATAGTACCAGGCCGAGCACCCTCGAACAGGTTCCTTCGAAGGCAAGCCTAGCGTTGGGGTTCTCGACATAGAGCTGATCATAGCCGAACTGTCGAGCAAAGCGACTCGGCATGTACGGCTCAATGGTACATGACGTCCCTTGCCGAAAAAAAGCACATATCAGGGCCGGATATTTAGCAACCACCAGAAGGCCCGCGGATAACCTCGTGAAGTCATCTGGGCCAACAGAATCAACAAGTAGATCCCCGAAAGATGCATCAGGGATCTGGAGGAGGCAGCGATTGAGCTGGTAGTTGGCAGGGTCTGAAAGGCACTTCCGGACGTAATATATGTAAGGATCACGCCATTTTGAACCCTCCAACCGCTGTACGAAAGGGACAGAATTCTCCCTCCAACGCGATGCCGTCATCAAAGAAGGGCAATGCATCACGTACCAAGCAATAAGGTACGTGTAAGGCAGCTCGACACGAGGGTTGGGACGCTTCACCGTCGGACTCCCCTCTGAGTCAACATACGGCTTTTCCTCGGAGTCTGCAGTTTTTGGTGGCTCGCAGAAACTCTTAGTGAGCGCCCGCCCCAGCCCGCTCTGAATACCAGCCGCCACGGCCGGGAGAAGGGCTATGGGGTTCCCATGAGCCAGGAGCACCGCCGGGTACACCACGTCAGCAACAATGACTTCATGCGGCAGTGTGGGCACCACACAGCGCTTCAGCCACAGCATCAGAAAG